>CM044105.1:3060493-3427494 GCA_024174645.1 Lemna minuta
ATGGTCTCTATCATGTTTTTTTATTCTTTGATAAGATTCTTGTCCCCAATTTTCCCATTGTTTCCCATTCAAGATTCTTAAACTTCACCATTCTCCTGTACAAAATGTGTTGAAGCCTGTGTGCTTCCCATATTTGAACCAAATTGTTGATAGATCTAACAGGTGGTTATTTCGTTCCAAGATGGGAACTCTCTGGAAAAATAAATTCTTGGAGTTCTGTCATGGATTTAAAACTGCACAACTTCCTTCATGGAGCCATTTCTTGGGAGAAATCTTGAAAATATTTGTGATACTCTCAGAAATGCACAAAAGCACCTTTGCTTGAAGAAAATCATCCAATTTTTGGGTGAATCTTGATCTTTTTGAGAATCTTGAGTGGTTGATTGATAAAGCTTACCTTTTTTTGAATTTTTTGTTGAATCGAGTTTAGATCTGAATTCTAGCATAAAATTTTCCACTTTGCAGTACAAAACAGATTCGTGAAATCTTCCACTATAACTTTGCATCCTAGAAGAAAATTTTTAGAAGAATACATGATTTCTTCTCTGCACCTTTGAAGTTCTTCTAGCACATGCAGTTGGTTTGTTAAGATGGTTTTCTGGTCGTCTTCTAGAGTTTTAAGCTTATCAGTAACTGTCTTCATAGTCATTTCTTGAAAAAAGTTATGGTTGCAGGAACTCAGCTTCGAGGCCAATTATACGTACCGAGATTGTACCTTTTGGGATCGAGAACAAAATCATGTTACTAGGAATGCGCCATTCTTAAACTCAAAGGGCCCCTCAAATGATCTATTCCAAGAACAGTAATGTTCACAGCCCTGTCACGGCTAATGGGCTACATATAAGCTGCTAGGGGCATATTAAGAGCATAAGCATTACAATCACCCTTTACAAAGCGCTTTATTTTAAGGTTATCGAAATCTCTTGATCAATTCTCACCATTTGTCCCTCGTAGACTTACTTGATCATACGAAAAGAACTAATCCTTTATATCATAGTTTGAATTGTGATGAAAGATTTTATAGTGTCGGAGAGTTCATGTACATATGTCCCTTTTTTTCTATCACTCCTCTTCTACTCACGAGTTTTGAATGATCTGAATTGAAGACTGAAAAGTCAGGATATCTATCACTACTATCCATTTTTATTATTAGATTTATTTAATCTAGCAGAGATCTATTTAGAATTTGTGTGGATTTAAATAAATCATTTATCACTATTTTAATTTCTTTTATCTATGACTGTTTTGATTTCTATTTGTAGAAATATTTTAATGATTTTTATTTTCCCAAATCTCTTGTAATCATAGGGTTTTTAAATATGATTTAAGATCTTCAAATGCTCATTAATCTGCCTTTAAATATCTACTTTCATTAATATGATATTAATTAGTTCTTTGTTAATCAAAACATGTTTAGAGGTCGAGATGATAGAAAATAAAAATAGTGTTGAGGATCTTTAGAATAAAGGAGTCTAAAATATGTATCCAACTAAGCTTAAGTATCTACCAAGAGTCTAGGGATGAGATTAGACAAGACCCACTAAAAATTTGGAGAAAAACAACCTTCGCAAATGGGATGACAAACGTTCACAGTAGAGGTCCAAAACATCAAGGACAAAAGGAGGAAAGAGAACAAGTTCACTAAAGGGACTAACCAACAAGAAGAGACACACTTAGTGTCACCTCTTCACAAAGCTTCTTTTAAAGATGCTATGTTCCCCTCTCTCTTTTCTACAACTACCAAGTAGCTTGACCTTTCCTTCACAAGGGTTTCACTCCCTTAGGATGCTCTTGAGTTGCTTCCTTTAGGTTGCTCTAAGCTTGGGGTGAGCTCCTCCTTTTATAGAGCTCCTTAGAAGCTTCTAGAGACTCTCTCTCTAGAAGATGTCCATAACTTTCTAGAACATCTAGAAAGTTCCACAAGCTTTTAGAAATATCCATAAAAATTAAATGATGGATAGGGTTTGTGGGGGGTCACTTTTCCTTTTATAGAGCCCAAGATGGGTCAAGAAGGGAAAGGTACCACTTGAGGCCCACAAACCTAGAAGCCCAAACATAAAGAAATAAAAAGGTCCACAAATAAGGAGGCTTCTTAAGTGGGGCCCAAAAGGGAGGGTCCACTAAGAAGCTCAAGGGAAGAGAGAGATAAATGTGAAACCCACTAAACATGTGCGGTCCCGAAAAAGTTCATAAACGAGGGAAGAAGAAAGGGAAAGATAGGTCCACACGCGTGAGCTTAGAGTGTGGTTGACCGTGACGAGACGACATCCTTAAGCGGTGTAGCAAAAATTGGCATCTTTCATCTTCGCTTATCATGGGGGTTGGACGCGCGCGGGTGTCAGCTCCTCCTGTGCCATGGTATCGTGCCTCTATGGCGACGAGGGTCATACGCCACCACTTTGAACTTGATATGCACAGTGTGGAATTGTCTTCCTCAACTGTGGTCTTTAACTCTTTTGGGCCATCTTGAATTGCTAGGCTAAGGACGTGCGCGAAGTGATAAGTCCAAATTAACCTAATTGATTGTGTCGTTGTGCTTTTATTTGGACTTAATCACTAAAAGTGTATATAAAAGAAATTTTCTGGTGGCGTACGACCCCCGTCGCCACCAAGGCGTGACACCACGGCGCCGGAGGAGCCGAAACCCGTGCGCACCCAGCCCCCTTGACAGGCAAAGACGAAGGATGCCGACTTCCACTACACCAAGTGAGGACCTCGTCTCGCCACGACACGTCACACCCGGGCTCGCACGTGCGTGGACTTATCTACCTTATTTTGTTATTATGTACTTTATTAGCCCGCACGTGTTTAAGCAGGCCTTTGCATATTTTCCTCTCTCCCTTTTAAGTTTCCAGGTGGGTCCTCCCCTCTTCGGGATCCTACTCGTGAAGCCCTCTTCTTTGTGAACCTTTATTTTCTATGAGCATAAGAGGGGAAGGGACCCCCCCACAAACCCTAGCCATCATTTGAAGAAAGAAAGGAGTGAACTCCCTCTTAAGTGGCTCCTCAAGGACAATCAAGGAAGGAGACCAAATGCCGCCTCTACCGCTGCCGCCGCCGCACAACAGCGTGCCGCCGCCACGCCCGCTGCCTCCCCTTGCATTGGTCCCGAAAGCTCCATCGCTGTTGTTTCAGTCGCCACCTCTGCCGCCACCCTCGAGCCGCCGCCGCCGCCCTTGCGCTGCCACCACCACTGCTAGTGCCATTACCCCCTTCCCCTCCACCTTTGCTTCTCCTCCTTCCTCAACGCTTCTCCACCATCGCCGGTCTACCCTCACCTTCCCCGCCTTCCAGCGATCTTCCCTCCTCCACCGTTTCCACGGAAATCTTCCCGACCACTCCTATTCCCTCTGCTCGTGACTCACCTCCCAACCTTCCGTGCTCCGGGAATTCCTCCCTTCCCTAATCCCGATACCTCCTTAGTTTCCGTGCGCTCAGACCATTCCCCCCTTTCCCTCCTCCCCGCGATACCTTTTTTTTTCCGATTCCATCTTACCCCCTGAATTCGCCGACTCTCCCGTTTGCCATTCATACCTTTCGACCGAGAATCCGCGCTCCCTCCTTATCCACGATTCCCACCTCCTACACGCATTCCCGTATACCTTCCCCCCCACTTCCTCATTTCCCGATCAATTTCCTCTCTCCGCAACTCCCCACAACCGCCCATTCTCTCTCTTGAACCCCTACCTACCATCCGCTCCCCGACAGTATACCCTGCGTCAACCTTCATCATCTCTACCCTTCACCCCCAATCCTTCCACGAATTCCACCCGTCAAGTCATTTCTAATCTAACCGCCTTAACATTCCGACTTCGTCATTCTGCCACAAAAGAATAGTCTCCGTCCCGGTCGACAACATGTCACGAATTAGCCATTAACCCGATCAGAATTCACAAATTCCCTCTAGAGTTCCCGTTGGGGTCTGCCGTGAACCCTGTTGGAATCTCACTCTCCCCTCTCTCTCTCTCCTCCAAATTATTCAGGAATTCGTGGCAAAAAGAGAATTCGCCCCGTCCAGACTCGCCCCATTTCTACCGACCGATCGTGTCGCGCGCGAACTACCTCCACCGTCACGACCGACCGGGCACGCACCAATCCCCCCCTTTACATAGAAGTGCTATATCTCTTTCAATATTTCCCGCACTTGTTTCCTCCGCCGTCGGGACTTAGCTTAGGACGAGTGATTAGACGACTCGATAGGATTGAGACCGTGGTCCAATCCATTGGGTTGACTGTCGAGCTCCCCTTCGACAACCCGAGGCTTCCCATCTACGTGGACGTGGGTCGGAAGGTCTCCCGGATTGACACTACTTGGTGCACCCCAGCGTTCTGGAGACGACGTGCGGGAAGGTATTTTGCTTGTCGGCATTAGTATATCATTATATCATAGTAGTTCATCCCATCAGATTCCCATCTCTAAACTCACCCTTAGTAGTTCGGCGCATGACCCGGATTCTCACCTTGGTCCTGCATCATTTTCCCTTTAAACTCCTAACTATCTAAACACGAGGCTTAGTAAAGGGGTCGATCCAAGGGAGGCTATGGCAAAGTGTAATTTTCTTTTTTTATTTATTTAATTCGGAACTTTTTCTCAACCAACTAAATTCAACAGTAACATAAAATTATTACTAAAGTCAACTCAGTATGATCTCATCGTTGATATTTTCAATTTCACCTTATTCTTTATTACTGTAATATTCTGATTATTAGACTAAAAAAAGGTAGACTTCGTGGAGAAAGTTCAATTTCCCAATAAAACTTTTAAAGAAAATTAATAATTTTTCTTTAAGAGTTTCCTTTCATCTAGATCTAGTATTTACTTTCATCTTAAATACCCTATATTTTATTTTATCCTTCTTATCCCTTTAAATTTCTGTTGTTGTCTTTATCTGATTCAACAATTGATTTCTCTCTCGCTAAAGCTAATGAATGTAGAATATCACTGATTTAAAATCTCTACAAATTAAATCAGAACTAATTTGACTGATTGAGAGCAGTGGCTTGAGATTTCTAAGAAAATTCAAGAAAAACAGAAAATTAATATAGTATAGATTTCATTTCTTTTATTTTCTTTTTCTTTTTGACTGAAAATGAAAAGAAAGCACTATCAAAATTAAAGAATGAGCGGCCTAAAACTTAAAATGGACTTTTCGTTGAACACAAAAGATACTAATGAAGAATTAGAAATCTCGTAAAAATCAACTTAAAAAAAAAATCTACTAGAGAAATAATTCGACTTGAAAGAAAAGAAAAGAAAACAAAGCAAATGTCTAAACCTAAACCGATTCTAACAAACCTCTTTGCAGCATCGAATCGAAGTCATCAACTCGATGAGCTACTCAAAGTCGTCAGCAATCTTAAGAATGGATCTTCTTCCCGCTGTGTCTTCTAGGCCAATGGTTCATTGGGGCGGAAATCATGAACGCGCCCAAAAGACGAACTTCCCTCTCTCTTTATGCTTTCTAAATTTGCGATGCAAGTACTCACGAATTCAATGAGCTCTTTGATGTGTGTCGCTTTGCACTCGCCACCAGGCTCCATGCCCTTATTTCTCGCCTTCTTCTTATGGTATCCCTGATTGGTTGAGGACTGCTCGTGTGTTTGACTCATGTACACTTCAGGTGAGTTGAGATGTGATCTTGTAAACATTGTTGTATATGCATCTTTACGCTCACACTTTGATTGGTCCCTGCCATTTACCAGCGTATCCTGTCCAAAATGCTTCTAAAGCTCATCAGTCACAATCGGGTCATTAAGGGCATTGGTAAAATAAACTATAATTATGAAAAAAAATTACTACAATATTTAAGAGATTAGTCTTTCATATATGAACAGAGATTTGATTTCTTACTATTATCATTGAAGACAATCTCTTCTTTACCATTCTTCTGATTAAGCCTTTAACAATCTCTTAATGGGCCTAATTATTTCTAATTAAGGTTTCCATTTCATATAGAAGTGGAAATCTTAATTTTGGGCATAATATAGTGATAACATGCAAAAATGATGACTGGTTATTATATTTAAAGACAAAAAAATTCACAAGAATGGATGGCTTAGATGCACAATTTACTTGTTATCACTAAGCATGGCATGTGGCGTAAACGATCAAACGATGGGTTGATGTCACACATTATCTTCACGAGTGCATTATTACTTACATTGTCCATTGTGATTGCACATACTTGCATCCCAAAATATTTCTCAAAATAGTTAATAATTGAAGACAATGATGATAAAAAAAGTGAAAATTTGTACCTTCTTCTCCAAAGAAAAGTCTTTCAATACCGTTCTCAAAACTTTAGCAAAGTACTCACTAGAATGGTCACCCTCAAGCTTTTCAAGGGCCAATAAGCGCTCTCTTATCCACTCGTCATCAATCCAATGAACGGTGATGCCTAATAAATAAATGTGGTTATCTGTATTCCAATAATCAATAATTAATGACAGGTCGAACATTGATCTTTGTTTTTGCCTGACAACTTTCCCTTTAGATGATCATGAAGGGTGGCATGAAAGATTTCTAGATGCCTCCAAACATTAGTAGTGCTGCTATGGGCATTCTTCTAAATAATTGTGTTGTAATGGGAAATCTTCTCCTTCAAAATTTGGCACATGTACTTATTTATGTCAACATTGACAAATTACTTCCAAACATTCTATGCTCTTCGATTAATGCTACTTGTTTGTGTTTGGCTTTCAATTGAATTAGTGGCCTCATCACTCATTTTTCTGGAATTTGTCCTACTATTGTGAGGGTTGAATTGGTCAACTCTCTATTCTAGAAGCTTTCAAATGTTCTAGAGCTTTCTAGAATCTTCTAGATGCTTCTAGAATCATCTTGAGTGTATATAAAAAATTTCTTATTATTTATTATTAAAACCTAATGATAATGTCAAATATAAAATGGGAATAATCTTGATCTCAAATATCTCTCTTTAATTATTTATGATTATCCCTAAAAATAGTACATTTTGATATTATAACTTCAATTTTCATAGGATACTAAATATGCGCTCAAAATAAGATAACATGCATAAGAATAAAATATTTTATGTCTTAATTTGAATTAATAATGATATAATTACATATATATATTGTATGTTATCACACCCCCTACCCCCTCCCCCCTCCCCCTACATGAATAATTGTTATTCCCTTAGCAATTTACTATAAAATCTCCTTTGTAGAAGGTCCTTTCATCCTTTGATCCTACAGCTACAGAGGTGAAGCGTATAAACATATGATTATGCTCCCTCATATTGTGGGCTATAATGATCTAGATTCCATATCTAAGTTGACTTCTTTAGTGCCTATTAAGATAGTTCTCATCGGCTAATGCTCGAGTCTAATCTTAAATTGTGATCGAGGGGAACATAAGTAGGGTTCGATGCTATGGGGATGAAAAGATCCTAACACTCTCACGAGCGGATGTAATTCCTTACACTCTCAATAGGTACATCACTCTTTTACTCAAGTAGAGCCTACTTAGTGTATAGAACTTCCCTCAACTCATCTTCCTCTTTGAAGAGTGCATTTTCAGAGGGATTTCCTATCTTTAAGATGCAACGTGATGAGGTGGCTAAAAAAAAAGACAACTATAACTAAAGGAATGATGTGGTTAAAATAAAAAAAAGGCATATGAACAAAATGGATTTTGAGAAACAAAGAAGGTACCACTTATGATAATTATGCTCCCAAATGATGCAGATGATTATGGATGATAGGGGTAGATGGAAGCGGTAGAGATGTGATGGAAGAAGAGAAGGTATTCTCCTAAATTATTCCACTTCTTTCACTTTCTTCTTATTCCTATATTTTTCTTTCTTTTGCTTCTTCCTTTTTCCTTCATTCTTATTTTATTTCTTCTTCTTTTATTTTTTGGAAGATGAATCAATATTTCAGAAGAATTTACATGAAATAAGGATATGGAGCAAATTTTTTTAAGAGAGTATGCAAAAATGTGAAGTGTAATGTGACATGATATGTACATGTGAGGCGAATGTGAAAGAGATGTGATGGATGTGTGAGTCATTTAGGAGTGTGATTATCATAAGTGAAGCTGAAAATGGGTGTAACTAATAAATGAGAAAGATAAAAATAGAATTGAATGCCTAAAAAAAAAGATAGGTCCATAAAAAATTATGGCTCTTTGTACTCTTTTTAGGGAAAGTTTGAAAGCGAGAAATTTGCACACTAAGTTTAGCTAATGTAAGGTAGGGGATAGGAATTTGCTTCAACTTTACTCAAAATCTCTCCATTTCAAATACATAACACTTCAATATTTTGATTACTCATTTATCCTTGATGATTATTAGATACACAACCCCAAAGAAGTCAACCACTAAAAATATTGGTACAGTTTATCTAGATCTCTTGGCTTTATTACTCAAAAACTGTAATCATATGGGCTAGAAGGTGACATATGGTCATCTTTGTAATGTCTTCGGGTTAGTGATTGCCTTTCTCATGTATTAAATGAGAAGGAGTAAGAATTTAGTCTACCTTTGATGATTTGATAAAATTCTCTCTCCTACAATTGTAATGACTTTTTTTCTTTATCTTCCTTGTTTTAACTCAAGTTGACACTTGGATTGATTGTTGGATTTATGTCTTCTCCTTATTTCTAAATCTTTTATTATCTTTATTTTACCTCCTATTCTTATACTTTGATTTGACTAGATTTGGCTTAGTTTTTCATTTGTATTTATCCACAAGCTCACTTGTTGATTTGAATTACACTCACCATAATACTTGATCTTAATTATCATTTCAATGGATTTGGTTTTCTTTTTATTCCTAAATCTGTGTTTTATTATATGCTTAAATGACAACAAGTTTATCAGTCATCAACTAGCATCATTTGGATTATCATCGATTGCATCCATCATCGGCCATCCACCATCTGATATCTAATGCCCATTACCATCAACTAGTATCAAACATCAAGTATCAGAGGGTAGATGATGAAGGGTGTGGTGGTGGATATTAGGAACATTGAATGTTTAAGGATATCACATGATATTAAGGGTACTGAATGTCGTTATGATACTAGATATTATTGAGGATATCTGACACCAATATGTGATGGGATTTGAGGTTGATAAGCCTTCCTAACTTTTGATCAAAACATTGAATGAAGTGGAATGCATTGAGTTAGATATTCGAAACATCAAGAAACCAGGAACAAATGATCCTATCATCTAGTATATATGAGAAAACATAAGTACATGGTTCACTTAAATGAGTTCTCAACTCTATGTAAGTGTCTAGCCTCTAGCGGCATCCACACGATCATTGGATGGTTAGATCTATTCTTCAAAGCTCTTCCCCAAGAGAGAAAGAGAATAAAATAGAGAGTTCTTACATGGTTTTATTGGGCACCTTGAATTGTGATCTTTCTCTTCCTATTTATAGACACTTGGTACATAAATTTTTCATACAACCCTCATAATTATGTCTATATTCACCAAGATCCATAGACTATAATGTCTATAGATGTGACCCTCTAGGTCATTATATCTCTCAATAGTTAATAATGATGGATATTATGTGGCCTATAAGCCAATCACACTTTCATCAATCTTGTTTATGTTCATTGAAATGAAATTAATTCATTGTCATTCTTGTGTGATGTTTGCAATGAAGTCCATGAGCATGTGCAATGACTAAGTGAATTATGATGAGATCATAATATAGCGATCACTTGTCTTTAAACATATGTTCTAAACATTCCTATTCGTGGGATATTCGAGAAGGACATCGAATGATCCGGAAAGAATAACACTATCTAATCCGACTCATATGATGAGTATGGCTGATCCTATAGCCATCGGTGTGGAGACACTAAGGATAGATAATGGGTGCTCTTTGGAGAAAGAGTTCACTGAATTGATTCGTATGAATCCCTGAATGGTAATATACCTAATTGTCAATCAGGTTAATTCATGTAATGATTGTGTATATGGTCCTTTGACTTGAGACACCAAAGACATATTGTGGATGGATGATCGTGTTTTGATTATGACTTACGAATCCCTGGTCACGGGATATCTAAAACGTCATATATTGGATACAACATGAAGTCCACGAAGATGATTGTGTGGTCAAGATGGGATCATCCACCCTCGGTATATGAGGAGATCGACTCAAGGAATGAGATGCGGTTAAATCCTTGGCCAAGGTAGCGGAAATATTAGAGAAGTTGTTCTCAATGATTTCCTACTCGCATCAGTACTAAATTGAGTGACGGATTAGGGTTTGACAATTAACCATACCCTAAGTCATTCATGAGTCTCGTGTGGATGAAGGATTATACGTACACGGTAACCAATGACGGCAGGGTTCCATGAAGGAGTTCTAATATACTCCATATCTCCTAGAGCACGTGGTGTAGCTTGGCACCCACCGGGCTGGTGACTCAACCTGTCGATTGGGTTAAATCGATCCTTATTCAATTAATCTATATGTTGATATAGTTAATTGATAAGAAGGACCAATAAGTGTTATTGGGTTGATAGAGTCATTAACTGGCGAGATATATGGACCTAGAGGGTCACACACATAAGGTCAATGGACGTCGGTGGATATAGACATAATAATAAGGGCTTTTGTGAAAAGTTCACATTCCTAAAGTCTATAAATAGGGGGAGAACGACCATAATAGAGGTGCCCATGCAAGCCTAGTGGAACTTCTCCTCCCTCTTCTCTTCCTCTCGTGGTGACGAGTGTTCAAGAGGAGATCCGATCGTCTGGAGACTATGTGGATACCGCTAGAGGCCGGACGCTTGAACGGTTGAAGAACTCTTTCAAATGATCCAAGTAAGTATGAAGTTTATTGCATACTAGATAATAGGATCACCTAGAATGGATGATGAGATCATCCATTCTTGGTGCTTCCACGATGTTGAATGTTTTGATTCAACACCTTCCGCTGCAATCATTATTTTGGACGAAGATTTGGAGAGCTTTTCGAGCCTCAGATGCCAGCAAATAACTCTATACCCAATAATACATTATTGGTCAACCTTTATTAATTATCTATATCAACATAATTCTTATTAATTAATTAAGGATTGACTTAACCAATTGATAGGTCAATTTTTTTAACTCGTTAGGTGACAAGCTATCTCATGGCCTCTAAGAAATATCGAATGTATAATAACTCTTATATGAAACCTTTACTTCATTGGTTACTATGTATGTTTAATCCTTCATCAGCACGATACTCATAAGGACTTAAGGTATGGTCAACTGTCAAACCCTAGTCAGTCACTCAAGTTAGTACTGATGTAAGTGTTCGATATCGCACGGGAAAGAGAGGAGAAAAATATCAAAAACAATAGGTAAGTTTGATTTGACACGTACATGCAGAATATATAGAGAGGAGAGAGGAGAGAGGAGAGAGGAGAGAGGAGAGAGGAGAGAGAGTGGGCCTTAAGGCCCAATAGGCTTTAACATAGGCTTTAACACTCCCCCTCAAGCTGGAGCGTGGAGATTAAACATGCCCAGCTTGGATCCGATGGTCTCATATGCAGGGCCTGGTAGGGCCTTAGTGAAGATGTCTGCCAACTGATGGGATGAAGCGACGTGTGGGGTACAGATGGTACCGTTAACAACATACTGTCGGATGAAATGGCAGTCGACCTCAATATGCTTCGTCCTCATATGGAACGTCGCATTACTGGCGATGAAGGTAGCAGCCAGATTATCGCAATACATCTGCATAGGACCTTCGGGTAGAAAGCCAAGCTCGGTGAGAAAAGAACGGAACCACAACATTTCTGCCGTGGTATCCGCCATGGCTCGATACTCGGCTTCGGCACTAGAGCGGGACACTATAGATTGCTTCTGAGAGCGCCATGTGACCAGGTTACCTCCAACATAGGTGGCATAACCACCATGTGACTTCCGGTCCTCCTTGTCACCAGCGAACCCAGAATCAGAGTAGGCCTCAATGCGTAGATGACCCTGTCGCCGATACAAGAGGCCCTTCCCCGGAGCTCTCTTAAGGTATGCCAGAAGCCGATAGACACCCTCCAGATGGATGGTGCGAGGAGTCTGCATAAATTGACTCAAGATACTAACCGCATAGGAGATGTCTGGCCGAGTCACAGTGAGGTAGATCAATTTTCCCACAAGTCGGCGGTAGATGCCTGCATCCTCAAGAAGTGCGGTAGCATTGTCCCACCAGTCCACATTCTGCTCCATAGGTGAGGAGGCTGGCTTGCACCCCAGCATCCCGGTCTCCTCCAGTAGATCCAGCACGTACTTCCGCTGACAGATGGACATCTGCCCCTGACGGTAAGCAATCTCAAGTCCAAGAAAGTACCTGGGAGGAGACAGATCACGTGTGACGAAGTGCTGAGCCAGATAAGCCTTGGTCGCAGTCACCTCAGCGTCGTCACTACCAGTGATGATGATGTCATCCACATACACAGCCAGGATAACACATCCATGCGGGGTGCATTTCCGCATGACAGTCGGATCAGATACAGTAGAGACAAAGCCATACGCAAACATCAGCTGCGAGATCTTGTAGAACCACGCACGCGGGCTCTGCTTCAGTCCATAGATAGCCTTCTTGAGAAGACACACCTCAGACGACTCCCCCTGAGCAACGTACCCAGGCGGTTGCTCCATGAATACCTGCTCATCGAGGTCGCCGTAAAGGAAGGCATTGGACACGTCCAGCTGATGAAGCGGCCAGGACTGATCCAGGGCAATGGAGAAGAGAACCCGGATGGAGCTGAGGCGCGCCACCGGCGAGAATGTCTCATGATAGTCAAGACCATAGGCTTGAGAAAAGCCACGAGCCACGAGACGCGCCTTGTAGCGAGCGATATCGAACATGGTATCAGAGCGCGAGGAGAAAATATTCTCCTAGGGTTGCCCTGCGACGCCGCCGCCCTCAAGCGCCGCCGCCTCCTTCTGCGCCGCGCGCCGCCATCCTACCTCCATCCTGCCTGGCCACCGTGCGCGCCTTACCTAGACCTGCATTTGCGTCTCGCCGTGCTGTCGCGGGGTCCCTGCGACGTCGCCGTATTCCGGCCGTCGTCCTGCCTGGCGGTCCCTGCAAACCTCGCGCGCCGTCCCTGCGACGCCGTCGTATCTCTGCGACGCCGTCGTCCTCAAGCGCCGTCGCTATCCTGCAGTGGTCTGCTCGGCGGTCCGCCCTGCCTGGCCACCGCGAGCACCCTACCGAATCTGCCGTCGCGTCGCGCGCGCCTAGCTTCGTCGTCCCGACTAACGTCGCCCTGCAGCGCCCCGGTTTGTCCTGCCCTGCCTGCTATCTTCCTATCTTGCTATCGTCCTGCCCTGCCTGCAGCAGCCCTGCTGTAGCCCTGCCACCGCCGCTGCCCTGCTGCCTTGCCCAGCCGGCGACCGTGGTGAATATTTCTCCACGCCGTCGTCCTGCCTGCAACATTCTGCTGCTGCCTTGCCCAGCCGGCGCCCTGCTGACGTCGTCTGGCTGATATCACCCTGCTGCATCACCTCTGCGTCATTGACTTGCCGTGCCGTGTGACTTGCCGTGCCGTATCGACTCATATTCCGTGGTCGTCGATTCATATTCTGTGGGCGTCGGTTTGTCTTCACAGCTGCTGTCTCCTACATGTCCGAGCCTACCCCCATGTCGTCATCCTCTGAGGTCACTCCGCCCTCTCAGCCGATGGGGTTGTCCCGGCAATCAGGGAAGCACTCTATTGTGAGTGCCCTGGAGAAGCCGGCGTATGTGTTCGACGGGTCCAATTATGGGCCCTGGAGGGGCGCGTTCGTGGAGTTCCTCAACGCACATGGCCTTCGGCATCACCTAATTGATCCCTCACCGAAGGAATCAGACCCGGAGTACTTGGAGTGGAGCCGACTCGAGTCTGCAGTATGTTCCTGGCTCATCTCCAGTGTCGCGACACAGATCATGGAGCCACTTAGCATGACTCGTCCTGCCCGTGCCCTGTGGCTCAAGTTGGAGACGATGTACGCCAACAAGAGCAACGTCAGCCGGACAGTTCGCCTATATGAGGAGCTATTTGCATGCCGCCAGGGCACCAGGACTCTCCAGAGCTACTATGGATCGGTCGACGCCATTTTCACTAACCTCGAGCTCTATCAGCCACTTGTATTGGATCTTGATATACTTAGACGGTACCGCGATGAGCTTCGAGCCGGAGCGTTTCTTAGCGGATTACGTCTTGAGTTGGCCGATATGATCCGAGGACAGGTGCTTGGGGGCTCCCGGGTATTACCCACTGAGGAGATCTTTGCAGCCGCACTTCGGGTGCAGGACAGCCTGCCCACCTCCCAGACCTCACAGCCCGTCGAGGCTTCGGCACTGATCGCCTCAGGCGGGGCTCCCCGGGCGTCTGGGAAGAGCACATCATCTGGAAAGACCCGGACTTCCTATCCACCCTGCAAGTACTGCGGGAAGTCGACTCACCCGTCAGAGAAGTGCTGGAAAGAGTTCGGGAAGCCTGCTTGGGCTCTGGCTGCCTCTGGAGGCAGGGCATCTTCGACTACGTCCCCGATGGAGGGATCATCCTCGACTACTGCTCCCTCGGCAGCGGGAACAGTCAGTCTTGCACTATCTCCCTCGGAGCTGGCCTATATTCAGGCATCACGAGCCTCCTCACTTTGTCCCCCTGCGGCACCATTAGCCAGTCTTGCGGCACTGACGAGCAGCCTGGTATCATATGCTGGAGGACGGGGATCTTCTCCAGGTACGCCATCTATCTCAACCCCTCATATGACTTCTTGGGTTATTGACTCGGGGGCATCATCCCATATGACTGGTTTTCCTTCTGTCCTCACTTCCTATCGGCCTGAAACCTCTATTCCCGATGTCCGCATTGCTGACTGGTCGTTCATGTCCTCGTTCTTGGCTCCCGGCGCTCTCGTGCCACCTCTTCCCTTCCTCTACAACATGTCCTGTATATTCCTGGATTCCCTGCCAACCTGCTGTCCATTAGTGCGATCACTAAAGCCCTTCACTGTGGTGTGTTTTTCTTCCCTCACCACTGCGTCTTCCAGGATCTCGACACGGGCCGGAGGATTGGACTGGGCCGTGAGAACGGACGAGGCATCTACGAGCTAGTGGCTGACTCTCCATCTACGGGCCTTCAAGCCCTTTTTGCACTTTCTGCTTCTTCTAGTTCCCTTCATGACTCTCTTTTGTGGCACTGTCGCTTGGGACACCCTAGTTTTGTCAAACTTAAAGAAACTCTTCCTTGGTTACACTTATCTGAGTTTCATTGTGAGTCTTGTGAACTAGGGAAACATCATAGATCGTCGTACCCATCACGCACTGGTCCACCTACCCATCGCCCATTTGATCTGGTTCACTGCGACGTTTGGGGTCCAGCCCCTCATACCTCTCCTACAGGAGGCAAGTACTACATGGTGTTCGTCGACGACTACACCCGGGCGAGTTGGACATATATCCTGAAGAGTCGAAAGGAGGTACTTTCTCGCGTTCAGCACTTCCTCCTTGAGATTATTACCCAGTACCAGACGATGGTCAAAATCCTCCGCACAGACAATGCACTTGAGTTCACTCAGAAGGCGATTGAGGAACTTTGTCTGGCCCATGGCATAGTTCATCAGACTACCTGTCCATATACCTCGCAGCAGAATGGAGTGGCCGAGCGGAAGCATCGACATCTCCTGGATATGGTACGCACCCTGCTACTGGCTATGAGGGTACCTCAGTATCTTTGGTGTGAGGTCAGTTTCCGACCGCAACATACTTGGTGAACCGCCTTCCATCTCGCTGCACTTGGAGGAGCTATTCCTCTTCGACGATTGACTCCCGCTCGCTGACCTCTTCTCTCTACCACCTCGAGTGTTCGGCTGCACTGCCTTTGTCCAGATCACACCCCTCGGCCTCTCCAAGCTGGCTCCTCGTGCACAAAAGGGTGTGTTTGTAGGCTATTCTCGGACTCAGAAGGGCTACCGGGTGTACTTTCCAGATCGGCGACAGTATGTTACTTCGGCTGATGTGACCTTCCATGAGGACGTTCCCTACTTCACCTCTATTCCGTCTGACGACGACTTCTCCTCCCTCCATCCTTCGGCATCTGCTACCCCTGTCAGTGACCTCCCTCTGACTGTCTCGCTTCCCTTGCCCGAGGTGTCACCACCCTCGGACGCTCTCCCGTATGACCCATCTTCTGAGCCGGAATCTCCCTCCTCGCCCATCGCTCCTGTTCCGGCTCCCTTGTCACCCCCACCTCCCCCCCGCCTCCGGTCTCTGATCTTGACCTTCCCATTGCCCTTCGCAAGGGCACTCGCCAGTGCACGCAGTACCCTATCGCTCATCATGTCTCTCCTGCCCGCCTCTCTCCTTCATATCAGTCCCTTGCTCTTGCCGTACTAACCGAGTCAATTCCCAAGTCGTATATTGAGGCGTTGCAGGTACCGGCGTGGAAAGCGGCGATGGATGTGGAGTATGCGGCCTTCATCCAGCGGGAGACCTGGACGCTAGTTCCTCGACCCATCGATGCTAATGTTGTCTCCTGCAAGTGGGTGTACTCCCTCAAGTATAATCCTGATGGCTCCATCGCTCTGATACCATGTTCGATATCGCACGGGAAAGAGAGGAGAAAAATATCAAAAACAATAGGTAAGTTTGATTTGACACGTACATGCAGAATATATAGAGAGGAGAGAGGAGAGAGGAGAGAGGAGAGAGGAGAGAGGAGAGAGGAGAGAGGAGAGAGGAGAGAGGAGAGAGGAGAGAGGAGAGAGGAGAGAGAGTGGGCCTTAAGGCCCAATAGGCTTTAACAGTAAGTAAGAAATTATCATGAACTCTTTCTTCGATATTTGTATTACCTTGGCCAAGGATTTCATTACATCTCATTCCTCGAGTCAATCTCCTCAAATATCGAGGGTGTACGATCTCATCTCTGATGACTTCATGTTGTATCAAATATATAATGTTTTAGAGATTCCATGGCTAAGGATTTGTAACTTATAATCAAATCACAGTCATCCATCCATAGGATATTTTTAGGGTATAAAGTCAAAGGACTGCATACATAACCATGACATGAATCAACTAATTGAAAATTAGGTATACCTAATTGAACTTACTAACATTGAATCAACATAATACCATTCAGGGATTCATATGGATCAATTCATTAAACTCTTGCTCTAAAGAGTACCCACTATTTATCCTTTGTATTATCACAATACGGCTACAAGATTCTGTATACTCATCATGTGAGTTAGATCAAACTAGGGATGGCCAAAGACAGACCGAAAGTCGGTCAACTAAACCAAACCGAGATCGTCAGTCCCTCTAAATGGGCCTTTCACGGTCTTGGTCCAAGTTCAGTTCGGTCTGGACACGAATTCGGTCCTTGACCGAGTTCAAAAAATTGCCTTGACTGAATTCTGGCGATCTTGCTCTGCTGTTGTCCTGATGATTCCTAGATGTGGTGGATTTGATGTCTTGGTATCCTCTCTCTCTATATATGATCACCCTTTAGCTCTCTCTCTCACACGACAATCTCTCTCCATCTCTCACGATCGGCATTCATCGTCGTCTAAATATCAAGGAAACAAGCTTCTGTTGCTATGGCGTCAGAGCTCCTATGGTTCCTATCATCCGCTTCCCCGTAGCTGAGAAAAGGGTGTCGACATCGTCAGCGGACTCACCGGCTCTGAAGACAGCCTTCTTGCCCTGACCTTGCACGCCGACCTCGCTCTTCCCTCTCTCTTACGCCTCCTCGACGATAATTCTTTGGAAGAAAATTCCTATGGTTGCAGCGGATGCCCTGATCAACCTCTCGCAGAATCCCCTTATTTGTGAAAAACTCGTCTCTCTCGGAGCTGTGAGTTCTTGTGTTGATATAATTTATCGGAAAAGGCCAGGCAGTGGTCTCGTGATTTCTCGTCGTGCTGTAATGATGTTGGTTAATATCACTCAGGTTGATTCTAACATCAACGCTCTCCTTTAGGTCGGCGATAAAAAGATGGAAGGATTGTACATCGCCAAGCTCGTCAGGTCTTTCTGCAGATCATTGTCTCAAGAAACTTATGAGGAGGATGCCTTCGAGCACATCAGATCAATTCTCGTGAACATCTCCAAATCTCAAGTGGGAAGAAAGATCCTCCTGAATTCTAGGAGAGCCCTTAAAATTTCTATTTAAGGGCTTTGATTTTCTATTTTAAATTTTCTTTTTAAACATTTTTTTGGATTTTTTATATTTTCGACTCTTTTTATGTGAATCCTTTTATATTTTAGAATCTTTTTTGGATTTCTATGTGAATCTTTCTAATTGCTGAAATTCCAATTTCTATTAAAATTGTTCTAATTTTTTTATTTTTAAATTTTTGTAAGAATTTTTTGATTTTTTTGGTGTTCTGATTTTCGATAATCTTTGCTTTCATTTTTCTAATCTAATTTTTCTACTTTGAATTCTTAACTTTGTTGATCTAAAATCAAAATTTTCAATTCTGTGTCAGTACTAATCTATATCAATTTTTGAATTTGATTAAGTGAGTCATTAAACCATTGAGAAGCTTGTAAGGGGTTATTAAGGAGACTCATACAAGTCTACATTAAGGAGAGATTGCAGTGGTTATTTTTAGGCCAAAGTTTAATTATAATTGTTTTCATTATAATTTGGCATATCTTTAATCAAATTTGAGTCGAGCTTAAGAACTAACATTTCAAGTATGACTATACATTTTTTAATAATAGACGTTGATATGTTTATCTATTTTAAGATAAGCATATACATGGTCAAGAGAGACTGAAGTTAAGACTAAACCAAACTGTGACCGAGGTGGACCGAGACCGAGACCGAATTTAGGTTTGGACCGAATGGTATGCCAATAACCGGACCGTGACCGGGACCGCCCAACCTTAGATCACACAGTGTTATTCTTTCCGAATAATTTGATGTCCTTATTCTTTCCGAAGAATGTTTAGAATATATATCTAAAGATTAGTGATCTTATCATAATTTTCGTGGTCATTGCATATGTTTATGAACTTCATTACAAAAATCACACATGAATGATAAAAAATAAATTTCATTTCAATGAACATAAACAAAGTACATGAAAGTAGGATTGACTTATAAGCCCCATTATATTTATCAATATGGACATCAAATAATATCAATGTATATATAATAAGCTTAAGATTTCATTACATATTTTTTCTATACATTTTTAAATTATATTTATGGTTTATATAATCCCACTTTGTAAAATTATTTTTATTTTCCAAATAATATTTGATATACTTGGCAATACCTGATATCTTTATCCATCGAGTTAGACATTAGTAGATATCATCATGGGATGATAATCTTAACGATACTTGAGTTCAACATCCACTTAGTGATATCCACCATTCGGTGACGTCATTGGTAGCTCTTGAATTATGGGCATCTCCTACATGTGGGCACTCTTGGTCAATGTGGAAGGTCTCCCTCTCATTTTTTTGGGGCAAAGATCTACATAAATAGGGCATCAAATGAAATTGAGATGACTAAGGGGCTTAAAATTGTTAGTAACTGTGGTCCACAATTACTGATCGACTGTTCTTTCTCCATGATTGTCCACGCCCGCTCGTTCCTCCATGCAATGATCGATCGGAGAAGAAGAGAAGACCTAAATCAAGAAGAGAAGGGAAGAGCAAAATGAGAGAGAAGAGAATACCGTTTTATTTTTTTCATTCAGTCCGGGACCGAATTTGTCAGTAGACCGAACCGAATGGGGACCCCCAAAGATTATAATCTTTTGAGAAAATCTGCGATTGGGGTTTTTTGTTTACTCTCATTGTGATAATTGTCTCTGTCAGCATTTCCTGGGGGTTGATGATCTGGGCTACTTGGCTTCCTAATTCCTTTTAGAGAGAGAAAGAGAAGGTAGAAAGTATGCTGGACGCGCGCATCCGCGCCATCGTCGAAGCCATCCACGCTTCCCCCGCCAAAGCTGTCATCACTCTCGCTGGAGGTGCCTCTCAGGTCTCTCACTTTTTTCT
This sequence comes from Lemna minuta, assembly GCA_024174645.1. Classification (NCBI taxonomy): domain Eukaryota; kingdom Viridiplantae; phylum Streptophyta; class Magnoliopsida; order Alismatales; family Araceae; genus Lemna; species Lemna minuta. Next base: position 3,080,490 of record CM044105.1, read on the forward strand.
CTCTCTCGAGGATTTTAGTTCATTTTATCTGTTTTTCTTTGGAAAAACCCACAAAGAGAGCTACTCTACTCTTTAAAGGCAAATCAATAATCTCCCAGACTTCAATTTTCTGAATTGTGATGTGGAATTTTTGAAGTTTTCTGATTTTCTCTCTCTAGGTGTTAGGATGGTTGCTGTCTGTTCCAGGGGCGTCTAATACCGTTCTCGAGGCTCTGGTTCCTTACTCCAAGAACTCCCTTTGCTTACTCCTCGGCAAGGTAATGATTGGCTGCTAGATTGTTATAATCGTTCTCGTTATGATTGAAGAAAAAGATTGACATGTGCTGCTTTAAATTATTCTGTCTTTTTCTTCTTCCGTTCTGCAGCACTCTTAAAAATTGTCTTTTCTAGTAGTTCATAATTTGTCCTTTTGCGCTCAGCCCTTAATTTTATCTGGTTGATCACCAATGTATGGTGATCTTCCTTTCTTTCTTGAAAAAATGATTTGTCCTTCCAATCTATTCAGCCTCTTGTGGGAAATGCTTTTACAGATTGCGACCCTTGAACTTATTTATAAAATTTAACCTTAGCACCATCTTTTGGGTTCTTTGTCACCTTGTTTCCTGGTTACTTTTATTTATATTTATCAATTTATTCTGCCCTTTTCTTCTTTCCTTTTGAAACACTCAAGAAAATTGGTTTTCTATTTGTTTCAACTTTGTACTTCTTATTTATTCAGCATCTAGTCTGGAATATTTTCAATGATTAGCTCGAAGAATTGATGGTGAGTCAATGCGATTGACAAAATACTCAACATAACGCCATACTAGAACTATTCTCAGCCATCAGATCACATCCAATGCCCAAGTGAAGGCCTTGGTGATCTGGATTGTTGGATCATTGTTCTGGATCAATGAGGCATATGCTAAGACTGGGATGTGTTATCAAATCCAAACTTGCCTTCTCTATTGTCTGTCAAGGCCATCACTCTTGAGGAAGAAACAGGTAACAAACGTCACTGTGTGAAGAAAGATAACCTAGAAAAATGAGTGACAAGTAGGATGAAGGCCATGGAAAAAAGTCTTTTGCCCTTTTTCATTGACAAAGGCATACTGGGAGACAAAAATTTCCCTCCTGTCATAAGATGGAAAAGTTGTTCATTAGAAGCTGCTCCTGTTAGCTACTGGAAAGGAAAAATGTAATTTTATGTTTTCCCGGTTTATGGGGTAGTTTATAAACTGGCCTCTAATTTGGTAGAACCCCACTCAAGATTCTACTAAAATCCAAGCATTGAACCCCACGAAATATTGTCTGTGTTCCCATTCTTAAAGAACAACACAATCACAGCCCAAAACCAGGGTAAGGTGAGAAAAGAGTGAGGGGGATGAGATCCAGTGAGGAAGAGAGAAGCTGGAGCACTGCTGGTATCAATAGTTGCTGATACTCTGAGTAAGAATCCAAGGCATTGAATCGCTCGTCAAGCCTGATATGGAAGTCATTCCAATTCAAGAATTGCAGATGCTCCTCCAGCCATAGGAGCCAGTTGAGGGATTCACCCTCTAAGTACAGCTGCCACTGTTGGGTTGATGATTGGAATGTTATCCAACTTCAACAGAATATGCTCCGTCATCTCCTCATGATGACTGCTGTTTGGCGTGCAACTCCTCCATCTGAGCCTCCACTTTATCCATCTGCACAACGGTGACTCTCCGTAACATACAGGGATTGCCTGGTTCTGATACCAAAATCGTAGGAACTCTGATTCAATATGTTCGGGACATCCAAAATAGCTCTGATATCAATATGGTCACTGAGATCTGGAGAGAGAGAAGGTGGAGAGAGATCTGGAGAGTGATGGAGGAGATGATACCATGGATGACTCCTGAAGGAGGCTGATTTGAGAGTACTCCCAGCTGTCCTAGGTTTCTAGGATGAGATATCACTTGCCCTTAGCCCAAGCCCAAGTGTCGATTTCTATCAATGCTCCTCTCTGATCTGGGCCCACAAAAAGTCCTACGGGGCCTGACAACCATTGCCCCCCTTTCCAATGGGCCCTCTGCTGGCAGCCCGTTCCAGTCCACATCTAGTCTGTGTCTGGCCCATTTGAGATGGATGGGCCAACCTTCCTTGCGCGCCTCTTGTAGATGAGTAGGGGTGCCACACCAACTGCCAAGCTCCGTCAAGGTGAGAACAGACATGAGACTAGTTGTGCGCTGATCTGATTAGGGTAACAGCTGAGGGCAAGAGATATGTGAGAGAGAGAATGTACAGTGTAATTACATGGTTACTCTAATTCCTCCTCAGCGCTCGCATAAGAGGAGTCGGGGGTCCCTTGTTCGATGAACGTCCACTATTGGGCTGAGCTTGGGCTTATTCTTTACTGGGCCTTCCCTGGGCCCCCTTGGTCCAAAACTTGGACGCATGAACCATGTCAGTAGGTGTTGGCATTTGCCCTCGAACAATAGACTGGACGATGTCCATTGTCCAGTCCAAGTCTCACGGCTGGAAAAGTGGGTGGACTAGACAATGTCCATTGTCCAGTCCGCTGTCCAATGCCTTTTGGAATAAGGGTAGACTGTTGAGAAATTGGCAATAAAGCCTCTCTCTGTTTTCTCTTTTTCTCAATCAATATCAGCACCAACTTCTCTATTTCTCCAGAAATCTCATCACCCTGTCCCCCCTTAATATCTCTGTTCCTCTCTCAATTAGTAAATATCCCCCTATCTCTCTCTTGCATGGTGCTCTCCTCAAACCCCCAATGCGCAGTCTCTCTCCCCAGTTCTCTCTCTCCTCTCAACCATTTCCCCGTGCTCAGCCTCTCTCCAAAGTTCTCCTTTCTCCCTCTCTCTCAATATTCCCTACTTCTCCCTATCTCTCACATTCTATAATTTCTATCCCTCCTTGTCTCTAACGATCTCTCCCGATCTCTCTCGTCATATCCTCATCTCTCTTACGATCTTCCCTAATCTCTCTCCCCATCTCCTCTTCTCTGTCACAATCTGTCCATCGCCTTCACCCTCTTTGCTGTTCTGCTGCCAACTGCAGCTGTGGTGCCTTGAGATGACTTGAGAGAGGAGACAAGGATCAATTGAGGGTTACGGCCTGAAATGAGAGAGGAAGGCATATGTTTGAGGAAAAAAAATCAATTTTTCTAATTTTTATTCTATTTCCTGTCCGATGGGACTGTTCATATAAGCAAGTCCACTGTCCAGTCAGCTGCCAATAGAATAAGTTCGTTGTGAATGGATGAATCGGACTGTGGACAGATTGTAGACTCTGGACAGTGGATGGTGAACCCTACTTTTTTATGAACATTGTAGAACTTGATTCTATTCGGAGAGTCTGGAATTCCTCTAGACCCGATTTCCAACCACTTTTCTCTATATCAGTCCTTGTCTTCAAATAGAATTGGGGAGATGCTTCCATCTTTTGACTATTTTTTTTCTTTCATCATATCTTTCCAGATATTATTTTTGGGCTCACAATTGGCCATGATTGGTATTATGAGTTTGAGATGATGGCTATTAGTCTTACAATACAAAAGTGGTGTTGTTAGTTGATGAGCTCTCAAAATTTGAATCTAGATATCGAATGCAATAGAAGACATAATCAAATATTTTAAATATTGAGGCACCAAGAGCTGATGATCATAGCATCTAGTTTAGATTATAATCTAGACTAATATGATTGTTTCAAAGAGTTTTGAAAGTTGTTTAGGTGTCCAATCTCTAACGGTATCCGGATAATCATTGGACAATTGGATCTTCTTTATAACCCTCCTTAATAGGGGAGAAAGAGAAGAAAGAGAAAGTTTCTACAAAGTTTGTATGATCACCTTAAGTTATGGTTATTCTCCACTTGTTTATATATATTGGGTATATAAAATTTGTACCAAAATCTTAATAATTATATTTATATGTACTAACGTTCATCGACTTTATGTATTGAGACTCTCTAGATTTATATAGTTCGCTAGTTTATAACTCTATAGACCTAATAATATTTATTGGTCAACCTTATTAACAATTTAAATCAACAAATAGATTAATTAATTAAAGATTGATTTGACTTAATAAGTTGAGTTGTTAGCTTGTTGGGTGCCAATCTACATCACATACTCTAAGAGATAGAGAGTATACGAGAACTCTCTTATAAAACTTTGTCATCATCATCAATTATCAAGTGCGTATAATCTTTTATGATTATGAGGCTTATGAATAACTTAGGATATAGTCAACTGTCAAATCTTTATCGAGTACTTAAGTTGGTACTAATGTGTAGAAGAAATCATTGAGAACATTTTATCTGATATTTCTATTACGTTTACTTAGGATTTAACTACAACTCATTCCTTCGATCAATATCATCTGATATCGTAGGTGGATAATCTCATACTGACCACAAAATCACCTTTAAGTACTTCATGTCAAATCTAATCTATGATATTTTAGAGATTTTGTGATTAAAGATAAATAAGCCAAAGTCAAAATACCATCATTTGTCCATAAAATGTCTTTCTAGTTTGAAGTCTAAGAAACACATACACAATAATCACATAAATTAACCTGATTGACTGTTATGTATAATGTCATTTGAGGATTTATATAAATCAATTTAATAACCTTTTTTTCTAAAGAGTATTCATTATCTATCATTAGTATCTCTGTATCGCTAGTCATATCATCAATTATACTTATCATATGAGTTAAATTAGGTTGTGTTATTTTTTAAGATAATTTGATATCTTTCTTAAATATCTCTTGAACAAAAATGTTTAAAGCATATACTTGATGTTTAGTGATTATTATATTATGATCATATTATAATATACTTAGTTATTATATATGCTTATAGAATTCATTAAAAAATATCATAAAAAATTACAATAACTAAATTTGATTTTAAATAATATAAACGAGACTTAAAAGTGTGATTGGCTTATAGGTCACATGATTTCTATTACTTTTTCCTGAGAAAACATTTTATCTATAACAATTAGATCAATTTGTAACATATGTTTGAGCAGATAAATTTAGTGAGAGAACTAACACTATTTAGCTTAGGTATGAGGGCACATCTTCTCCATTATATATTAACAAAGATTTTATCTTATCCGAAGGGATTAGAGCTCAACAAAAGATTATAAAATATCAATTGTAATCACTGTGATGCCAAATTTAAATTTCAATTTATGGATCTTGTTTGATTTTTTGTGGTCTTTGATTAACTCTAATTCACTTACAAGTATGAGCACTCAGAACTCCAAGTTAGGCTAAAGAAGTTGCATGTGACAATGATAGAATATTGTGTTTTCAATGAAGATTCATGTATTTCGCCAACTATCTCACATGATAGATGTAGATACTGGCACATTTAAGTTGTCAATTGTTGATTTATAATTTTTGATTTTTTGCCTATAATGTAATTAATTGTAAAATTTTTGGTATTCTAGGTGATCATGGTAAGCTAAATGCAAACATTTTAAATTGTATCATATTTTTTTTATAATTATTCTTAGATTCCTTATTAACTGAATTGTAGGTTCCTGAGCATTTTGTCAGTAAAGAAGTTGTGCAGGATATGGCAACTCTGGCCTTCAATCGAGCATTAAAGCTATCTAGACCAGGTTATAGTTCAATTTTTTATTATTTTAAAAGGATAAAAGCTATTAAGAGCATTTCTACATGTAGGTACAAACGGGATTTGATCACAATCTCACCACAATAGAAAATATCAATTTAGCATTAACCTGTCATGATGCTCAATTTAAATAATTTCTCTTGTAAATCTGTCAATTTAGGAGGTCTCAGAACAGATTTTTGTGTTGATGTAAAATCCCTTTTTCTATTTTAGAGAGTGTGTCAAATGAACTAATGGTTTGACTCATTTCATTGCATGTTTGTTACTGCTGACTGTTGTCTTCTGAGTTATTCCTAGTTAGTTGCTTAGCAGTGAAGTAGGTGGTATTTCATATTTGATATGCTATACTTCAAACTAATGTCTTTTTTTTCTTGGATCTCCTGACCCAGTGCTCTGTTCTGAGAATGAAGTACCAAGGAAAGGCGAGAACATAGTAAAATTATAATAAATAGAGATCTGGTTATGGGCCTAATGGCATATAGGCTCACACTCTCCAAAGTACAATAGTCAAACAAGATAAGTAGAGTAATGTGGTAACATCCTGAATAAGAAGCACAAAAATGGTGCCTGAATCAGGGATACTGAATTGCCTGAACAGGGATAGAGGATTTGTGATCCTAACCCCTATACTCCCATAACTCTTTCTCAAGCTTTGCCTGCCCTCCTCTTTGAAGGTCCCCCTTTGTAAAGAGGTTCGACAAGAGGCTTGTTCATCGCCTCATCTCCTGGGTAGGTCGCATTCCCAGCTGTTGGCACCCCTTATGCCGCTTGGAATTTTGATGCTTGTGTAGATCGAGTGATTGGAACACCTGACGCCTCGTCTACTTCACTTGGGGCCAACTCAACATTTCTCCTGGGTGCCTGTCTCATCTGTCAATGCCTGTAGGTAAGTAGTGGGCCGTACCAATACTCCCGTTGCAGATTTCAGTTTGTCCTCAAGCTGGAACGCCAGAAACCTCTCTTGAATTATCTGGGTTGATTTCCACATGTTCTCAAAGCCAGGTAAATCTTTCCATGCGAAGAGCACCATCATATTTCCATCAGAATGGCAGGTCTCTAGCAGTTCCGGGGGCTCTACCATCCACTACACCTCCTTGGTGAGCGGTGGTGGTACTGGCTGTGGTTGATCAGTGGGTCCTAATGCTTTTACAGCAGGGAAATGTGAAGGACGGGGTGCAACCTACAAGCTTCTGGTAAATGAAGTTGTTAGGCCACTTCTCCAAGGCGAGTTCAAACTTTGGATGGTCCAAAGAATTTTGGGGTGAGCTTCCTGTTGTGTCGGCGTGCTAACGATCTCATTTGGTGAGATCTGATCTTTAAATAAACCATAAGGAGGTTGAAGTTGAACATTTCTTTGGTGTGAATCCTTTGCCCTTGTTTGTTGTTACCTGTACATGACCCAGCTTCTCTTTTAGCTGCAAGAGGACCTGATCTCTATCTCTCTTGGAAGGTCATTAAGGAGGTTTTGGGTGTTCCATACTTGATCACTGCCGGTGGTTCCTCAAGTATACAATTTTGGAAGGTATTGTCGTAAGGCTTGTATGGTACAAAGTATTGTAGCAGTACACACCCCATGGTAGCCACCTATGCCAAGACTTAGGCTCACTGATGCAAAGCATCGTAAGTAATTTTCCAGGCATTTGTTGACCAATCAGTTTGGCCATCTGATTTGGGATGATAAGACAAACTCATGTGCAGCCTGGTATCTTGTAGGTTGTGTAATACCTGCCAGAATGTCCAGTGAACACCCTACCACAGTCACAAATGATTGATCCCACAGGTCTATTTAGTTTCAAGATCTCTTTTGGAAAGATGTGATCAAAATTCTGGGCATGAAAAGGCTGTTTAGGGGGTATGAAGTGACTGTATTTAGACAGTTGGTCGATGATCACCATATGATATTGAATCCTTCAGACTCAGGGAGGACCTCCTCAAAATCCATAGGTATGTCTTCCCATATCTACTGAGGTGTATGGCAGGGGTTGCAGAAGTCCAACTGGGGCAGTGCTGACAATTTGTTTTTTTGGCAGGTGGAACATTCAGTCACATGTCTTTTGCTCTCTTTTTTTTATGCCCATTTATGTAATTTCTCAGCAGCCCACTTACATATCTTGAGGTATCTCGAATGAACTCGGCTAAAATGGATGGCAGAATCCTGGAGGATCTGGATAAGATCACTCGGTCCTTATAGAGGAGTTTTCCTTTCTGGAGGGAATAATACCCAGCGTAGCATCTACAATTTTCTGTAATCTTGTATTATTGTTGACCTCATTCTGAATAGATGGCAGACCCTGCATGCCACTGACGAGTATTTGACCAAAAGACTATCCTCACGTCTGGGAATTCTAGATTGGGCATCGGCTGCCATATGTTCATCCTTTCTGATACTCCACCATAAAGTGGAGGCCCATCAACTTAGTGACCCATCTGGTATGCCGTGCTAGAATTTCCCATTGTTAATAGAGACACATCAACTTAGTGTCAAGCTGTACTGATCGCTCCTGGTGATGAAGGGTTGGTAGATCAAGTAGTGTCTCCACTTCCTGACTGACATGACTAACACATATAATTCAATTTCATAAGCTGACTTTTGTGATGCAGTATTTGGAAAAGCGTGGCTGTAAATGCAGTAGAATGATTTTCTTGCATCACTACCCCATTTGTCCTTGTATTCGATGCATCTGTTTCGATGACAAATGGCTTGCTGAAATCTGGTAATGCCAGGACTGGTGCAGAGGTCAGCCCCTTTTTGAGAATATCAAATGCCTTGGGTTGTCAAAGACCAGCTGAAGGCATTTTTCTTCAATGGCTGCATTAGAAGCCTAGTAATATTAGAGGAAGCTCTGACAAACCTGGGATAGTACCCAGCTAAGCCTAAAAAACTCCACATCTGCTTGGGGTTTTCAGGGTCAGGCAATTCTTCAACTGTCTTAATTTTGCCTCTGTCTGTAGCCACACCTGCAGCTGATATCCAATGACCGATTATTACAGCCTCGAACGTCCCACCTGGCACTTCACAACATTGATGTATATGCTCTGCAAAGATAGTGAAAACTTGAGTCATGTGCTCCTCGTGAAATCAATGATCTTGCAATCTGTCATCAAAGAATACTAGTTTGAATTTTCTGAGTAGTTGCAAATTTTGATTCATAAGAGACTGGATCATTGCTGGTGCATGGCAGAGACAGAAGGATATCACCTTAAGCTCGTAGTGACCTTCATGTGTCCTGAATTCTGTTTTTTCTATATCCTCATGCTTCATACAGATTTGATAGTGGGCAGATTTGAGATCAAACTTTGAGAACACTGTTGTGCCATGCAATTCATCAAGTAATTTGTCAACTACTGGTATGGGGTACCTGTTAGGGGCTGTGCACTTGTTAAGAGCACGATAATCCACACATATGTGCCAACTCCTGTCCTTCTTCTTGCCTAGCAGAACAGAGCTTGCTTAGGGGCTATTTGAAGTTTGGAAAATTCCTTCTGCAAGCAGTGCCTAGGAAAGTGAGAGCTATTTAGCTCTCAAGAGCATAGTGGAATATAAGTTTTGATCTTCTTCTACGATCTCTTCTGTGCAATTCTCTTTGTCCAAACGAGACACCACTTCTTCCTCACTACAATTGGGATTACAAAATCATCAACATACACCACTGGACAGATGATGAGCTACTTGGGAGTTGGAAAATGCTCCTTTTTCAGTTCATATGATGAGAGGATCTGAGAAAAGCAAGGGACAAATGATGAGACAACTATTCAGGCATGTCAGGCTATTTGGAAGCAAAAGTTCTTTGAAAGTGAAGATTTTCAGATGGCTTCTACTGAGGAGAAGGCTGATGACTTGAGTATTCTGGAAGAAAATGTACCCAGAGGGATTGAAAGAATATGTTTTGTGTCAGGAAGGAGAAGAAGATTGCAAACATTTATTCTTCCAATACCCCTTTGCCTGCACAACATGGGCATCCCTAGGTATAATGTAGGCAGAGGTCATCTACTAGATGAATTTTTGGGACTCAATACGACGAGGTAGATATAGAAGGGACAAGGAGTGAGAATACTCGTACCTAATATGGGCAATATGGCTACATCGGAATGAGGTGATGTTCGAGGGGAGACTGGTCTCTACAGACTATGTGGTCCATGAGATAGAGGGTTTGATGGCATCCTGGGCTCACCGAGTCTCATAACATGACGGAGGGGGAAATGAGATTAGGGAGTAAAAATAGGGACTAATAGATCCCCTTACAGAATAACACGGCTTAGTTGGGTGATCGGCCCCTTTGTACTTTCAAAAATAAAAATCAACTTGCACCACTAGTCTGTCACCCAATCGAATCCTAAACCTCCCCAGTATGGCTGTCTTAGCTGAAGATCACTCACAAGCTTGCTGTTGATGAAATTATGGGCAGTGCCTGCATTAACCAGGATGACAACATCCTTGGAGTGAACCTTCTCCAAGCTTTGGAGCCTAGTTTATTGAATCCTCTAATGTCAGAAAAGATGCATGCACAATACAAAAATTTTGTTTCCACAGTTGGTTCGCTCTTGATTGGAGCCCAATCAACTTTGATATGATCCCCTTAAGGAAGTATGCGCGCAGACGTATCAATACCCCGCACAAGCCCCTCCATCAAGACGACAGACCGAATGGGCCGACCCACGAGGAAGCAGAAGATATAAATAGAGCTGACGGAGGGGAAGGAGGGCATGCGTAAACACCCAAGTAATATCTCCCTCCCGACTCTCTCTTAACCCGAACTCTGAAACTCCTGAACTCACTCTCACCCTGTCGATTCCACAGATCCACTCGGACGTGGACAGACGACCGCAGGACGTCGCCGACAACTCTCTCTCTCTCTCTCTCGATCCTCAACCTCCTCTCAACTCTTACTCCTCAACCTCATCTACTTTCTTGTGGATTGATAACGATACCCGAATTCCTTCGTTCCTTTTTAGTGAAATCGCGATTACAGTCATTATCCGGGAACTCCGTGAGAGGAGTCATAACAAATTGGTATCAGAGCCAGGTTTTCCGGGTCACCTCCTGAAAAATATCCGGTCACCCCACTAGTTCATCATCATGGACCATGATGATATTCAATCACTTCCTGCACTTGTGTCTGCAAGAGATTTTTTCTTTGCAATGAAAACATAGCCCCTCTCCTTTGGGGCTTGGAATTCTACATCTATGATTCATAATTGCTTCTCTCGTATCGCTGAGGTGGTAGTGCTTTTGGGCGTGTTCATAGAGGTCAACAAGGACTTATCTTTGTTGGTGGTGGGTGATATGTTAGTGACATTGGTCCATTTGAATGTCGTTAATCTTGTTACAAAGTGGATATTAATTCTTGGTAGATTGATGTCTAAATTTCCAATCACAATAGTTGAACATGTTTTTCTGCATATAAGGAGGACTCGTCCATAGTAGCTAGAAGGCTTGAGAGATTTATCATAGTACTTTCGGCTTGAATTTTGGGATTCAGCCCTTGGATGAATATATTCTCCACAACCTCAGGAGGGAAGCCAGCTATTGGTGTCAATAGGCATTTGAATTCTACCTAGTATGCAAATACTGAACTTTCTTGCCAAATTTTTAGAAGTGCTGATACACAAAGGATGAGTCAAAACTGTTAAGTATTCTTCTTCAAGTTTGGAATGGAATTCAGCCCATGTAAGATGATATTTTGCCAGAAGTCTTGTGTGTCACCATGTAGGTACAACATTATGGTTTCCATTCTTTCTAGATCCAGAATGACGTTCAGACATAAATATCTTCCAACGCATTGTAGCTATTCATTGGGATTTTCTCTCAAATATACTATTAATTCTCCTTTACTTAATATTGAGAGATCATGAGATCCCATTGGCATGCCTACAAGGGGGTGATACTTGATGGGATCTAATGCTCAATAGTCTTTCAAAATTTCAATCAAAACATCTAACGCAATATAGTACATTGAATTGAACAATCAAAATACCGAGACACCAAGAATTGATGATCATATCATCTAGTATACTTCACTTGATCGAGCTTTCAAAGTTATTCAAGTATCTAGCCTCTAGCAGTATCTACACGATTGTTAAACGATTGGATATCCTCTTCTATGCTCTTCACCAAGAAAGAAAGAGAAGAAAGAAAAGAATTCTTACAAGGCTTATAGGGGTACATGGAGTTGTGGTCGTTCTCTCTTTATTTATAGACATTTGATTTATGAACTTTTCATAAAACTCTCATAATTATGTTTATATCAACAAAGATCCATCGACCTTATATGTGTAACGCTTTAGGTCCATATATCTCCCTAGTTAATAACTCTACCAAACCTAATAACTCCTTATTAGAAAAATCTTATTATGTATATCAGTATATAGATTAATTAATTAAGGATTGGCTTAACCTGATCGATAGGTTGAGCTGCCAATTGATTGGGTGTGAAGCTATACCACGTGCCATAAGAGATATAGAGTGTACAAAAACTTTTGTATGAAACGTTTTTGTCATCGATTACCGTGTACATATAATCTTTCGTCTATGCAAAGACTGATGAATGACTTAGAGTAGATTAACTATTTTATCCTTATTGGCCACTCAAGTTAGTACTAATGCACACAGAAAATGATAGAGAACTCTTGACCATACAATTATCGTTGAGAACTTTATTTCTTATTTAATATATAATGTTTTGAAGATCTCATGATTAGGGATTCATTAATAATAATTAGGAGATGAAATCTATCCATAATATGTCTTTAGTGTTTTAGGTTTAAAGACCACCTACACAACCTTGACATGAATTAACTTGATTAATAGTTAGGTATAATATTATTTAAGGATTCATATGAATCAATTTAATAAACCCTTTTTCCAAAGAGCACCCACTATCTATCTTTAGTGTTTCTGTATTAATAGTCACAAGATCAACCATACTCATTATATGAATCAAATCATATTTGACTATTCTTTTCAAATAATTCAATGTCCTTTTCAAAGATCCTATAAATAGGAATGTTTAGAACATATGTATAAAAACTAGCAATCACTGAATTATGATTTCATCATAATTCATTTAGTCATTACATATGCTCATGCACTTCATTGTAAACATTGCATAAGAATGAGAATAAATAAATTTTATTTTAATGAAATTAAATGAGATATGTGAAAGTGTGACTTGATTTGTACTCAACATAATATACATCAATACCATCCCTTGCTTCCTTGCATGAGATTCAATAATTAGACGGGGGAGGTTTCGCTATAGGAGTGGGATCTGCTCTATAATTTTCTTGTGGCATTTCTGTTGAGTGTAGAATTCCTCTAATTTTGCTTCAAGTTTCTCCATTTAGTTTTCTATGCTTTCTTGACCATTTTCAAGTCATTTAGGCTTTGATACCAAGGTGGTAGGATTCCAGCTAAGAAGTGCAAAAATGGTGCTTGAATAGGAGTTGTTGAAGTAGAAATGAGGGGGAAGATATCGAGAAGGCAATATAGAGACACTGAATTTCTTGAATGGGGATTGTTTAAGAGCCATACCACTAAACTCTCCTAACTCTTGCTCAAGATTTGCGAGCCCTTCTCTTTGATGGTCCCCGTATTTGAAGAGGTTCAATGGGACGTTTGTACAAGACCTCCTCCTAGGAGAGTCACCTCCCCTACTATTATGTTAAATAGACTCGTAAAGATCTAATGTACCCACCCCATGGATATAGAAAAAAATTTCATGTCTATTGACAAAGTACAATTCTTTTCTCTATAAAGAGAATGTGTCAATTAACTTGTGATTAGACTCATTTCCTCTTATATCCATTACTTTTTGAGTTATTCTTGGCTTATTGCTTAACTTTGAAGTACTGAGTATTCCATATTTGAGATGTTATAGTTCAAATTGATGTCTTAAGTCGGCAAACACGTGTTGGCAGGTTGCCTAGTTGTTGGTGTTGGGTTTTCAGGCTCATTAGCTAGCTCCAATCTAAAACGTGGGGAGCATAGGTATGAATTTTCTTTTTATTTGGAGGCATTATCGACAAAAATCTAGATGGAGCTAACAAATTGCATTATCTTATATTTTTTTTGAAAAGAGGGGGGGGAACACCCAACACGGTGTCTCCGTTTCATTGAGGTAATGAGAATATTACACTATACCAGAGTCAAGGAAACAAAGTCGAGGGGCCAATGCCATCTCGAAACCATGAATTACCGAACCCCCTCGGGTAATGAGAGATTGCATTATCTTATTGATGGAAACAAAATTAATAGTCAATGGGTAGGTCAACACCTAATATCTCTAAGTCAAGTCAACAACTAATGAGAGTCAACACAAAGTTTCCCATCATTCGGTATCTACCTTGTGGAGAATAAGTCAAATTGGGTCTACCAAGTGCAATTGAACCCTCTTACTTGAGGAGAACCAGTAGGGTCGAAACTGTCATAAGAATTTGATGGTCGAAGACAGCCCAAAGGTTGACTAGTCACTAAATTGGAAGAGCCAATAGATCAATTTAGCTTGTGAAGTCTATTTTTTGACCTTCTGAGGTAATATAAAAATGGTGGAGTCTCATACAATTCTTAGATGGATCTCCATGTGGCCTTGCTTGATAAAGAGACACAAGTCGCAAGATATATATTGATGAAGAGACACATCTTTTGCATTTAAAAAAAAACACATCTTCAAGTTTAAGACATTTAAGAGAATACCATTAAAAACTAGAATTGTAATATCATTGTTCATTGGACATCAAAATAATATAGTTACAAAAATATCTATTGAAATTCTTTTGTAAACTTATTGTTCATTTCAAGTTCGGATATCAAAAGCATCGTCTACTTGTAAATTTTTTTTGAATTTTTCTTTCAGGTTTTTCGTGTCCACAAGGACATCCAATCGTCTCTGGGTATCATATGTTAAATTACATAAGGTGTCCGTAATCTTAGCTTATACTTGGTGACTTCTTGCTCTAAAACATTGTAACACTTTAGCATTGCCCAGGGTTTGCGGAGTCGAGACCAAGAAGACACAATTTCCAGCAATTTTATATTGAAGGTGCATTACTTGTTCACAATGTCCATTTTTAGGTTTTAATTGTTCTTTATTGAAACAAATTTAGTCTAAACATATTTTTGTTTATCCAATTGAGCATGTGTACCAAGTTTTACGATTTAGTTTACACAGATCGCGAATACATTTCTATCGCATGAAAAGCGTACTTCACTGTCATGAAAAGGTTGGTTCTTGTGCTCACTAGAGCTATTGAGCAGTCACTTTGAGATGGTTGTCAGATCACCCCGATTGTGTGGTTGGCACAGGAGGGACACATGAGGCCCTCATACTTCAAAATGGACAGATCTTGGATGTGGGAGGAGAGATTCAAGATGAAAGTAGCCAATGCACAGTTAACTCAAACCAGGTATGGATCAAATATGGAAAGGCTAGAAAAAAGAATGGAAGGGCTATGGGGACACCCCTTGGAGTTCAAGAAGCGAAGTAAGTAGGAGCCGCTTGGCTAGAAAAAAGAATAGAAAGACTACGGGGACACCTCTTGGAGCTCAAGAAGTGAGGAGGAATGAAATAGACAGAGGTCAGCTGCCTTTGCCAAGATTAAAGCGTTGGATAACTAAGGTGATACCAGCACCCTTTTGGTCGATGAGGTGAAGGAGAGGAGCAGGTTGTAGGGAGATGGTCACTGAGGAAGATAGAAAGCTAGAGATAGATTGGAGACAGAGATCAAAGCAACTATGGTTGCAAGAGATTGACACCAGGACAAGGTTCTTCCATCTCATAGCAAATAGCAAGAGGAGAGCGTATCAGATATTAAGAATACAGGTGGAGAATCAAGGACTCGTAATTAGCAGTCCCTTGCCAAACCATTTCAGGATTTCTCAGCGAGGGGACCAAAATAGGGGTGCGATATAAGTGAATCGAGTGCAACAGGTGGATTTAGTGAGGCTGTTTTAAGTCGAAGAGGTTAGGGCGGCCATCAAGGGGTTAAACGGAGAAGGGACCCTAGGGCCAAAGAGTCAAAAACTTGTAGGAGGTCGTTAAGACATATATTATGGCCTCTGTGGAAGAATTCTAAAGAGGAAGTTATGACATGGAGAGAATCAACAAAGCATATGTGATTTTGTTGCCTTGGTGTCATGGGGCCATTAGAGTAGGGGACTTCCGCCCTATTTTGCTGCTAAACTCTATCTACCTTATCATTTCAAAGGTCTTGGCTGATAGGTTTAGGGAGGCGTTAGGTGAGCTAGTCAAACCCTCCTAGGCTGTTAGGTTAAGGTAGACTGTGGATGGTGTAGTCGTGGTAAGAGAAATTCTAGCAACATTGACGAGAAAGGGGACGAGAGGGTTCATGGGGAAGGTTAATTTCGCTAAAGTGTGCAACTCTCTTGACTAGGAATTCTTGTAAACATCTATGCGAAGAAGAAGCTTTTCTAGCAGAATGGGTGGGCTGAGTCAAGAGATGCATTACCTCTCACTCCTTGTTGGT
Organism: Lemna minuta; assembly: GCA_024174645.1. Lineage (NCBI taxonomy): Eukaryota > Viridiplantae > Streptophyta > Magnoliopsida > Alismatales > Araceae > Lemna > Lemna minuta. The sequence continues at coordinate 3,096,591 of CM044105.1, forward strand.
GTTGATAAAGGGGTGTCCTGTGGGAGGATAGATCCAACGGCAAAGAGGGGTCAGACATGGATGCCCCTTAGCCCCATTACTTTCCGTCCTTATAATGGACCCCCTTGCTTATGATTTAGGCTTGTGCACATGGTTTGGTGAGGGATTTTCAAATCCCAAGCTACCTTGCAGGCATTCCCTTTCTGCAATATGTGGATAATGTCATGTTCTCCATGGAGAGCTTGGTCCACAGTACACCCATAACCTGTATATTTTTTTGTAAATTGTTTGGGCCTTCAAATTAATTGTACCAAATCAGATTTCGTTGGGTTTGGGCTATTGCATGAGATGGAGATGCAATGCAGGAGAGCCTTGGGGATACTGATTGAGACTCTACCCTTGCGCAATTTGGGATTACCATAGATGCTAGGTTGACTTCGGACCACATACTGGCAGCCAATGATTGAGAAGGTTGAAGGGTGGTAAGGTAGGCTGCTTTGGAGGGAGGATGACTGGTTCTGTTATGATTAGTACTCTCTGTAATTCCTATGTTCTACCTTTCAGTATTTAAGCTACTTGTGGGGATTGTAAAGCAGTTGGAAGGTCTGATGGGGCAGTTTCAATGGAAAGGCTCAAAGTCAAAATGATGGATGACAATTGTATCTTGGTATTGAAGGATATTTATGGCCCGGGGAGGTATGCAACTCTGCTATTTGTTGCAGGTGTTTCCAAAAGTCCAAGATTTCTGTCTTGCCAAATTAGCAGGTGGATACTCATTTCGCTTCTGACTGGATGAATGGTCTACTCGAGGCACCCTTTGAGAGGAGTTCCCAAGGCTATTTGTCCTGGCCTGTAGTTGTTTCGCGACAATTATGGATTGCTCGGAGGACACTTGGTGTGAAGAATCAGTAACAGAAGAACAGTGGAGTAAGAGGTAGAGAATAACGGAGTCAAAAGCATACTTCTTATTATTTCAGGTTTTGTATTTATAGAGGTGTGTCTTAGTCATATGTAACGGCTAGAAAAACTAGCCCTTTTGTGACTGAATCAAAAGATATAGGCCCAATATAACTCAGATGACACTACCCCTCAAGCGCAGGAGTGTATACTTCTCATGCCAAGCTTAGAAGTGAGATGCCTCATAGCCTTCATAGGTAACCCTTTTGTGAAGATATCTGCACATTGTTCCTCAGAGGGAACATGCTCCGTCTTCAAGATGCCCTGCTCAAGATGGTCTTGGATTTAGAATCTGTCGATATTAACATGTTTCATCCTGTCATGATAGACAGGGTCATGAGCAATACTGATAGTCGATTTATTGTCGCAGCGGATGTCAATTGGTTGCATATAGGAGATCTTTAATTCTTCTAGTATGTTTCGAATCCACATAACTTCATCGATGCCTTTTGACATGGCACGGAACTCAGCCTCTGTGCTGGATTTAGAGATATGACTTTGTTTTTTACTCCTCCAAGTGACTAAGTTTCCACCAAGGAATGTACAATATCCTGTTGTAGACCTGTAGTCAACTCGAGAACCTGCAAATGTGAGTCAGTGTATAAAACAAGATCAATTTTACCTGTTTTCCGATAGGTGATACCCAGTCCAAGAGTGCCTCTTTTAGATACCTGAGAACTCGATTAGCTGCTTGAAAATGGGAATTGCGAGGAGAGTGCATAAATTGACTAATAACATTAACTGTATAACAGATATCCGGTCTTGTATGAGTTAAGTAGGGTAGGTTCCCAATTAATTTTCGATAAAGAGGTAATTTCTATTTTTGGATCTTGGTCACCAAGAGTTATCTCTATGGTTAACTTCTATGGGTGTTTCACTTGAATGACACTGAGTATGTTTTGTTTCCTTTAACAGATCAGTAACGTACTTTGTTGAGTCATTAGGATTTCATTGCTTGATCTAGTAAATTCAATTCCTAAAAAATATTTAAGGGAACACAACTTTTTTTCCTGAAATTGTTGATCTAACTACCCCTCGAGACCTTGGATTTATGTAAAATCATTCCTTGTAATAATAATATCATCTACATATACAATGAGAAGAGTAAGTAAGTTCTCTGAAGATCGTTTAAAGAATAATGTATGTTCTCCATTACACTGTTTATAGTTTAGAATCTTCATTGTTTGAGAGAACCGACCAAACCAAGCCCTAGGAGACTGTTTTAAGCCATATAGTGATTTCTTTAGTTTACACACTTTTCCTTTCATTTTAGAGTCCCGGTATCCTGGGGGAATATTCATATAAATATCTTCCTTAAGATCTCCATGTAAAAAGACATTCTTAATATCATACTACCTAAGTGGCTAGTCAAAGTTAATAGCTAGGAGATGAGAATTCGAATAGTGTTCAACTTTGCTACTAGTGCAAAAGTCTCTTGGTAATCTATGCCATATGTTTGGGTGTATCCCCTGGCTACAAGTCTGGCTTTGTGTCTATCTAGACTTCCATTGGGCTTACATTTCAGGGTAAACACCCATCTACAGCTGACAGGGATCTTCCCTTTTGGAAGATCAACTATCTCCCAGTATTCATTTTGTAGCAACGCCTTCATTTCTTCATTCATAGCTTCCTTCCAATGGAATGATTGTAGTGCTTCATGAGGAGTTTTTGGAATGGATATATCCTGAGTTTTTAGTAGAAGTATTTTATACTATATAGATTTAGAGTTGGCACAAGACCTTGTTCCTTTTCGGAGGGCAATGGGCTACCCTAAATCTAATTCTTCTTCGGGTACTCCCCCTTCCGGTAACAACTCTCCTCCCCCTTGAGATTGCAGCTCATGCGAATCAGGTTGGTCCCTTGTTGATGAGGATTTCTGTCGGCGTTCATAAAATTTAGGATAAGTTGATTCATGCGCGTCAACAACTGAGTCTTGTTTTGTAGGTATGACTTCAACAGCGACAGATTCTAGAGGAGTACTCTCCTGATGTTCTGTGGCTGTGGAATCCATTTGGGCTGAAGCAGGGTATTCATCAGATGATGGAAAATTGTCGTCATTAACAGAAAATTCTGGGAGATGTGATTGACAGACTTCATGAAGAGTACTGTCCTTAGTAGAATTACTGCTATTAGTAGGATTACGTGAACTAGATATACTAGTATCAAGGAGCTGAAGATATGGTAGATCTCTAAGAGTAGTCTTTTTGTCTGATATGTAGTAAAATGTTTTTTCATCAAATATCACATCTTTAGAGACCATATACTTCCTGGTGATAGGGTGGTAGACTTTGTATCCTTTTTGGGTTGTAGAATAACCCAAGAAAACACACTTAAGTGCCTTATGAGACCATTTATTGTGCTTATGTGGTGGGTTATGCACATAAGCAACACAACCAAATACTTTATTGGGTAAGCCGGTCTTCAGTCTGACACTAGGATAGAGATCCTCAAGGATATTTATAGGACTGAGGAAGCCTAGAGTTTTGGATGGCAGCTTGTTAATAAGGTGAACAGCTGTCATAACAGAGAAGCCCCATAAGTTCATCGGAGCATGAGCATGTATAAGAAGGGTCCGAGCTTTATCCACTATATCTCCAATTTTTCTCTCAGCTAGACCATTTTGCTGAGGAGTGTAGGGACAAGACGTTTCATGTCTACTTCCTTTAGATGTCACAAACTGACTTAAATTGTTATTTAGGAAGTCTTTGGCATTATCAGTCCGAAGGCCCTAAACTGCATCACCAAACTATCTTTTAATTAATTGATAGAGATTTTTTAATTCAATTAGAGACTTCAGATTTATGCTTTAGAAGAAAAACCCAGGTAAACCTACTAAGATCATCAGTGCATATGAGGAAATATTGATGTCCTAGAAGATTTGTATGTGGTGATGGACCCCAGACATCGCAATGAAGTATTTGAAACGGTTTTTGGTATGATTGTTGTTAGTAGGATATATATTCCTTTTGAATTTTCCTAATTGGCAAGCATCACAAGTGAGTACTTCAAGTTTAATATCCTTAAACATATGTGGATACATCTGTTTGAGAAGATGAAAGGAGGGGTGGCCCATTTTTTTATGAAGTTCCATAACGGGTTCCACCGAAGTAGTTGAGACTTGAACCAAGGCCATCTTTAAGTCACCCGCCACGAGAGACTGTGGATCAAGTCCAAGAAGATAGTAGAGGCCCTGTTTGATCTTAGCTAGTCCAATTCTTGACCCCTAGACCTTGGAACATAAATAGGCATCAAGATCGTCAAAGAGAATACTATAATTTTTAAGTTTTGCAAGTCGTTGTACAGAGACAAGGCTTACAAAAAGCTTTGGTACATGCAACACATGGGTTAGAAGTCCTATAGGTTGTAAGTGGATGGCACCAATTCCAATCACAGGAAGTAATGTGTCATCGACAGTTTGAACATGTTTCCCTGGAGCAACGGGTTCATATGATGTAAAAATATGAGATTGTGGTGTCATATGATCCGTTGCTCCAGAGTCTAAGATCCAGGGGGCTGTCAGATTTTTCATAAAAAAAGGTTAAGCTAGAAAAAATTTCATTCTTACTTGAGTTTGCCATAAAAGTTGAGCCAATAACTGAGGTGGAGGAGTTGAGAACAGTTTTGAGGTGCTGGATTTCCTGCAACATCTTCTGGAAATCTTGAGCAGAGGGCATATGTTCTGAAGTTGCATTGAGGCCGCCTCCTTTATGAGAATTTTGTACTGCATGTGCTTTAGCAAGATGAGGAGGCCTACCGTGCAGCTGCCAGCATTTGTCCTTGTGATGCTCGGGTTTCTTGCAATATGAGCATACAAGGTCATTCTTCCCACCTCTGTCCATCTCAGTCCTGGTCCCATTTCTTGGGTATTGACTCTGGTTTTGTCCAGAATATTGTAAACGCTTCCTTCAACTTCTCCTTTCATGGTCTGAAGACAACTTTCTTCTTGCATAAGTTTAGAGACAGCCTCATCAAAGGTAGGTTCTTCATCCCTGTTATATAGCTGACTTCGAACTTGTCTCAAAATCCAGTCTTAAGCCCTGAAGGAGTTGGCATAACCGGTTGGTTGCTTCCCTAGTCCTAGCTATAGGATCAATGGATTGCGGATAACAATGATCCAACTCGGTATGAATTGCCCGTAATTCATTTGAATAGGTAAGAATATCTTTATCCCCCTGCTTAAGATTGTATGACCAACTAATCAGGTCAACAATCTTTGCCTTATTACCTTTCTTGGAGTGACTTCTACGAATGGCTCCCAGAGCCCCTTAGCAATATCATAGGAGATAAAACTTGCCATATATTCTGGAGAAATGGAATCAAGTAGCCAAGCGAAGACGAATTCTTCTTCCATTACCCACTTATGATAATTGAGATCATCCTCTGTAGGACAATGAGCTTGAATGGTTCTCTCCCATAGGATAAGATTTTGACCATTGAAGATATTGCATTTGGCAATAGTTGGAAGATGTGTAAGCCATCGATTAGTAGAAATACTGATATTCCGACCTGATGATTCTTGAACAGATGGCGCACTGTGTTCATCGAGAATAGGCGCCTTAGGTAGTTGAAGACCAGCTTCTGTCATTGGAGATTGTTCTGGAGAGATGAATATTCCTCCTGACAGGATGAATTTCAAAAACTCCAGAAGAAGGAAAAACTCTGACTCAGATTTCCCGCTCTAATACCATGTGAAGAGTCAGTAACAAAAGAACAGTGGAGTAAGAGGTAGAGAATAACCGATTCAAAAGCATACTTCTTATTATTTCAGGTTTTTGTATTTATACAGGTGTGTCTTAGTCATATGTAATGGCAAGAAAAACTAGCCGTTGTAACGGCTAGTTTTTCTAGCCGTTACCCAATTTTGAGTGAATCGGGTAACTGGGCTTTTCAGGCCCATTACAAGATATAGGCCCAATATAACTCAAATGACACTTGGAATACGCTCTTGGATGGCATTTTGTCAGATTTGAGTGTATATGAGTTTATGAAGATGCAAAAGTCCTCAATGCATTTGTGACCTATGACTGGAACTCAAGATGGTTGGGTGTGGAAGGAAGCACCTTGACAGTTCATGGTGTCTACAAGCAGATTAGTCAAAGTCAGATAGAGGAGGAACAGACCACCATCCATGTGTGATGTTTCATATAGAGGTGCGGATGTTTGGGTGGTTACTTTTCAAGCAAAGGCTAGTGATGCGTGACTTTCAGAGGAGAATGTTTGTAGAGGCTTCAATAGAGGCTGTTTTTCGAGTGCCCATTTTGCCTGAGCAATATGAGCCAGCGAGAAGATCTCACAAGCGAATATCATATTAGCAGAGATCATCTGGTCAACTGTCGATCTTTGAGACGATAGCGGAGGCGATTTGAGGTGATAGCGGAGGCGATTTGAAGAAGAGCGGGGAAGACGCGATCGGTCGGCGGGACCCACGCTCGGCTGCGATCAGGAGACCGTGATCGGTCGGCGGGGACCCGCGGTAACCGCGATAGGGAAAAATAAAAAAATGTTTCGGCGAGTACCGCCGAAAATTTTTGATCACCCGGAGCGGTGGGGCCGGTGGGACAGATTTCCGGCTAGGCGTTTCCAACAGCACGTGGCGTCGCGAGTCCTGCCCGAAGCGCTGTCCGAAGGATTCGCTTTAGGAGAACAGTCCCGCGCTGCAAATGGAGAGGTGAGAGATGGATATCGGGGGACATGGGATAAATCTGGATTTGAGGGGAGGAAGAGGCCAGAGCTTGGAGCGATCTCCACCGGCCTCGGCAGAAGATTTCCCAGACATGATGCGAGTCTGCAGGTTCAGAAGAGAACTGGAAAATTTAAAGGGAGTGGGGCATCAGAGTAGGGATGGACGGAAGTGAGAAGGCGGATTTCTGGAAGGATTCATGAAGCAAATGGTGGATATTGGAGGCAGCAGGGACAAGTGGTGATGAGGGACAGAGAAAGGTCGACGACAGGGGGAAGGAGACAGAGGGTCACCTGCTTTAAATGTCTGGGAAGTGGGCATTATAAGCATGAATGCCGCGACCCTGTCGTCTGCAGGCACTGTCGGAGGGTGGGGCATTATGAGGTGGCATGCCCGGTGGCAGCGATAGCACGCAAGGGAGAGGGGATGAGATATGAAGGGATGGAGAAATACCTTCCTCGCATGGCATGTCTGGTAGGCGAGATCATGGCAGGAGTTGTGGATGAGGAGGATGTAGTGAAGGTAGTAGTGACAAGATTTCCGGATTTAGAAGGTTCGAAGGTGAAGAAGCTGGAGACTGGTGAAATTCTTCTAAGACAGATATCTTCGAAGGTCTGTATTGAATTGTGTGGAGGGTATCAGTTGATCGGGGATGCAAAGATAAAATGGCAGCGAATTATCTGGACAGACAAGGCAGGGGAGGATATGACACGGCCTGCAATCATTGATATTAGGGGGATGCCGGTCACTTATCGGTCTAGGAAGAACATGGAGGCGATAGTAAGACCATTTGGGCGACTGAAGGGCGTAGTAGCGACTGGTTTAGCATTAGGCGATCCAAACTTGACGGTCTTGGAGGTGGAGATGGAAAAGGAAGGGGTAATTTCACGGCCAGTCATGCTTCAGAGTACTAAAGGGTTAATTGCGGTGAACATATCTGAGCGGCAGCCACCAGCTCCACCTGCAAAAGTGGACTTCGGGTGCAACATGGAGCGGATAGAGGCAGGGAGGGATGAGCAGAGGAAGGGGGAGGAGGCATTGGCTGAAGACGGAGGGCTGAGTAGGGAGATGATGGTTACGGGGCTGGGGGCAGATAGTCAGAGAGAAAGGAGGAGCGAGAAGGAAGAAAGCTCGAAGGGGTCGATGGATCCCGAGGGGAGTGGGGAGGTGTCGAAGACTATCAGTTCGTGTGGGACTCAAGGTGGGGGAGGAAGGAGGACAAGCTCCAAACACGTAAGAACGCGGGGCAAGAGGTTACTAAAGGGGGACATTATTGGACGATATGTTCGATATGAGAGGAGGAAGCTTTTTCTCAAGGGAGATGGGGGGGGTGAAGGTGTGGCTAGCAGTTGGTAACGGCGGGAGGATGAGGGTGCCCGCCGGCTGGAAGATGGTTCGAGTGGGGGCTGAAAAGGTTGGAGATGAAGGGAGAGTGATGGAAGGAGAGGCGGTCTCAACTGCGGTACCCGAGATTAATCTAGTAATCGACGAGGTGGAATCGGAGCTCAGGAGAGTCCTAATGGGTGAATGTGGAGGCTTCATTGACAGCCAGGTGGATGGGGGGAGGATGCAAGGGTCGTCATGAAGTGCATCTCATGGAAAGTACGTGGGCTCCGCGACGTTAAAAGGCGGAGGATTGTGGCCAAATATCTGCGAGAGTGGGGAGCCACAGTGGTTTGTTTGCAGGAGACAATGCTGGAAAGCTGTGAGCCACAGGTATGGAGGGTGGTCGGACAAGATTTTTTGGAGGGGTATCATGCAGTGAATGCTACAAGTCGATCGGGCGGAATTGTGATCGCTTGGAACGAAGGAGTTTATGATAAGGAGGATATGTGGGAGGGGCAGTTTGTGGTGGCAGTAAAGTTGTCGAGGAGGAGTGATGGGTTGAAGGTCGTGGTGGCATCAGTTTACGGACCGGTGTATGCCAATCGCTTGGGGAGGCTATGGGAGGAGCTGGACGATGTTGTATCTAGATTCGATGGCACACCGTTGTTGTTTGGAGGGGACTTCAATGTGACTTTGGAGGCAGAAGACAGGCCTGATGGAACTAGTGGTTGCGATCAAGGGTCAAAGGAGTTTTGGGCCTTCTTAGCTAGGGCAGCATTACAAGAAATGGGCCCTCAAGATTGCAACTATACATGGCGTAGTGAAGCGGGGCCTTCATATCGGTCCCGGCTAGATCGGTTCCTGTGTTCGGTGGAGTTGCTGGAACGGTTTTCGGGGGCAGATGTGCGAGCATTACCTAGACCGATATCTGATCATTGCCCGATCATCTGGCAGACACATGAAGGTCTAGGCCGTACGACGTACTTTAAGATGGACAAATCGTGGTTGAGAGAAAGGGGATTCAAGGAGGAGATCATGGAAGTGTGGAGGTTGCATGCTAGGGAGGAGACGGGGTCAAAAAAGTTAACGGGGTGCATTGGAAGGGTGAGGGGGTATTTTTTGCAATATAGGAGGAGAATTCGAGAGACAAGATGCAAGGCGAGAGTGGAAGCTCTCGCAAAAATCAGAGAATTGGATGATGTGGAGGATAGTCGAGGTCTTACAGCCGGGGAAGTGCAGCAGCGAAGAAAATGGAGATTTGTGGTGGCAAATGAAGATAAAAAAGAGGAGATGGATTGGAGGCAAAGATCCAGACAGTTGTGGCTTAAAGAGGGTGATGCTAATACACACTTTTTCCACCTCGTAGCCAATGGGAGGAGGCGCACGAATCAGATCCTTAGGCTAAGAGTTGGCTCACAGCAACATAGCGGACCGCACGCAATGGGTCGAGCTCTAGCAGATCACTTTTGGGCGATGACACGACGAGGAGGTCCAAGTCGATGGAGATGGGCAGGTAGGGGGGCGTCTCAGCTCACTACAGATCAGAGGGCACTCTTGGTGCGCCCTTTCATGATGGAGGAGGTGCAGTTTGCCATTGCGGGACTAAATGGAGAAGGCGCCCCAGGGCCTGATGGGCTACCGGTACTCTTCTATAAGGAATTTTGGGCTGTGGTCAAGGGGGATGTTATGGCTACTCTGGAGGAGTTGAGATCTCCTCAAGCCGATATGAAGAGGATCAATAAGTCATACCTTTTTATGTTGCCGAAGGGGCAAGGAGCCGAAAATGTCAATGATTATCGACCGATATCACTGTCTAATTCTATCTATCTTATAGTGGCCAAGGTATTGGCAAACCGTCTGAAAGAGGTGATCGGAAAGCTTATCGGGCCATTTCAGTATGCTTTTATACCGGGGAGACAACTCTCGAGATAGTGCTGTCATGGCGGGTGAGATCCTTGCAGCATGAAAGGCGCAAGGGACGAAGGGCTTCATGTGGAAGGTAGACTTCGCGAAGGCATATGATTCATTGGACTGGCGCTTCCTATGGGTGGTTCTACGGAAGAGGGGATTCTCGGAAGAGTGGATCAAGTGGATGAAACGGTGCGTGACATCGCAGTCTTTCTCGGTACTGTTGAACGGGCGGCCAGCAGGTGGGTGGATTCGGCCACAAAGAGAGATCATGCAAGGTTGCCCCTTAGCTCCGATGTTGTTCGTCCTTGCAGCATATGTCCTCTATATGAGCGCAGCCCAAGCCTGCGCAAGGGGGAATTTGAAGGGTTTTCAGACACCTAGTCAACCGTCGGGCATCCCTTTGTTGCAATATGCGGATGATACGGTGTTCTTTATGGAGGGATCGGTGGAGGAGGCCAAAAATTTATCGGCTTTGTTGGATATTTTTGCAGATTGTTTAGGGCTCCGTCTTAATAGAGGGAAATCAGAATTCACGGGGTTTGGGTTATCCCAAGACGAAGAGAGCCAGTGTCCGCAGGCATTGGGCACACCGGTGGGGGCTCTGCCCAGTCGCTATTTGGGGCTACCACTTTCTGCGGTGCAGCTTCTTGTGGCAGATTGGCAGCCGGTGGTCGGGAAGGTGGAGCAGCGGCTAGAGGGTTGGAAAGCAAAGATATTATCAAAAGGGAGAAGATTAGTGCTGCTGAGGTCGGTTCTCTCAGCAATACCCACATTTTATTTATCTGTCTTCAGGATCCCGGCGAGTATTGAGCAGCGGTTAAGTGGTATTATGCGAAGGTTCTTCTGGAAGGGGTCGACGGAGGGAAGGGGGGTTGGCATTAGTAGCATGGGACGACATTTGCACGCCAACTGATCAGGGGGGCCTAGGGGTGCCAACTCTTTTTAGCCCATTTGGGTGACGGTGCCTCGTTTCGCTTTTGGTTGGACAAGTGGTCGGATAAGGGGTGTCTAAGAGGGATTTTTTCACGACTATTTGCAATAACCTGACACCTGCAAGGTACAGTCAAGGATTGTTGGAACGGAGGGTGGAGCCCGTCTCTTGCGGCTCATTTATCGGCTCAGAGGTTGGAGGAGTTCTTGAGTATGCAGCAGATGTTGGAGGGGTGGAGGCCAAGGGAAGGGACCCGGGATGGTTGGATTTGGAGGAAGGACACCTTTTCAGTCCGAGGGCTGTATCAGCAACTGAGGACGACTCATATTTCAGACCCCGTTATTCTAGATGCGTGTCACGCCGTGTGGAAGCAAAGATTACCTCGTAAGGTGGCGGTATTTGCATGGACGATCGCTAGACAGCGGATATTGACTCGGGTGAGATACCGACGATTAGTCTCAACTGGAACAGCCATATGCATGTTATGTAGAGCACAGGAAGAAGATTGTGAACATTTGTTCTTCAAATGTCCCATTGCTACAGGGATTTGGGCTAGTCAAGGGCTCTCAGCTATCACGTCAGGCTCAGTTTTCTGGGCTACGTTACCAAGGCGGAGGCGAGGTCACGAGGCAGATCGGGGGAAAAGATTCGCGGTTCTATGGGCCATATGGTTGCACCGTAATGAGGTGATGTTTGAGGGGAAAGCGGTATCGAGTGAGGGAGTCATCCAGGAAGTGGAGAGGTTGGTTGGTTTGTGGTTTGTAAACGTGTGAGGTGGAGTCATGGAGGGCACGATGGGCCATCTTCTATGGTCTTGTTACCCTCTAGTTCCACTTGTATGGCGGTTCACCATTATGGGTGATCTGCCTTCCTTATTCATTAGCAGAGACATTCTGGGGATCTCTTGCGGGAGGCACATACAAGAGGAAAGCAGGGGAGGATCTCTTCGCTTTGTTATGGGCACTTTGGGTGCACCATAACTAGTTGATCTTCAAGGGAAGGGTGGCATCGATGGACGGCGTATTTCACGACGTAGAGGGTTTCATATCATGGTGGTTTAGAAGGGCATCAATGGGTGAAGGGAATTCCAATATGGTTCACTACTGTTTTTTGTATAATTTTCAGGGAATCACCAATTTCAGGTGATCTCCTTTCTGTACTTCCAAAAAAAAGATAATTTCATTTACACCTTTTGTTCCCAAAAATTATTTCTTGATAAAAAAATTCAAGTAAAAGTGCTGCAAACTATTGGGCAATTTTTTCTTTTCATTTATCTGAGGAAAATATTTTGCCTGCATAGTTTTTTCTATGTTATGAATTCCTGAAAATTTATTCACATCTATTTTTTGTGAAAGTTCTTTTTTTTCGTAAAATGAAAACTGATATCTATGATAATGCCAGATCCCTTAGGAAATCACATTCACAAAATACTGATTTTGTGGCTAGTTCTTCAGGATCTTGTCGCTAGTTCTTTTGAAAAATATGCTAATTCTGTAGATGCCCTAAAGTTGAAAGAGGAGATTGATAGAAAGGAGAGCAAAAGTAAATGAAGGAATTTGTGAACTGTAAACGAAAAACTAACTCATAATGGCCACTTATCTCTCCTTCACCTGGAAACTTAATTTCAAGATCTCTCATGGCCAACCCAGACATTATCGTACAACACTTCCTGTTCAGCCAAGTTGTCCTTGGCCCAAATTGCATTATATTCCTTTCATCTGGGAGGTAAATTGGTCACAGAAGTCCATTGTATCTTGGAAGTGAGTTGTGATCTTGTGTTTCTATTATAATCTGACTGTTATATTTTGTGAATTTGGTTGGGCTCTGCACCTTACTGAGGACAAGAACAACAACAAAAATGAATGATCCTTCTATCCTAGGGAAAAATATCCCAGTGAACAGGAAGACGTACTGGGAAACGGGGAGTTACTCCAAGAGACTTTCTGGGAAGTCTTCACAGCTGGCAGAGGAATGGAAGTTGGGTGCTTGACTGTTGACTTAAGTCCTTGACCTCTTTTTGAGTTCACATTTCCTTTTTGTGTATTTTCTGGGCCCTTACCAGAATTTGTGTTCGTTTCTTGGAGGCTCGTTTAATGTGAAGTGATTTTAAATCAATTTTGATTCAGGAAAATGGCCCATAGTTGATGGTCAAAGACTAGGAATGATAAAACACAATCTATATATCTGACATTTTTTTGAAGAGATATATCTGACATGTTATGGATCGGGCAGTATAATATGCTGGCAGTCCATGGCAATCATATAAGATGCCCAAGCATTGGCCGACACCTGGCATCGATGGCTCTAGCCATTCCGCCACTGTACTTCATTCTTCCTTTTCTTCTAATGGCAATGGCATGGGGGCACCATTTTTTGGGTGACCGTCTTTCTCTCTTAAATATATATATATATATGCTGGCAGTAGCCCTAGATGGAAGAGTCGATGACAGAAGGGGTTCCTGATGCAGTAGATGAGATGAATGAGGAATGAAGAGATGGGTATCGGGTGGATGGGATCACTTCTAGGAGCTTCATCTCTTCTCTTTCCCCTGCAGGCCTCTGGAGAGCTCCTAATTTAATTTTTTTCCCTTGTCTCCTCCTGGCAGCCCTAGGGCACATTGAAAGGTTCAAGTCTATTGCACTGTTTTTCTTGCATATTGTCAATGATATTTTACATTCAAGTTATGTAAGACCAAAAATTTTCTTTATTTTTCAAATTTAAACATGACCTTTGGAACATCAAATACCTTTTCTCAATCACTGGGGGACTAGAAATGTTTTCTACTTTAATTATTGCCTGTTTTGAAATGATTGCTTTCAAAGTGTTTATCACACGATTGTGCTTAACTTGCACACTTATCATAATGGCGCTTAGGCAATTGCAGATGCTTGTCAAATTAGTATGACGTCTGAATCTGAGCTAACTGAAGGAGAAGATGCATATGAATTCGAAAACCTGTTTGATGAGGATCAGGAGCTTGGGCAACTAGTAAATGGAGAAATATGCATGAAAGTGTATCCTTTTGGTAATAAATGGAGATTCATATCCCTAATGATAATGTGTTAATACTTAATACCCATTTTGAGGGATTTTGAGGAATCTGATTTATCCCTGATGATAAAGGAGTATGGACTTGCAGATACTCATAAATATGATTCAGAGCAAAAGGTTATTCTGTCAGGGTCATTTAACCCTTTGCATGATGGTCATCTAAAACTTTTGGAGGTAGCAGCAAGGTCAGTAATTTTTTTGTGTAGTTTTAAGTCTCGATGAATTGACTGCCGTGCAGGAGGCTTGTAGTATAATGTCATTTTTCTACTTTTTAGTACGCCTCTCATAAATAAAAAAAACTTGATCTTTTATTGTTTTCCGGGTTTCCCAGAGGAAGCTTCTCTCCAAAAGTATTTGAGCTTTTTGGTTACATTGTGAAGTTGCTTTCTATCCGATTAGCAGTGCGAGAAGAGTCATAACCATTAGATTCTGTCAACTCAATTTGTCAACAAAATCAGAAAGTACATGCTGACTGTTTTCTGTCTTCTGTAGCGTGTATTGTGATCGAGCTCCTTGCTTTGAGATTTCAGTTATAAATGCGGATAAACCACCATTGTCAATTGCAGAAATCAAAGAGCGAGTGAATCAATTTAAGAAATACGGTACTTAATTTCTGTATTCCTCATTCCAGAGACTATATAGTCTTCATTGGTGTCATCGTTGATGTTGATATGCCATGAGATCTTTACTATATTTCAAAAGTCTGTTTAGTTCTATTTCAGTTGGCTTAATCAAATATTAATTTTCCCACATCCTTCATGATTTCTTTTGTGCAATAATCAGCAAATGCCTATTTTAATATCAACTCAGTAATTACATATTGTACCTTCAAACACATGCTCCTCTAAATTTAGAACTTCAGGAACGTTTTGCTTCCAGATTGATGATTTATGTTGTGGTATTAATACTTTAACATGGACAACAGGAATTGAGAATCCTTACATTGCTTTTTTTTCATTATCAACTTCATTGAAGTGGAGTTCTGCGGAAGATTGACACCGAGGAGAGAGCAATTAGGGAGAAGAAGAAGAGAAAATAGGTCTGAATCAGTTTTGTGAGGCCCTTAGTCTTAATACGGGAGCCCTCAGGGGAAAAACCATAAATAGCAATAAACTAGAGAGGAGAGAGAGAGAGCACTCTCCCTCGGGATGGTAAATGGATCTCATCCATGCTTAGGTTGTCATGGAGTCTGTGGAAACGTGGTGAGAGGCCCTTTGTTCTGCCCGCTGTTGATCAGACAGACTTTATGGAGCTTAGAATCTTGCGTCTTGAGTTCCTCCTCGACATAATGATGATCCACTTTGGCGTGCTTCATGCAAGCATGCTGTTTTAGGTCATCAACAATGCTGATGGCCGATTTGGTGTCACAGAGTAGGTTAATTGGGCGAATACATGGAAGTCGAATCTCAGCCAACACATGTTTGATTTAGATCGCTTCACAAGACCTTGGGCGAATGCACAAAACTCAGCTGCTGCATTTCACGGAGTAGCCACCAATTGTTTTTGTTTGCTGTGCTGGGTAATCAGATTAGTGCCAAGAAAGGTTTAGTTGCTCACTCTTAGTTCTTGACATTAAACTGTGCATTTCAGGCATTCTTGACATTAAACTGTGCAGGCCAAAGTGAGCCTCAAATAGTAAACTCACTCTTAGTTCGGTCACTTCACTGTCTCAACTACACAAGAATCATTCTTGAAAAAGTGAGTGGCCAAAGCAAGAAGAATGTGGATCATGTAACTTTAGGCAAATAGGACAAAGGTCTACTTAGAATCAATGCCATATGGCAGAGTAAAATCAGTGGGAACGAACAAGTTTTGTCGTGCTCCACGGTGTCATCAGAGCAATACTTAACGGTATCAACCCATTTGCAGTCAACATTATGTTGACCCAAAGGAAGTGCACTAAACGTCCAAGTTTGGTACTTCGCCAGAGTCTAGAGTTCCTCAGCCATGGTGTGATGCCACTTGGGAATGTTAAAAGCCTTGTCCATGTTGTTAGTGATAGGAACAATGTAAAGGGTCGTGAGGAAGGATTAATTGGAAGGATAAAGGCAATCTTAGGTAATGTGCCAACTGGGTAAAGAGACGGAGGAGAGTATGGAGCAAAGGGGAGAGGGTCAGAAGAGTGGGACAGACATGGGTTAGAATCAACAGTAGGCCAAGGGAGGGCATGTCAGCACATTGGGGATCTAACCATTGAGGTGGCAGGAAGGAAATGGAAGGTCCAGAGTTTGGGAGGGGTGCAGAGAAGATGGAAGGCATTGGTGGAGAAGGTGAATCAGAGAGTGGTGGGGAAGGGACATGAACGATGAATTCCATGACATCGAATGAATTTGACTTAGATGTTGTGAGGGAGTCAGCTGAAGGGGAGCTATAGAGATGCGCTTCATCAAAAGTGATATCACGGTTGACCATGAATTGACGAGTGAAGGAGCAATCGCCTTTGTAGTCTTTCTTTGCAGATGAGGAGCCAAGAAGCACACAATGGTGTCCTTTAGGGTCAAAATTTTTCATGACAAGCAGAATGATTAAGGACAGCATCTTCACCCAAAGATGCAAGGAAGCAAGCAGAGATGACAGGTGATGGAGGGGAAATGGTGAGACACCCAGGTCAATGGGGAGCTGGTTGATTAAGTTAACCGAGATCAAGGCTGCCTCACCCTAAAAATACTTGGGCACATTTGCAAGGAAAACAAGGCTCTCAGTTGTTTCCAGGAGATCATAAACTCTGTTCAACTACACCACTCTGGTGCAAAGTGTAGGGGCAAGAGGTCTCATGAACAATGCCCTGATGTCAAATTATCTAATCAACATAATCACTAGCCTTATCTGAGTGAAATTACTGCATGCCCATAGAGAATTGGGTCCGAACAGAATTGTTGAAGTTGATGGGCCATGTCAGATCTACATATAAGCAGGAAATGCCATGTGTTATAGGTAGCATCAGAAGTGATGAAGATTTGTGTTGTGTGTGTTGTGTTGGGTGGGAGTCGGGGGCAAAGGAAATAGAGTTGGAATAGTGACAAGAACTCCAATAATGTTTAGCTTGAAGACACGAGTGGCACAGTAAGGACTTAACATCAACCCCACTAAACAACAGGGGAAACATAGTCTATAAAGTAGAAAAAAGGGGTGGCCAAGGCAACAAAGGTGAAGCCAAATGGTCGGCATTGGGGTGGCTGGGGCTTTTGGAGAAGATGGCGAGTTGTCCTTGACAAGGTTGTACAAAGATCTAGTGCTACAAAGAGACCCCTTTCTATTTTCGTCAATGTAATCATTTGGGCCAAGACCTTGTCACAATATAAATAAGCAGCCTCAGAAGCGTAATACTGTGACCTAAGTCCTTATTGGGCTCGTGAAGGGATAAGTGATAAACCGAAAATGGTGATAAGGAGTCATTGGTAATTCAGGTTTATGCAATTAATTTATAAACACCTTTAGACAGATCTACAAACAAGTATAGAAGTGAGTAAAGGGATTGTCCTCAGAGAGCAGGTAGTGATTCAGAGAAATTTGGAGGTGAAGAACTCTTTTTGAATGTTTTATAAATCAAGGAAAGCGGCTAAGAAGTCAGAAAGAAGGATAGAAAAACAAGAAAATCAATAGGAAAGAAGTAGATATATATTTTTAGAGTTCTTAGTTAAATGAGAGAATCATTAAAAGAGAGAGAGCGCAGATTATGGCTCCAGGCGCGGGCGGCGGCCGATGTGGCGAGCGTTCTGCGACTGGAGTGCAAGATTTGCGCGTACCTGGTCTGATTTGAGCTCAAACCTGGATTCGGGAAGCTCAGTCCTCCTCCAATCAGCTTCTTTCTTCAGACGTATTGAGGGAATTCATTTTCCCTCCCTCTTTTCCCTCTCTTTTCCTCTTTCCTCTTTTGGATTCTCCTTAATAGGTTGGATCTCCAAGCTTGATCTTGGCCCAAGTCATAATGACCTCCTTGATTTCTCCAATCCAAGTGAACCAATACTCAAAAGGCTAAAAAAAATTCATTAGATACTTTCCCCTTGGGCAATAAAGCCAAGTGGGTTTTAAACTTTTAAAAACCTCAATTAACACAATTTATAGATATCAAGAAGCGTTGCTTTTCAATTAAACTGAGTCCAAAATATGCTAAATAAACATGCTTAATAATATAAGTAATGTGATTATTTTCGGAGTTATCAATAACAAATTAACAAAAAGTCCATGGAAATGTAAGCCATTGGTAAGAAGCTGTAGGGTGGGTAATCGAGCACCAGCGATGCCGGCAACTCTAAGGAAGGTGCTAGAGGTAGTAGTGACTTTATGGCACTGCTCATAGGATGTGAAACGTTGGGACTGTGGTGTCATATGAGAGGTGGCACCAAACACAATTAGCCATGGAGAAGGGGACAAATCCGAAACTTTTCAGAGGGATTCCACAGGCTGGAGGAGTGAATCAGTTGCTCCAAACTGAAAAGTTCTTATTAGGTTGAGAAGTTGATGGCAGGGATGACAGAGAACGGAGCAGAAATGCCAGGGGAGCAAGTGACGATGGGGCGGCCTAAGAGGAGTCAGCAGCACTTTGACCTTGATGTTGGACAGCATGACTCAAGAGCTTCGGACAGACGAGGTGACTTTTGGATGAGGGTTGGGTTCACGAGAGGTTAAGGTGCTGAACTTGGGGAAGGCAGGGCCAGTGGGGGATGCGGGAGGTTCTTCTCGGAATGGATAACGGTGAAATGCCTCGTTAAAGGAGGGAATTTCAGGCGTTAATTGCGGAGCGACTCATACTCGGGATTAAGTTCCTCTGAGAGTTCAGATGATGCAGAGGTGTGAGGTGAAGGTGATATACTGCCAGAGGTAGATAGTGGGCAATCTCAAGCCATTGCTCCCATAATTCACTTCTAAATGCAAAGACGTGGCAATCACCTTGGGTCAAGGTGATGTAGCGCTTCATCAAATCATAAAGGAGAGTAACATCACGCTGCTTGGAATGATTTTTGAGTGTGTATTCTCACACTTCCCGAGCAGAGTCCAGATGGAGGAGTTCCCACATTAATGTCCAACGAATGCCATTGAGGAGCCATCGATGGATGATGGCTTTATCCTTGACCCTAGAGTCATACTGCAGGGGAGGTGCTTCTTATATCGGTCGGCTCTTCGACATAATTTGTGCATATTTCTTTCCTTTCAAGGAGATTTCGACCCGTAAGTTGGTATTCCTGAGATCCTCGGCGGGTGGCGGCCCCTGCGATCGCTCGAATGCGTCGATCCCATCAGTAGAGGTGACAGAGCTCAGTGGCATATCATCATTTGAGTGCAGAGACAACATCAATTGCATCAATCGTTAGCACAGTGGAATTTGTCGCAGCTAGACGTGGAGGTGGCAACATCGGCATTGGAGTATGGCCTCCATTGGTGATGATGGCTAGCAGATGCCAGGGACACCCCTGGGTGGTGCCGGTTGTTGATGGTGGCAACATCAGCTGTAGTAGAAGCTGGCGGCAGATAGAGACAGAATTGCTGGCAGCAAGGGAGGGCGAGCCAGTCGACTGGGACTTGTCGTCGGCAGCAAAGTAGGTCGTCGGCAGCTTTACAGAGTGGACGGCATCACCAAAAGCTGGGACGGTGTCATGTCCGTAAGGGAAGGTGTCGTTGGCAGCAGTGGGGGCCGCTGGCAGTTTCATGAGTGGACTTCACGCCGTAGCCGGCAGCTCTCTGACTTCACGCGCATGTTACTCGCTGAAAAAAAGGAAATTGCGCGCCAGAAGATCAATGTCGCAAGCGATTTTGTCAAGTCAATGCCGCACACGATTTTTGTCAACTTGAAGCTGAAAAAAAACCGTCGGAGAAGAAATGTAAATCACTGCCTGATGCAAAAGCCCTAGAAGTGGTACTGCTTTGATACTATGTTCACGTGATGATGTAACCTAGAATGGAGCCCAAGAGCCAATTTTATACAAAGCTGAGCAAGTTTACATGACAGGCCCATTTAGAGCTAATTGGGCCAAGGGAGAATCTCTAAAACTTGACAGATTCTGTAGAAGATCATTTAGAGAATAACAAATATTTTGACAGATTCTCCAAGTCTCAGAATATGCAAATATCTATCTACTGAGGTTTGACAAAGCCTAGAAGCTTTACTTTTTCTTTTGTCAGTTCTATTTCTGACACATGCATGCTGTCAGAGTTGTATTTTCAAGGCTTTTGTGTTGTCTTTTCATGGATCAAATCACTTGGACGACCCTCCACTTTTTGAAACCTATATTAGGTCCCTACTGTAACACTTGAATACATAATTTGAAGTTATCCTTTTTTAATAGCTTTACTTTCTCCCTTGAGTGTTCTCCTTATTTGAGAGTGTTTTGTGCTTGTGGATTCAAGTACAACCCCGTTGTAAATTCAAGGGCAGAAGAGGTTATTTGTGTGGATTCAGACTCTAGCCTTTCTTGTAGATCAAGGCTTATAGATTCAAGTCTTTGTTATACACTGTTCCTACGCTAAGTCTGCGTCATATGAGACACATAATGTTTACACACAGGCCCACATTGTCAAGCCTGCAAATAACAAGGAATAGAAAAGAAAGATATATCTAAGGGAACGGTGATCAGTTATCAGATTGAGGGGATTAGATGGACATGATCAAATCCCTCAATCTGATTGTCAATTTGACAAAGTGGGCATTGATTGATTAGCAATTGAGGCAAAAAGTCCTTGATCTGATCAAGGGTACTTTTTTGAATTTTTTCGAACTTTGATCATTTTTTAAATACTTATTTTATTTTGTACAGAATGTTTTTAGTATCGAGGGGTCTCGATCCAATTGCCAATCAGATTGAGGAAGTGATCAACACCCTCGATCCTATCGTCAATCCTACCTATTTGATTGATCGAGGGGATCAATTGACGCAAAAAGATATTGATTTCCCTCGATCAGATCAGAATGTCGTTCCATAGATCCAACAAGGGTATTGCTTGTTTAGTTATTCTTTTTCAAAATATATCCCCTTCAAATAACACATTTTTAATGATTATTTTCATATCTAAGAACCTTTTCTTCATTTCAATACCTTGAAAAACTAAAAAATCTATCTCAAATTTGTAATCATAGATATTTACCTTTAGTCTTACAGTGAATACAGAGTCAAATTAACCAATAACTGGCACATATATTTTTATCCTTACAGTTCAGCAACAAGTTAATATGCTCACTCTATCCTGTTGATTTGGTTTCTACAGTACACGTATAAGTGAGAATTAATTTTCTTTTCATACATTTGTAGGGAAGACAGTGATTTTAACTAATCAACCATACTTCTACAAGAAAGCAGAGTTGTTTCCCGGAAGTGCTTTTGTTATTGGTGCAGACACTGCTGCGCGGCTGATACAAGTAAGAGATCTGAACTTGCTGTGAGTTCAATTTAAATATTACCATGAATGGTTTATACTCTTCTGCCTTTACCTTCCTGAAAGAAATGCTGGAAAGGATTATTTTACTAGATGTTTTGTTCCTTCTTTGTCTGACCCATTTTCTGAATTTTTTGAATTGTTGGATTCTATTGATTCTCTTAGAATATATTTCTTTGTTACACGTTGAACCCTCGGCAAACTCAACGAGATAGATTAAATGAATCGACTTGTCGATTCCCTTGAGTTAACATTTTTGCTTGTCATATGATTTGCTAGATCTACCTATTATTGTCATAAAATTTGGCATACATCGTCGATGTATCTGGTGAAGAGCTCCTTAATTGTGTTAATAAGAGATGTTTCTCATACAACTCCAAGTTTGACACAACGAGGAAGTCTGAAATGTGACCTCAGAGACCTGGTTTTAGCCTGAGATGAGGCTTAAAAGATCCCGATGGAATTGTGGTAAGATGATTCTGGTTGGTTGCTTGAAAGGATTTGGCTTCAGCATAAATTAGCTGATGGTCCATCTGATCACCTCTGGATATGATGATGCTAGTAATAATCACACATTGGGTCCTCGTAATAATAGAAAGGAATAAAATAAATGATCTCACTTTCACTCTGAGTTATGATATTTTGTTTAGATACCTGTTAGAAAGGTGTATAACTCGAAAAAGTGGAAGGAAGTACGTATGAGAGAGACAATACCAAGGGACATGCTAAGATATGATGATGCTAGTTATCATTTTCTTCTTTAACTGATATAATAATGGTGACAGGCTAATGTTAAAGAAAAATAGTGAGAGGTTTATCAGCAAATCTTGCAGAAACAAGGAATGAAATACTGTGCAGAATATATCATGATACTTGGGTTATTTGCTACCTGAATGGCACTGCCACCAATGACTCGTTCCACATGGTTCATTTAATCCTTGTCTCCATAGGCTGATCCAGATCAGGAAGATTATCCTGATTCAAAAAGACTGGTTGTCAATGGAAAATGCGCTTGAGGTTTAATTTTTTCTGTTCACTTCATAGGCTGACCCATGTTTTCTTATGGGGTTCAGCATGTTACCAGATTTCAAGTTGTCTGGGAGAAGTGGACTATCCTCTTTAGATACTGTGTATGAAAAAAGATGCCTTGGTCCAAGGTGATGAAAACAAGAGGAAATTAAAATAAATAGGTGAGAATCGATAATATTATATGGCCCATTTTCCCAATTACCCGGAGGTAGAATGAATAGCTCAGGCATTGAAGTTCAGACTGCTGTGATGATAGACCAAGAAAATGGAAGGAAAAGAACAAGAGCTCCAACTGAGGACCACATTGAGTGCACTGTAGTTTTCAAGTTGCCAAGTCACACTTTTGGAGCCATTCAAGAGGAGCTCCCTCTTCTCCTGATGCCCCTAGTTCTTGGATTCAATCAACTATAAGTCGAGAATCATTACATGTATCCCAATTTGTCTTACATGTGCAATAGTCAACCTGTTGCCTGTTTTGTCTTATTTCAAGGTTTCTTCCTTATGAAGTCTGGAGTCAGGTCATACCAACTCTATATGTATGTTTGTCTCCCAAACTCATATGAGACTGTATTCGGGTTTAAATCATTTGTATTCGAGCTCTGATCCTTTTTCTATCCCTTAATACGGGTTGCAGTAGTTTTGAATTTGTGAATCAGTTAATTTCCCCTCTTCTTTTCATGAATTAAAATTTTGAGGTATGTGTATCATCATGAATAGGCTTTTGTAAAAACTTGTAAGAGTCGCTATTATTTTCCTTCTTCTCCCCCTCCCCATTCTTTACTTTAAATTCTCTATTGTATGGTCTTTGGCTTGGTGGAATAATCACAAAAAATCTAACCTTTTCAGCCAAAATATTATAGCGGAAGTTATGATCAGATGAAGGAAGTCCTGAATGGCTGCAAGAAGTCATTGTGTACTTTCCTTGTTGGTGGTCGACAGATTGATGGCCATTTTAAGGTGTCTCATTTGGAAGTGACCTCCATATTTTTCTGTTGAGTTAACCAAGAGTGTTTCAACAACTTTTTTCCCAGGTTCTTGAAGATTTAGCTTTTCCAAAGGATTTAATGGACATGTTCATCTCAATACCTGAAGAGGAGTTTCGAGTAGATGTTTCATCAACAGAGATAAGAAAGAAGCTCGAAATCTAAGTTCAGTTCTTTGTTAACCAAATATCCAGTTTCAAGCATTATTCTAACCATTTGGCTGTCTTTGTAATCATTTGGCCAAAGGGACATAAGTTTCATTTCTCATCCATAAGTTTGCTTGATGGGTTTTATCTCATTCCAGTGATAGGAAATAATTAGGACCAACACCTTTTTTATACACTTTTCTCTTGTTCATTTCTTGGGAGGCAAATCTAATTATTGACAATTAACATCCAACTGCATGATGTTGCTATTTTTATCATATCTACATGTGAGATCACTCATAGGTAAAATAAATTATCTTGCTTTTGGAAACATGGGGCTGAAAGAATAAAAATCAGTGTGGAATCCTTTTGTGAGAAATTCTCTAAAGTTACGGTGGCTGAAAGCAAAACAATGACTTGAATCCATCAGCCTTGCCCTAATCGAAAAGTTAGATTCTAAATCCACAGGACTGATCTCTTTAACCTTGAATTCAGAATAAGTTTTTCTTGAATCTACAAGCATCAGAACACTCAAATAAGGAGAGATTCTAATAGGATTCGACAGGACTCACCAAAGATATTTTTCATATTTTTGGCAAAAAAGTAAAATTTGAAAGAAAATACTTGTGTGTGTCTAGGTAATCCTCTATATATATATATCATATTCTCTCAGGGAGTCTCCCTTGGCCCACTAAGTTTTAAATAGGTTGCTTAAGTGGGGCATAGTGGGCGCTTAGGTTATCCTGTTTTTTTTTAAAGTACACATAAATATCACATGCATTGAATTTTTAGAGAGAGTTTTGTCTAGAAGCTCTACGACATTTAAGTGTTTTCATTAATCTTCTTGAGAATCTTCTAGTCATTAATTTATGGGTTTGAGTTTGTTGTAAGTTGTTATAGGAAACATTTTGTTTTCGCAAAAATACTATGACAAGATTGTCGACTTAAAAACCTTCATGTGTAATTTCTTATTTGTCGCGTTTTTGCACTTCTAATTGTTTTTTGAGAGAGCTTGTTGCAAATTCTTATGGACTCTCTTGATAAGGTTTTGTTGTGGTACTAGCAAATAATGCTCCTTCCTCTCTATCTTGGTAGTTTTAAGCAAATCTAGAGGAATCTTTGGTGGAAAAAGATAAACTATTCAAAATAGTAATTGCTTTGTAGATCAGTTCACCATTGAGTTGTAACACAAACTCTACTTGAGACATTATAAGATTCCCATTATTTTGGCTCATCTCTAGAAAGGCATTTGAATCAAGTTGCTCAAAATTCTAGTCACAACCTTAGTTTAAATACTTTGCTTGAGGATAATTGGTGGAGCTGAATTTAATATGGTGTTAAATCTATTCCATTTGGTTGAGCCAAAAGTGAGTGCGTAACTTGAAGCCTGGATCTAAATTGAGTAACTTGAAGTTTTTTTGGCAATCCATGTAGACTTACTTTTTCCATGAAGAATAACTTTGCTACTGATGAACTTGATTTCATGGGTATTTTTAATTTTTATTTTGAAACAATTTCATGTCATAATATTTATAATTCCTCACATTGTATAATATTAAAGTAAAGGTTGGATTCTCAAGGAGCCTAAGTAATGAGATTAGTACTTCTAAGAAGCAAAGATACTATTATAGAGAAAAATAATGGTAGAAGGGATTTTTGAAGAAATATGGAAGGACAAAGAAATGGAATATGGTATGAATGAAATAAAAAATAGATATATATTTATATCCTATGAGAAATAATAAGAAAAATACTGAGAATAGAATGATGGATTGGAGAGATGAGATTGATGGAATAGAAGATGATGGCAGAATGGTGAAAAATTGGGAAATTAGGTCAAAGATGAGAGATTGTTAGAAGAAAAAAGAACAAATCTAAAATATAAAAAGGGAAACAAAGTTTACACAGTCCATGGAGGGGATTTACAAGAGAAAATCATATCCAAATCCTAACATAAACCTCATTTTTTATGCTAGTCCTACGTCGGGTGATACTAGACTCATTACAATCTCGATCCTCTACTTAATCTTTCTTCCATAAAAAATTAAATAATCAAAATATTCCAAGCTTGGGCCTAAGCCTATCCTTTTTCATTGTGGTAGCCTAATGCTAAGAGAGTCAAAATATAACAAAAAAATGAAGAAGAAAGTTCTTTTATATGTTAGGTTTAGAGGCTCCTTCTAGGCCCCCATAACTAACTCTCAAGGGAGTTGGCTTGACCACTTTCTAAGAGGTGATAACCTTACCACTTCCGTAAGGAGGTAGGCTTACGTCTATCTCCTCCTGTAAATATGGATTCTTCCTAAAAAATATGAAAGATCTAAATTGATTAATAATAAATAAAAGAGAAGAAATTTGACCTTTTTGACCCTTCAAGAATGTCTTTGACCACCTTTTACTAGTCAAGAATTTCTTTGACCCTCATTAACTTCCAAGAGAAAGGTAGAAATGTTGAATGAAGAAAACCTATCATGCATGTGTGCATGCAATTCATTGTTTTCTAGACATTTCAAGTTCTTTAATGCTTGGTGATTTGCAAAACAACAAAATCTCACATTGGGATCATATAATATCCCAACTTTGCAAGGCTTGAACCTGTGATAACATGCAATTTATAATTGTAATTTATGTGATTATAAATGCAAATTAAGGCATAAAATATTCCATTCTTATACATGTTATCATACTTTGAATGCATCTTCATCATTCTTTGCAATCTATATTAAAAATATCAAAATACATCATTTTTACAGGATAATCATGCATCAAATTAAAAATGAATTTTTAAAATAGATTATTCCCATTTATATTTGAGATTTTTCTTCAGTTTTAAATGTACATAATAAGAGAAAATATTTTCATACACATTTATCTATTTTTCTAAGTTTATTTTTCAAAGAAGATGATTGAGTTAAAAATTTATTCTCTTGTTATTTCTTAAATTAAAATTTATAGTTTAAATACTATTAAATTTGTGATCAAACAAAAAATTCAATTAAAAAGGAATTTTATTTTTAAAATTATGAATTTTCTAATTTTTATGTATTTTTAAAAAATAATGATTTTTTCTTAATTTATTTGGAATTTATTTTAATTAATAAAAAATAAAAAAATAGTTTTTAAGTGCACGCTGAGGTGGCCAATGACCTGGTAAGAGCGCTTGCATGTCGCCATGTGACAACATATACACATGGCACACATGTGGCACATGCGTGGTGCAAATTTAGAGTGTCATTAGTGATTAAGCGCCCTTAATGGGCTTAAGCTAACTACATAGTCCATTGCTTTATTTGTAGACAAAAATTTTCTTTTTATTTTTGTAATGTGGGACTTGAGAAACCCAATTGGATGATGAATTTACTAGAGGTGAATTAGTAAATTTTTAAGTATTTATATTTTTTCTTATTTTGTTATAAATTTTTTGATTATCCACTCAATTCCTCATGTCACTCGTACACCAGATTTTTTTATACTGAACAGGGTATCCAACCCCCGTGCCAATCCCAAGAGGGGCTAGTCCCCCTAGTGTCACTCCTCACCTTGTTAATCCCCTAGTAGCACTTACTAATTGGTGGGGATAATCAAATCAAAGTTCAAATACAAGCTTTCGATCTGACTCTATGAAGTCGCTGAGTCTCATCACTAATCCATGCACGCTCCAAGTAGATTGCTTGTCCCCGAACCCATGTAATCCTGCAAGGTGAAGACAAAATGTGTCTCAAGTTGACTTTCTAGTCAACTCCTTAGATTCGTCTCATCTAGCTATGATTCCTTAAGAATCTCCCACAAGTAAGTATGACTTGCCCGGAGACAACACAGTGTATAAGTACCCCTACTTATCTCTAATTCTCAAGTATCTACACAATATAAAGACAAATGAAATATCAAATCTTAAATAAAATTAGATTGAAGCAAAATCAAAAATAATAAAATTATATGAAAGATACTTGAGAGAAATTCTCCTTGTTGAGTTGACTTTGACCTTTGTAGTTGACTTTGATCTTGCCTTTGACTTTATCTTCTACTTTTGACTTTCACTTATGGCTTTTGACTCAAAATTCTGCCCTCGACTTCAATACTTAGCGTCTTCACCCTTAAATGTAATAGTAATTCAAGTATGGACTATATATATTGCCTAAATGACCCTGAATGTGTCTAGAATGGTGATCTTTAACAATTAAATGATGAATGAAACAACTACCAAATGATTAAAGCTTAGCTTGAGGATGAACTCCTTAATCTCACCTTGATGTAGTCTCATAGAATTTCTTATTGTTCTTGAAACAGCTTCACAATAGCCTAATGACTCGTTAAACAAATATTAAATAGATTTCAACTCAAACTAAAAACAGATTTAGATAATATAAGACAGATTTTAAATGAACACAACAGTATTTGGAGTAAAAATTAAAGACAAACTTTAAGTGAATATAAAAAAAAATTTTGATAAGAAAAATAAACTTTAAATGCAACTATAACATGTATTAAATGGAACTAAAACAAATTCTAGATAAGCACTTGAAGATTTAAATATAATTTAAAGCTGATCCTAAATAAGTATAAATCAATATTTGATAAACATAGAACATAAATTTTTAATAGAATTTCAAAGCAGTTTTTTAATAAGCCCAATACAGATTATTACGAGAATTAAATTTTTTAAAGCCCACTACAGATTTTAAACAGACTATAAAAAGAATTTAAATTATAATACCAAGAAAAAAAAGGAAAAACAAAATTCTAAAACAGAAGAGACACGAAACAAAAGTTGATTAGAGAAACAAAATTAGAAACTAATATTTTTGTTTTCTTTTTCTACATTAGGATTAAAAAAACTGAGCCAAAATGATAAAGAATTTCAGAGTTAGATTATAACCAGATATGTATGAGAATAAGAAGCAATAAAATTGGAAAATCTGAATAGAAGTTGAATTTTAGAAATTTGAAAGGAGATTTAGAAAACTTTTACAAAAGTGGATCTTGGAAATTTAAGAATCGATTCAGCAAAATAGAAAAAAGAGAACCAAATCAAACCTATAATAAAAAAACAGAAATCTGACAGAGGAAAGGAATTCAAGAGAAGAAGACAAAAAATCAGAAAATAATCAAGAGGTCAAGTGCTCAATGAGAGACAATTGAGAAACTTGATTTACCTAACCGGAATCAACAGTTGGGCGATTTGCTTCAATTTGATCCAATTGCAACTCTGAGATTTGATTCGCCGCAGAATGAGATTGAAACAATCGTCACAACTTGAAGATTTTCGCACCTTGATGATCGCCACAGCTTGAAGATCATTGCAGTTTGAAGATCTTTCTGCTGAGAGATGTGGTAAGGAGAAGAGCTGTGAGAAATAGTTGCCACTTAGAGTGAACACCATAGACAAAGAGCTTTTCCCTTTTTTTATTTAATTCCAACAGCGAGTGAAAGAGTTTTCACATGTGAGTGCAGGGAGAGAATTCAGTGCACTAGACTAAGGGGAGGACACATATCAGGGGAGGGTTTTAGGGTCTTTGCTTTTTGGTCATTTTGGTAACTGAAAATTACAAAAAAAGGGTTATCATTAAAATTAGCAAAAAAATAAACTGAAAAATTAATATAGAAGTTAGATTAAAAATAATATTAAAATAAAAATAGAAAAGAGTAAGTCTAAATTAAAATTTGAAATCAAAGAGAATAAATGAACATGAATTAAAGGATGGGTTAATGAATTAGAAGATTGAGTAAACTAAAATTATTAATCAACTACAAAATTTGTAAAGAAAAATAAAGTTGTGAAGCTTATTCTTCAATGTTGGTGTCCACATTCTAATAGTGTTCACAGCTGCTCGAGCCATCATTTCCTCAAACCATTGTAGCAAAAAGCTATCAATCGAAATCTAAAACTACTTAATATAATATTTCATAAAACATTAAGAAAACACCAACACAAATTATCAAACTTAGATTAAAGATGACATGTTTGCTTTTTTCAGATGACATGGCGTGCTTAGATGTGTTGGATCGGGAGCTTCGTGATGGATCTAATTGTTGATAACATGCAATTTATGCATGAACTTGCATGATTTTTAATGCAATTTAAGGCATTAAATATTCTATTTGTATGCATGTTATCATATTTTGAGTACATTTCTATTATTTTATGTAATTTTAGGTTATGATCTAAAAATATAGCATTTTGGGGATAAGTATGCATAATTCTCATAAATAATTTTATTCGTATTTATATTTTAGATCATAAAATTTATTTTCATGAATTAATGATAAGAGAAAATATTTTATTTACACTCATATATTTTTCTAACTTTATTTTTTTCAAAGAAGAATGAGTGTATTTTTGAAATTAAAATTAATTCTCTTGTTATTTAAAATATTTTAACTTTTTAAAACTGATAGATAATTCAATTTTTGATCCAAAAATAAATTTGGATTAATTTGGAGTTGTATTTTGAAAGTTATGAATTTTCCAATTTTTAGGAATTTTATAGAATTTGTTCTGAACTTATTTAAACCTATTTTTCGATTTTTAAAGAATGAAAAATGTTTTATTTAATCGCAAGCTAACGTGGCAGGACGTCGCCATGTGGGGATACGTGTACACGCCATGTGGCAGCGTTTGTGCGTGACACTTGTGCGTGTGTGTGCGACATGTGCGCGTGTGAGAGTGATTAGTGGGTTAAGCATTCGTTAAAGACTTTATGCTAACCCATTAATATGTCATATATTATATACGCGATGTAATCTCTTAATTTATTTCGTGTGGGATTATTTATGTTTTTAGTTACAGGTGACATGGCGCAAATATAGACGTCCGATCGCGTGTTTAAATCGCAATCGTCAGATTTCACTTACTCGCAGGGGTACGTGGCGACATCTGATTAGGCGATGATTTGATCTAAAGATGATTTAATCTCAACCGTTCATCTAGGAAGTTATAACGGTCGAGATTAAATGTGTTCGACTGACACGTGGACTCATCGCGATCGCTCAATGAAGATCGAACGGTCAACATCAAACGACACATCTTCTTCACGCGCGATGTGACGAAATCTAAACGGTTCATCGTGGATCGGATGGACGCGACTTAAAGATGTTGATTCGCCAAACGACGTTCAATCTGAGCCATTGATCAAAGATAAAACGACGCATCCGACCGTTACGCCTAAATTTGCCTATAAAATCAAAATTTTCATCAACGAAAAGACTATTCTTGGATTTTTCGAGCAAATCAAACTATTTAGACACCACAATCTGAGAATCTCTTGAATTCTTCCTCTTCTAGACTTATTTTTGCGTCCAAGGAGTGTTTGAAATCAATAATTGGTTGAAAGAATTGGAAGAAGTCACATCTTGAATGTCGAACTTCGTTTTCGAAATCGCGGAATGAAAAGCCTTGAATCCAACGATTACTTGGATCGTTTCGGGCGCGACTTTAGATTAGATTGCGTGTTTTCATCTTAATCTATGTTCCTTTAGC
The DNA here is from genome assembly GCA_024174645.1 of Lemna minuta. Classification (NCBI taxonomy): domain Eukaryota; kingdom Viridiplantae; phylum Streptophyta; class Magnoliopsida; order Alismatales; family Araceae; genus Lemna; species Lemna minuta. The sequence continues at coordinate 3,127,430 of CM044105.1, forward strand.
ATTAGATTTACACTTTGAATCGTAGATTAGTTTAATTTTAGTTTTAATTTCAGTTTTTATCACTTTTTGCGATCAAATTTTTATGTCAATTTCAAATCTCGATTTCTCCATGAATTCTAATCCAAATTTAGTGATTTTTGATTTCGTAGATTCGTATTGGAGTTATCTTTCTAAATATACTAAAATCCCTAATTTCTCACTTTGATTCATCATTTGATTTGATCTAATTTCAAAGTTATCTCAAAATTTTCCTTAATTAGTGATTTAATATTTAAATTGGTGAGTTTGGAACTTGTTTTGACACGAGATTATGTGTACTCAACGACCGCACAAAATCATTTCGTCAATCGTAACCCTTCATTTTCACTTAAGTGAAGGGACTACGTGGTGCTATCTAATCATAGCCCTTCATTATGGTAATTAATTCATTATTAGATCTTTAAATTGATAGGTTTGGATTTTTTTTTGACATAAGGGTGTTTTTAACGACCTCACAAAATGGTTTTGTCAAACCCCAAAATAAAAGTCAAGTTCATAAGTAGCCATTTCTTTCTAGTCTCAGACAACTTCTCTCCATGGTACAGTGCAAGATTCCTTTCTTGGGACAACTAAAGCATCATTATAATACACCAACAACTAACTCTGAAAACTAAAGCATGATAGGCAAAAAGAAAAAAATTATCAAAAGTAAAACAAACGTTTTTATGTCATGTAAAACAAGAGCACAACATAGTCTTTCTTTTGTGTCTTCCATACTATATTTTGCCACCTATATCTAGTTAAAACTTTGCCTTTTCACGTCATGATTGAGCTGAGTTATTGATACATCTCTTGGAAAAAGATGCTAACCCATGAAAACTTTGTACTTCATGAGTATTAGTAGGAATTTACCAATCCATTATAGTTTAGATCTTCTCCTCATCTACTTTTACACCATTTGCATTGATGACATAACCAAGAAAACAATGCTTCTCCTCATCTACTTCATGAAAACAACACTTCTTAGAATTGATAAACAATTCATTTTTTCTAGAGAAATTAAAGAATGTGTCATAAATGTGGAATAGGCTTATTCTCAATTATACTATTGATCAACATATGTTCAAATGTACAACAAGATCAATTGATAAATGGTTGGATTAACTGGGTGCATCATTCACATGAAGGTACTTGGTGCATTGGATAGCCCAAAGGGCATGACCAACCATTGATATAAGGTTGACTTTGCATGAATATTGTCTTCCACTCATTTGCTTCGCAAATCTGGGTTTCTTGATACCCACTCCTTAGATCTATCTTGGCAAATACTTTTGAGCCACACAACATATCAAGCATGTCATCTGACCGAAGAATGGGGAACTTGGATTTTACCATGATCTTGTTGATAGCATGACCATCAAAATACATCCTCCAGCTTCCATCCATGTTAGGAGCAAAATTGTGTAGGCACAACACACATGCCCATACTCTCCTTTTAAGAGTCCCTTTTGTAAATACCTTGTTACTTGATCTTGCAAGATATCATTCTCCTTTATGCTCATTCTCTAAGGGGTAAGTTTAGGCAAACTCAAACATGGAATCATGACAATCTGATGTTGGATATCTCATATCAGAGGTAGTTTTGTCAGATATCCTTGGACATTCAAAATTCATGTAGGAGTTATTGGATGTGTTCTAGAGTCATTGCAGAACTGGATGGGTAAAGATCTATCTTTTGGACCATAAATACCATACCTTCACTTTCGTCCAAGCTAGAGAAAATTTCTCTTCTGTTGATGAACATCACATCTCTCTTCTTTTCCTCGGGAGGGACATCATCCTTTAATGGGTTTAAAATAAATTTTTGGCCATTTTTATAAAATTTATAGGTATTATTTAAAGCCCCATGACCAATGTCGCAATCAGATTGTCATGGAGAAGGTGATATATAGTCATGTCAATAACAGCATGCTCTACTTCATTGAAGTACTTCCCGCCAATAGAAAACTTAATGAGACAAAACTTAGTTACATTTTGTCTCACTATGGTCCTTGTGAATCCAACCACTACTTTATGACTTGGGATGCCATTCCATCTTTAGTACAAACGTTTTGAGAACACTAGAGGCTACCATATTCTTAGAACTCTCACCATTACTTATAAGGTTATATATATCTTGTCATTTATAGTGCACCTCATGCGAAGGACGCTATGTCTTTGTGGGTGCTCTTGTTTCTTTGGTTTATTATATGCCAATTTGCACGCCATTAAAGAATGCGTTTCAGATTTTTCTCCATCGATGAAGTGCTCTTCATACTCTTTGTTAGATTCAATTGGAATTCCATCTTCATCTTCGATGACATTTACAAAACTAATCATCATCAATGTAGGAAAAGCCTTAGATTTATTGCCCTCTACACCACAACAATAGCATTTTACCAATATATTAGATGAATATGGGTTTTGTCGAGGAGTAGAAACCTTCATAGCTAAAGTTCAACCATTCTGCTTCTCATTATAGGAATGAGAACAATCATTTGAATTTTGTCTTACCACCACTACCCTTGAATTTTCTTCTATTGTGTTTGGGAAATTGTGGTGCACGTGACTTTGTTTGCCCTCTTTCCATAAGTTGTTCAATAGCTAAAACCACATTAGTCAATTTGTGAAAAGACTGAACTTCTAGGTCTTTTTTGTATCTTGAGATATCATAGGCTTTTTGATTCATTAAAGTCTAAACGAGTTTATAGGTGATAAAATTCTTCTATGTAATCAATGATGGATCTACTTAGATATATCATAGGCTTTCCATAACATGCTCAGAATAAGCCAACAAAAAGTGTGTCTTCAAGAGTTTATTGATCTTCTCACATTCAATAATATGTTTTTCACTTGATCATGTATCCATCATTTGCACTTGATCCATCAAGTAGAGGCACTCTCTTTAAGTTTTAAGCCACAAGAATAGCCTATTTTTCTTCTACAATCTTTGTATAATCGAAAAATCATTTTGCCTAAGCTAATAAAGAAACTCTTTTATTTTTAATTGACTATTAAGGTGAGGACAATCAATCTTCATTTAATATTTAGGCCTATCATCATTATAATGATTCTCCTTGAACAAGTAGTTGTAGGATAATTAAGAATAAAATAAACCTTAACTCCACCAGATTTAGAAATAGAACCCATTTTATTATTTTTGCTTTGAGGAACTTGTTGTAAGATTGAGATACATGACAACATTTGATTCAACAAGTCATACATAATTCCCATTTGATCTTAAAATATATATTCAAATCAAAAGCTCTTCTCTTGAAACATATAATCAAGGGAAGCTTTTTCATTTTGTGCACCCTTTCCTTTTGACATCTTTGCATCAAGCGATGCTGGAATATTGATCTAGCTGTGAAAACACTAGACATAGCCTTAGATCAGTAAAAATGTAGAACAATGACTTGAATCCATAAGCCTAGCCCGACAAGAAAAGTTAGACTTTAAATTCCACAGAAATAACCCCCTCAACCATTGAATCTTGAAGAACTTCTACTTGAATCCATAAGCCTAGCCCTACAAGAAAAGTCAAACTCTAAATTCCACATAAATAACCCCCTCAACCATTGAATCTTGAAGAACTTGTTGTACTTGAATCCATAATAAACGAAGCACTTTCAAACAAAGAGAACACAGATGTGAAAGAAACAAAGCTCTAAAAAAGAATAACTTCAAAAAGTGAAGGGTCTTCCAAAAGACAAAACTCTTGAAAATATAACTCAAAATCATAAAAATAAAACTCTTATAACATGCAATAGAAAAGGAAGCTTACAAGTTTTTACAAGCCGTAACAAAGATAATCCATAGATTTTGACAATTATAAAATTTGATAGAAAGTATTTATCTGTCTCTAAGTTATCGTCTACTCATATCATTAGCTCCAAGAGATTTTGCCCTAGCCACCCATTAAGCTTTAAATGGGCCTCCTAAGTGGGCTTTGTGGACTCTTGGGTTACATCGCCTAGCCCTTCATCATCATCAACATATATTATCTATCCTCAAATTCAAAGATCATGCACATTGTTAACTACATGTATCTCTCTTTCCTTCAGGAGGGGATGGAAAGGGAAAAATGGACTTAGAATACAAATACCCACAATCACAATCAAATCAATTTCGATCTGACAAAAATAGAAATTGAACCAACTATTTTTTTTTTGAAAAATTTTCATAGTGATTGGATGATCGCCGATTGAATCAGACCTTATTGCTCTTGATGGGGTAATTAAATAAATTTTTAAAGAAACTTCAAGAAATTATTTTAAAATGGTGGCGATCACTAAAATTTTTAAATAGTTGATCACATGATACATGATTGCTACTGTACTTTATTTTTGGAACTGCGATCAACAATTTATTCAATTCGACTCGATCAGAATCCAATTTCGATCAGGATCACCGCCGAAACCCTTTGTAGATAGATAGAGAGAGAGAGAGAGCTCCCAATTTCTTTTTCATTTTTTGTTAGGACCAGCAAGTAAATTTCAGATGAAGGGGATATTTTCAATTTCAAATTCATTGTCATCTTCATTTTCAAACTGAACTCCATAATTTTTTTTTTAAAATTACTCAACTCCAGAAGTTAAACCAGTTCAAAACCCTAAACCCTCTCCACTCGTTTCTGCAGCTCTCCCTTCTCCCTCTCTCCTCTCTCACATTCCTGCGCCCGAAGATCACCTCTTTCTCCGTTCTCTAATCCCCTAATGCGTTTCCGTTTCCTATGCTATTCTTTCCGCCGTCTTCGCCCTCTCCACCGAAACCTAGAATCTCCCTCTTCCCCAACTTCACCCTTGCTTGATCTCCTTCCAAGGGCTCGTGTCTCAAGATATCCATGGAATTTCTATCTAGGGCAAGATTCTAGGGTTTTCTCCAGCAGTGACAACGGCTCCTGGAAATTCGGGGGCGATGATGGATTTGAAGATGAGAGTTTATTTGGGAAAATGGACTCTAAATCAGATGTGAGGGGAGACTCTCTTCAAGGAGTTGATGAAGAATTGGAATCAAAAAGTGATTTTGTCGGGGAATGGAAGACTGCAGTTGGATATAAGCCGTGGGGATTTGATGGGGAGGAGAGTAAGGGAGAGCTCTTTGATTTTGGTGAAGAGAGAGGAGATTTTGAAGGGTTTATTGCTGGGGATGAGAAAGAAACGGAAGAGAACAGCTCTGATCAGCTAAAACAGCTTGAAAAGGAAGAACAGGAGCTTCGTGTCGCTTTGAAAGGTCTGACAAGAAATGATCTTCTAGAAGTAGAAAATTTCGAGTTTCGAAATCAATGATATGCCTATGTTCGAAATCTAGAAGTAGAACCTCTGTTCTTAATCTCCGCCGTTATTTCTCTTTTAAGTTTTTTGAGAAAATTTCAAGTCTCGAGGTCAATGATGTGCCACCTACTCTATTCTTAGAATCTGCCGTTATTTCTTTTGTACGTTTTTTGAGGAAATAATTTTCTAGAAGTAGAAAACTTCAAGTCGTGAGAGCAATGGAGTATTGAGAGGAAAATGACATGGCACCTACTCTGTATTCTAGTCTTGAGAATTCTAGTGGCTTGTAAGCGATGATATGTTTTTAGAGAATTTAATCTTGAAGCCTTGTAAGCTGTGTAGCACTCAAAATAGCTCACTCAATCCTTGAGCCATTTGTAACCATATATGCCTATCTTGGCAGGCAGTATATAAGGAACACATCGCTGGCACTCTAGATGATTTTGTTTGTGTTATAAATCTTATAACACATACAAATCAGTCTTATAAATTTTGTATGTGTTACAATAAGTCTTATAAATGTGATTTTCCGAAGTTTATTTTGAGGTCACGTAAGATGAAGGCTGATCAAACAAGTTTGTGATAGACAGTTAGCGATGAGTAGTTTGGATTGAGCTGATGATTAATCATTGATTGGTCAATCGATCAATTGAAAATCAACCGACTAAGTTGACTAAGTCAGCCATCTCTCTCTCTCTCCGGCTCTCCCCCATCTCTAGTTCTCCTGCTCTCTCTCTCATTCTCCCACTCACCCCTCTCTTTCATTTCTCTCACTTTCTCTCACTCTCCCCAGTCTCTCTCTCTCTCTCTCGTTCATCTGCTCTCTCCTCTCACCCCCCAGTCCTCTCTCCGCTTCTCTTGCTCTCCCCTCTGTCCCCCAGCTCTCTCCCCTGCACTCTCCCTCTCTCCCTTCCTCTCTTGTTTTCCAATTCCAATTGATCAATGATGTCGATGGCACGCAGTATAAGTTCCCGATTGCATGGTTAGCTTTTAGTCAATTGATCATGATTGGTCATCCATATGGAACAGTGGATCGGTCATTTGCTTATTACGCATCTAAATAAATTATCAGATAACATATTTTGATATCTCACTTTTGGTTGTTCTAGGTCCAAACAGGGCTTTTGGTGATCTCATATCAGCGTCGGGAATCTCAGAGGAGATGATTGATAGTTTGATTCTACTCAAGGACCTCAGAGGCATTCAAAGGGTTGCCTCCTTTGAGAGAAATTGAAGACATGAAGTTGGCCAAGGATGATGCTCCTTCATCTAGATTTGAGATGGAGCGCAAGAAACAAGAGGAAGTTGCCAATGCCCGCATTAGACAGATAGATGAAAAAGGAAGAGCTTATGGAACTGGAAGAAGAAAATGTAGCAGCGCCCGTGTATGGATTCAACCCGGAGATGGAAAGTTTGTTGTGAATGAGAAGCAATTCGACATTTACTTCCCGCTGATTGATCATCGAGCCGATCTTCTTCGTCCATTCTCTGCTACTAAAGACATTGGGTCTCTTTGATGTGATTTGCACTGTGAAAGGAGGGGGAGTCTCAGGTGAGTTAAATTTCGACCCTTTTTTCTCAAAGCATTGCTTTGATGCAGTAAAAATATGAAATAAGATTGAGGGATCACCGATCTTGGGTGATCTCTATTTTGCTTCTCAAAACAACGAGATATGATGATGACAAATAAAAGAAGGAATACAGAAGAGTCAAATTCGGAGGATTCTCTCAAGAAATGCTTCTAGATGCTCGCAATGATGTCATGGCTACACAAAAGGCCTAAATGCCCCAATACCTAAAAGGTGTTGTGTCGAGAGCAATATGTGTGCCACTTCTGTTCTGTTGTCAGTACCTATTAAATCGCTGAAATCAAAAGTTCTTTTATAGTGATATTTGAATTACCTTTTGCTTTTTTCAAAGGGTCTAAGCATCATACCCTTTTTACTGTGAGGGCATTATTCTCCTGATTTATCTTATTCAACATTAAAATTCTATTTATCTCTTTTTCCATTCATGACTATTTCTTTCTGTGAGGGTGTGGCTATCTGTGTTACCTAAAGACTGGAATCCCTCCATCTGTTCATCTCTTTTACAAATTGTAATCATTACATTTTGCTGCGTTCTTTTTGAAACCATTGCTGTTGTCTGTATTCATCATTTCTCAGACACTGAATGTGTCTGTCTGAGAGAGAGAAGAAAATAACTGTGTCACAAAATTTCTATATTTTAGGTCAAGTCGGTGCCGTTCGACTTGGGATCAGCCGAGCCCTCCAGAACTTTGAGCCAGGACTTCGTGAACATCTTCGATCCTGTGAGTGTTTATACTTATGTTATTTCTTTTGACTTATGTTTCTTTTGACTGGACTTATGTTTTTGACTTATGTTTCTGCTCGCAAGATATTCTACTGCTCACCTTTCTTCATGAAATAAATACTTGGTTTCCTGACTATCACTGGCTACTTTAGCCGCTTGCTTACATTGTTGTATTATTGGTCCAGATGGGCTCTTGACAAGGGATTCTCGAATTGTGGAGAGGAAAAAACCTGGCAAAGCTAAGGCGAGGAAGAGTTTCCAATGGGTTAAACGATGACTTCTGAAGGTAGCAAATATCTCTCTTTCTTCTGTCTTTGATTTTGCTTGCACTCATCATCAATAATACACCACGTTGCACTCATGGCATTGGGAAACTATTCAATTTCTTGGCTTGTCGTAATTTAAGCATATCTACATATCTCACCTGAGATCCGAGTGATTTGGAAGTTTTCTGGAGTGTCTTTATCTCGAATGGTGCCAGGAATTCTTTAGCAATTAAGCAATAATCATTCCATTCTCTGGTTGATTAACAATCCCAGGTGATCTTTCTTTCAATTTTTGAAAAAAAGAAAAATCATTTCATGATATAATAAACAGAGGGATAGTTCTTTGTTTTCTACAACACTTGCAATGAAATTTGTTATCTTCAAATTTGATGATAAGACACCCCACAAATCAAATGCAAACTTCTGAACAAGATGCAATTTTTTAGGTGTTGGAAGGTAACCTTGAAATAGTTTTTAAGCGTTTATCAATTTAGTCATTTCAATAATGCTTTATTATTGAAATAATCCATTCTAAATCCATCAGCAATAATGATTCATTACTCTTTCCCATTTTTCTCTTCATTATATAGCAACCTAAATAATGAATTCGCAATGATGAATACTCTTAGTTGAAATGATGAAACTAAGATGAAGTAGAAAATAATGTTTATTTCTTGAGGATTTTGTCACAGATTTTAGGTAATTAAAAATGATATAACTGATTTTTACCCTAAATTTATTAATGCCATGATTCATATTAATACACAAAGCTATGCACAATAATAAAAGGTTAGAGCTTACTCTGTTGACAGAGGATACATGGATCAAAGACATGGTGGATAGTCTATCTCTCTCTCTCACCCCCACCCCTTCTAACTTTATATATCATCTCGTTGCAGTCCTCACGTCTTGGAATGTAATTATTGTCATGGTTTCCTTGAAAAGTTTGATGAGATTATTGCTTGAACTCGAAGTTGATGGTTTTAGAAAAAAAAATTAGCCCTATGAAAACAAAATGAAGGCCTCATTAAGTTAATGAGTTTTGAAAATATTTGAATTATGAGATTGTATTTTTGTGTTAAAAAAAATAATTTTTGATAATTCCATGATTCTCTCATATTATTTTTTATATTTTATTCATATCTATATTCCATCCTTAAATCTCTTTTGTATTATTTTCACTCACTATCCCAAAATGGCTTGAATATTGTCTTGTTCACTAGAGAATCCAAAGATTACCATGTATAATGTTGCCATATGAATTGGATCATTCATTCTTTAGTAGGGATGTTATTTTTCCATTTTGATTGATGCATTAGTGAAAAAGAAATCATAGAGATATTCTCTTTGAGTCTATCCAACAAAAACTATATGGAAATATGTTCTATAGAATGACCAATAGTGTTCCATTATCAAAGCTCCAAAGATTAAAAATCATTCTTTAGATTTATGATAGATGTTTTGGGAAACTTGTAAAGTATGCCAAGGTGAACGTGGAAAGGAAGGATTTATTTCCTTGTTCATCTTGAGAACATCATTGAGAGAAATTATCATGAGATATTTATACTCTTCAAATGCTACTAAGGCACTTTTTACTTGGATTAATGAAAAAGATATGATAACTTGTTAGGGCATTGCCATATTTTCTTGCTCATGTTGGGCGAATAAAAACTATGTGCCACTATAAATGCATATTTTCATATACTTCATGTTGGATAGACTCGAAGAGGATATGTGTGTGTATACCTTATTTTTAATTAATGAATTCTTGGAGAAAGAAAAATTTTATCCTTCAGAAGTAATAAATGATCCAATTTAGCTTGCAACACTATACTCCATTATACATTGTATTCTTTAGATTCTCTATTGGACAAGACAATATTGAGGCTGTTTTGATATAGTGAGTTAAAATGATATATATGAGGCTTGAGGATGGAATAAATATATGAATATAATATATAAACAGAGGTGACATATGAGAGAATCATGGATGTAATAATGAAGGGAACATGAGACAAATAATACAAGAAACTTCGTAGGAGGTACAAACAAGGGGAAATACTTAGGAATAAATACATGAATGATATAACTAGGTTAGTGAGTGAATATTTTATGATATTTGAAATATGCCAATCTTTTTAATACTTCTTAATTTATCTTTATTGAGACATTCAAAAATTATTTCTCAACACCTACTTTTAATAAGAAATTATCTTTTTGAACATTTATGGTTAATTATTTGAGTATCATATCTTAATAACCTTTTTGTTTATATCAAATAATGAATTAAACTTTCCAATCATGTATCCCATTTTATCAAATCATGGTGTCTAAATTATGTTTCAAACATCAATGATAGAAGTTTGTCCTACCAATTGGATGATGTAGCCCAACATGGAGCCCAAGAGCCCAATTCATATTAATCTAGGCAAGATCATATGGGAGTCTCATTTAATGTTAATTGGGCCAAAGGAGAATCCCTAGAAGGTGACAGATTATGTAGAAGATCATCTAAATAGCAACGTATATTTTTGACAGATTCTGCAGGTCTTGGAATTTGCAAATGTCTCTTTGTTGAGCCCTAACAAGACTAGACGCTTTACTTTTTCTTTCTTCAGTTTTGTATCTGACACATACATTTTGTCAAAGTTGTATTTTCAAGACTTTAGTGTTGTCTTTTTATAGGTCAAATCAATTGAACGACCCTTCACTTTTTTAGGCCTATAACTGGCCATTATTGTAAACCCTAAGGACAAAATTGAAGTTATCCCTTTTTGAGAGTTTTGCTTTATCCCCTTTGAGTGTTCTCCCCATTTGAGAGTGCTCATGTGCTAGTGGATTAAAGTACACCCTCTTGTGGATTCAAGGGTTGAAGAGGTTAGTTTTATAGATTCAGACTCTAACCTTTCTCGTAGATCAACATTTGTAGATTCAAGTCTTTGTTCTACACTATTTCTACGCAAAGGCTACGTCATAAGAACATGGATATCTGACAAAGAGTGTAGTTGCTTCAAGATCTTTTGGCATGTTAGATTAAACCCTTTCACTTGCCCTCAATTTGGTATTTAAATGTATCATTCAAATGAGACTTTTCATGAGGATGTAATCTTTCTACTTTGTAACATATGATGTATATATAAAAATCCTTGAGCACATTATGATGAATCTATCCCAATATGTCTTGTGTACTCATAGAAATTAGTATCATCATATTTTTTTAAGAGAAAGTAATGGATATTATATAGTTTATAAGCCAATCATATTTCCATGTACCCTTTTTATATTCATCAAAATAATTTTTATTTCCATGTGATGTTTATAATGAAATTCATAAGCATATGCTATAACTAAGTAATTATAATGAGATCATAATACGGTAACCACTAGTCTTTAAACATATGTTTTAAATATTTTTATTCATGAGATATTCGATAAGGGCATCAAGTTATCTGAAAAGAATAACACTATTTCATCATACATATATGATAAATATGACTAATATCTATTGGTGTAAAGATATTAAGGATAGATAATGGGTACTATTTAGATAAAGAGTTCACTAAATTGATATATATTGATCTCATAATAGTATTATATTTAATTGTCAATCAAGTTAATTTCATGTCACAGTTGTGTGCATAGTCCTTTGACTTAAGACATTAAAGACATCTTACAGATTGATAATCGCCTTTTGATTATGACTTACGAATCCCTAGCAAAGGGATCTCTAAAACGTCATATATTAGTTACAACATAAAGTCCTCCAAGATGATTGTGTGGTTAAGAATAGATTGTCTGGCCTTGATATTTGAGGAGAGTGAATCAAGAAATGAGATTCAATGAAATCATTCATTAAAGCACTGGAAACATTAGAAAAGTTTTTAATGATTTTCTCTACGCATAAATACTAACATGAATGATTGATTAGGATTTGAAAGTTGACCATAGCCTCAGTCATTCATGAGTCTCGAAAGAATAAAGGATTATACATACATATGATAACTGATGATAAAAAGGTTTCACAAGAATTCTTATATAATCTATAACTCCTAAAATATATGGTGTAGCTTGGCATCTAATAGACTGGCAACTCAACTTGTCTGTTGGGTTAAATCGATCCTTGATTAATTAATTTATATGTCCATGTAGATAATTAATATATGTTACCCAATAATATGTTATTGGGTCAATAGAGTTATTATCTACTGAAATATATAGAACTAAAGGGTCGCACTTATAAGATCCAGGGTTAATTTCCCCATCTATCCCAAACTTTTTTTTTCACCCCATTTATCCCAACCTTTTTTCTCTTTCCTCAATCTATCCCAGCCGCTAACATGGACTTAAATTTAGTCCAGTTGGCGCCCGCGTCGTGTCCACGTCAGAAGCCTCCCTCCCTCCCTCTCTCTCCCGCCTCCCTCTCTCTCCCTCCCTCCGTCTCTCTCTCGGCCTCCCTCCCTCCGTCTCTCTCCCTCCCTCCCTCCCTCTCTCTCCCAGTCTCCCTCCCTCACTCGCTCCCGCGTCCCGCCCTCCCCCCCCTCTCCCTCACAACACTCGTGGCAATCAGTGCAAAATGCCGGGCGTCGCCAGCATACCACAGTCGAAGGCCCTCACTCTCTCCCTTTATTATTCTATCAAAATTAAAGACTGTAACTGATTTGTTTAACTCTCATTGTCCCGTCGGTCTTTCCATCGCCATAGAAGGCAATAAATCTCATAATTCATGGCGGTGCATGAAGCTTGGCTAGAGAAGATGCTGACTACGCTTGAGACCAAAGAGAAGGAGAGGATATCGAGAGACGAAGAACGTCGGAAAAGAGAAGCCGCGAGCCTCGAGGAAGAGCACAGATTCTGGGCGAAAGAGCGGGCGTGGATCGAAGCTCGGGATGTCGCCCTCGTGGAGGCCTTGGAGAGACTCAACGGACTGATCGGCAGTTCATCCCTTGTGACAAACCAGAGAGCATCACAAAAGGGTGAAGCATAAATGACGAAGTACCCTCGTTGAGGAAATGATTTTCATGCATTTGTGATTTATAGTACATTTCACCTGGCGAATAATCCTCCACAAATTCCAAAGGCGATCGTACTGAACTCTTGATTATCTAGTCAAGTAGATTGACGCATTATTTATCAAGAATTTAGAGCCACTAAGCTACTCGTTTCATCAACAGTGACCTCCGAGGCCATTACTCTCTCTCTCTCTCTCTCTCTCTCTCTCCAGCTACAAAAAATTATATACTCGCAGGCGTAGAGGTTTCTGTAGACAGGGTCATGGACCACCGTCGCGAGGAAAAGCGGCGAATTCCATGGCGACAAGATGAAACAACGCAACAGGAAGAAATACTTCATCGCAGATTACGGCAGCACACGAACAAGAACAGAAAATCACTAGCACTGAAGACAGCGCGATCAAAACCTAGGGAAACAGCAAAAAAGAGAGAAAAAATCATGATAGCGTGGTGAGTGGATCCATCGTCGTCAAAGGTGATGGCTGATGCGGCAGGTTTTGTTGCTGGGTGGAAGCTTGAGAGGATTTCTTCCTCTTCTTCTTCTCATAGCTTATCCCTCTCGCTTTAGCATGCAACTCTCTCACTTCCCTCACATAAAGACCAACTGCTCGAGCACCAAAAGGGTTAGCCTCTAGCTTCCCACCGTTTTCTTCGTAGGCGGCACGAGGTCGCCCGATGAGCGCGTCTAAGCTTCCCCAAGCTTGTCTTAGATGGCAAGGACATGGCGCCGGAGGGCTAGGGTGACCGAAGAAAGGGCACACCTGAATGTGCACCTTGGTCTTCCCGAATTGATCCATGTACCGGAGAAATTCCAGCACGTGGGCGCCGCTGCAGCGAGAGAGATAGTGGGGGGGCGGTGATTCCTTAGGTATTGTACGAGAGAGGGAGGGAGGGAGGCCGGGAGAGAGAGGGAGAGGGGGGGAGGGCGGGACGCGGGAGCGAGTGAGGGAGGGAAACCGGGAGAGAGAGGAAGGGAGGGAGGGAGGCCGGGAGAGAGAGGGAGGGAGGGAGGCCGAGAGAGAGAGAGGGAGGAAGGGAGGGAGGGAGAGAGAGAGACGGAGGGAGGGAGGCGGCTGACGTGGACATGATGCAGGTGCCAACTGGACTTAATTTAAGTCCATGTCAGCAGCTGGGATAGATTGAGGAAAGAGAAAAAAGGTTCGGATAGATGGGGCGAAAAAAAAAGTTTGGGATAGATGGGGGCAATTAACCCAAAGATCTATGAATATTGGTTGATATAGACCAATTATGAGGGTTTTTATGAAAAATTTATTTATTCAATATCTATAAATAGGGAAAGAATGATCACAACTCAATGTGCCCATAAAAGCCTTTTGAGAATTCTCTTATTTCTCTCTTGGTGAAGAGCATTGAAGAGGAGATCTAACCGTTCGGCAATCTTCTGGGTACTACTAGAGAATAGACACTTGAATAGCTTCTAGAATTCTTTCAAGTGAACCTTTTAGATATATTTTCGCATGCATACTAAATGATAAGGTCATAAATTCTTAATGCCTCAATATTTTTAATATTCAATTCAATATATTGTGTTCGATGTTTTGATCAAAATTTTGGAAGGCTTATCGACCTTAGATCCCAACAGAAAGGTATATAAAATCGAATGTTCTTAAGTAAAAGAGTGTATCCACATCATCTCGTATGCAAGGAAGCCATGACTTGATACTTGACTTTGTCCCTCAATTAGGAAACTACTTTTGTTCTAGCTTTGCCATATTACAAGATTCCTATTATGGGAATGCTTTAGTCAAAAGTATATTTCTCATTTCATAAGTTGTCAACATATTCAATATTTAAAGTAGAGCTCAAGTATATATTAGTAATAAATGATTCCTCATCCCGATGTGTGAGCATCAACAGCTTTTCCAACTAATGCAATTGTCTTGCCTCATGCGTGAAATGAATATTCAAATCTGTAAGTGATTTCACCATAAGTAATATTAAGTTTATTAAATACTCCATTGATCGGAGATTTGACGCCTTGTGATATTTGAGAATGTAGGATGTAGTACCATGAAAATTGGGCATCAAGTCAGTATGTGAAATTATATGCTTGCGCCCAGAAAGTATAGTCAGATTTGATATTTTGGCGTCTATTTTATGCTAGGACAATGCTATCCTTCTAACCGTACATGCAAATTACATTCCCAAAAATATAGAATGCTCAAAAGAGGATAAATGGAATTATTTATTTAAGGAGCTACAACTATATGGATAAGACAAAACAAGAGATTCTTTACTACCTCAACCACTATCCTGACCACATCCCAACTTGAAAACTAAATGTAACCTAGGATACTAATAAAATAAAGTTTTACAACCATTAATAATATCAAAATTTGGTTAGAAAGAACAAATATACGCCACTCTATGAAAAAGTAAATGAGGTCAAAATCCATTTAGTAACTAATAAATCAATGAGTAATCGTGGAAAATTGCACGATGTTCATATTCTAGAATTTCAATGAAACAACCTAGAGAATGAAACATGGTGAGAATATAGATCATATGTAAACATTCTTAAAGAATAGCTTGATAGATCCACATCATCTTTTCAAAACCATCAATTGAAAAACTAAATGATATCTCGATTCAACTCAGCTCTTTTTTGGGTGACCGTCCATATGACAATATAAAAAGGGCACTCTGAGGAAGTAGATGTGGCGAATAGAGGTGGGCCTCTATGACATCAAATTTCACATCACCATTCAAGTATAATGCAAGTTCTAATTCAAGTATAATGCAAAATTTCACATCAAATCTCAACAAGAGCTTGATCTAATTAGGCATGCAATTCATCTCAAGGAGATGCATCTAATCATCTGGATTGAGTCTTCAATGTCAAAAATGCAAGTTTTGCTGTAGAGAGTTTTCTTGGTGCATTTGAGGCAGATTTGGGGCCAAGTTGTTTTTTTTCCTACTGGAGCTCGATTGTGTAGGTACTACCTTCAAAAGGCTAATGTACTTATTTGATGAAAAATATAGATCGCTATAAGATATATTGATTAGCTAAACATAGACTACAAATAAAAGAGGAGACTATATATAACACATGAAAAAATCAAGGATCGATAAAATATGAACAAAAAATTGATGATTGAAGAGGTTTCGAGTTCGGGATCTAGGCATCTCCATCACGGACAATTATGCATCCCAGACTGATCCCTTTGCCATTCTATTTGGCTCTTCAGATCTATAAACAAAGTTCTGATGGATGTGAGGATGAGCATTTACCATAGATGAAGTTCTGATGGATGTGAGGATGAGCATTTACCATAGATGAAGTTCTGATGGATGTGAGGATGAGCATTTACCATAGATGAAGTTCTGATGGACGTGAGGATGAGCATTTAGAGGGTGGTGGGACTGCGGTTATTGGTTTCATCAAGGACACATGCCCATGAATTGATTCATTTGTTACAAAGAATGGTGCAGCAAGTTGAAATAACATATTCATCAAAAGCAAAACCAAATGGAGATATTAAGAAATGAGGATTGGATGACTAGATTGCAGGAGAATTAAAAAAATTCAGACTTCGATTGGAATAACTGAATGAGAAGATTCTGGTAGAAGAAGAGTTATTTATTGGGCTTTCATAGACAAAACGCCAAAACCAGTAGAAGTCCTGAACTAGCTGCACATAAAGAACACGGATACAACATAGGGTGACAAAAAGGAACCTTCTTGTTACTGGAGAACAGCCTGGAATCCAGGGATGACAGTTGTTCTCAATCTCATCGATACTGTATGATGCTGTTCTTAAAAAAACTATATGATGCTCAGTGCATGGCCCATGCACCACCATTATGCTCAGTAAAGAGAATAAAATCAGGTCCCAAATCAAGACTTTTTATACAAGAATCCAAAAGAAGCCTTCTTGATGATGGAAAAGTAGGAAACTGCAAGATTTCTCTCCAAAAGATTCATTGCTTCTGAGACATTCATTCATTTACATTCCTGAACAAACATCGATCTGTGATGCCAAAATCGCTGTGGCGATCCAAACCCGTTCTCTCTTCTTGATCCTCAATGGAGATAGACTGCAATCTTCGAGCCCTCTATACAAATTACAAGGCGACAAGGTAGAGCAGGGATCCAATTCGGCTCGTTGATAACACAGATGCAAAACCTCTGAGCTTTGGCTCTCAACTAACTTGGGCTATGGATGCATGGGAGGGGGAACAGGATAAGCCACAGGAATGACGTACGGCGGATGTCCAGGAGGGCGCATTACTGGAGTTCCCACAGCAGACATGAGGTGGGGCGGAGCTGGTTGGCCAACAGCAGGACCATAGATGCCCATGGCCGGCATGGTGGCAGGATGGTGATGAGGATGCCCATGGTGCTTCACTGGCGCAGCCATGGCAGGGTTCACTTGCCCAGTAATGGGAACATGAGGAGAGGCGACGTCACCATTGGTCACGCTGGTTATGTCATGGATGCTCGCTCTTCTTCTGTCTCTGTTCATAGAATTGAGGCGAATGAAGTACTTCTGAGCATGGCTGGCAACCTGTGTAGGAGTTCTTGAGATGACAAAGTTCCTGGAGATGCTCCTCCAATCCCCCTTGCCAAATTTGTCCAGCCCCAGCAAGAACAACCTGAGAAGATTAATCACAAGATTCAGTTAACATGGGGAACTGCGAAGAAAATTCTTATCAATAGGAAAGGATGCACTTTTGACATAGGATTTTGAAGAATATTAGTGTGAATTGACCAAAGAAATGTATCTCAGATTCAATAGAAATAATTGGTGAAAACCATATTGGACTGGTAAAAATTCGTCAAAGAAATACTTAGTATTTGGTAAGGATTACTTTTGGCACTGGGTTGGTTTTGCAGAATATTAGTATAAATTGACCAATGAAATGTAAATCAGAATCGCTTGATAGAAATAATGCAAGAAGATCGTCTTTGATTGGTAGAATTGGCGGGAAAAACAAGGGAAATTGATTTTAATGGGAAAAGGATGAAAGATATGCATAGCATATTGACAATAAGAATCCGAGAAATCCTGTTCAATTGGAAGAAATTCAATTTGCTGGAAACATAGGGAAATCACTTTTCTAGTGACAAGGAAGAAAGAAATGCCTCCTAGACACTCAATTGATGAGAAGAATGGGAGGCAATCCTTGTCAATTGAAAGAATTAAAAAAAATTGGTAAATCAATCGGAATAAATTCAATAAACACGCATTTGATAAGAATAATGGGAGAGAATTCTCATCAATTGGAATAAATTCAACATAAAATAAGGAAATCAATTTGGAGGGAAAAAGAAAGGAGACAATTCTTCCGAGGCACTCATTTGTTAGGAATAATAGGTGTAACTCCTCGTCAATTTGAAGAAATTCGAAGCAAAATCAGGGCAATCAATTTGTCAGGGGAAAAAGACAGAGGAAATGCATCCCAGACACTCATTTGATAAGGGTAGAAGAATACCCACATCAATTAGAAGAAATTCACCTTAAAATCATGGCAATGAATTTGGTGGGGGAACAGGAAGAAGAAAATACATCCCAGAGACTCATTTCATTTTTGTTTTTGAAGAATGCAGACACTCATTTCATAAAGGTTGAAGAAAACCCATGCCAATTAGAAGAAATTCAATGTAAATCATGGCAATAAATTTGGAAGGGGAAAGCAAGGACTGCTCAGAAACTTACTTGATAAAAAGAATGGGATAAATGCACGTCAGTTGGAAGAAATTCAACATACAAACAAAACAATTATGCAGGGAAAAGGCCCCAATTCTCATCAGTTGATTTCCCTGGCACTCATTTCAAAGCAATTCTCTCCAATTCAAAGAAATTCCACAAAAAATTAGAGATACTATTGTTTCAATGAAAATAGAAGAAGGAAATGCCTCCCAGACACTCATTTGATGAGAAGAATGGGAGAAAATCTTCGTCAACTGGAAGAAATTCCACGCATTATCCAGGGAATCAATTTGCCAGGAAGAAAAGGAAGAGAGAAATCATTTGATAAGAAGAATAAAAGAAAACCCTCCCCAATTGGAAGAAAAGGAAGAGAGAAATCATTTGATAAGAAGAATAAAAGAAAACCCTCCCCAATTGGAAGAAACCAGATGTAAAAAAAGTTTGCACAATCAATTATTCGGTCAAGAGGAAGAAGAAAAAGCATTCCAGACACTCATCGAATAAGAAGAATAGAAGAAAACCCTTCAAAAGAAAGCATGAAATACATCACAGAGATCTATTTCGTAGAATGGAAAAAACCGTCTCAATTTTGAGAAATCCATCATAAAAAGTCCAACTTTCTTTCCAAAATTAAATAAAAATCAGAACCACCAAAATTCACTTAGGCTCCTCCATCCAAGGAATTTCTTTTCTCGATAGGAAGAAATCCAACGTCCAAAAGAAACAAAAGAAATAATGAAATCCATCCCAGACAGTCGTCTAATGAGAAAAATGAAAGAACAACCCACCTCAAATCTCAAAAACCCATAAAAAAAATCAACCTCTATTCAAAAACAAATAATCAAAGTTAGTCTAAACTCACTTATGCTCCGTCCGGGGAACACCTCAATGAACAAAAACACAAATTGAAAAAAAAGAATGAATGATTTGCAATCCGGACAGTTATCTAATAAGAAGTATGGAAAAAGCCACCTCATATCTAAAATAATCCCAAAATTCGTTCAAAAAAAGTAATCAAAACCACCAAAACTCACTTATGCTCTTCCTCCGTCCAAGGAATCCCTTTCCTCCTCTCCTGCTCCGCCTTAGAAACACTCTTCCCGGCATCAAACAACCCACTCCCCTTCTTCTCCACCCCACAATTATTCTCCCTCTCTCTCTCCTTCTCCCTCTCCACATACAGGGGCAGTGCCACTCTCCCCCCCTCTATCGCCTCTAAATCCTCCATCAGAGCCTCGTAATGAACCCTGACTTCCTCGGCATTCTTTCCCGGGACTTTTTTGGCGATCTCTTCCCATTTCTTATTCTCGTCTTTCTCGTCGCTGAAGGGGAGAGCGAGTGCGAGAGCGACCTCGAAGGCTTTGTCGTCGTCTCTGCTCCACGCCGCCATCGCCAGCGGAGAGCGGAGAGCTCCGCGGCGACGGAAAGGAGGAGATGGTCGGAGAAGAGGAGAATGGTGCAAAATGGAGAGACGTGGCACTCTCCTCCATTATTCGTTATGGATAGAGGTTCTAATAACTGCCCAGTGAGTCCCTAATATATCTTTTAAACGTCACTTTTACCTATTTTGGGAATTTTTACAATTACGGTAATATTCATGTTTTTATATGATAATTCATTTTTATTTAGAATATTGAGCTTCGAATAATTATTTTTAGTATGGCTTGGACCTTGCCTCCAAATTATCTTATAACCTAATTTATCTAAAAACTTTATGTGTCAATAAACTTCATTTTTAATTTGTGAGAAGCAAAGAGGGGCCCAAAACACATCCATCTCTCTCACACACAATATTGGATGATCTTTATTGTTAATTTTTAAAGATTCTGGTGTAGAAGTAAAGAAGAATAAATTCACTGAAAAAATAAAAAGTTGAAAGTGAAAAAAGATTTCGACACAAAATATAGTGGATCTAGCTATTAAAAATCCAATGTCGATGCTGATATCAAAGTATCCAACTCAACATTGATATTGATGATATTTTTTATTTTTAGGAATTATATATACTAATAAAATGAGTTAATGATTAATAAAATCTATAATACCAGAAAAAAATCCTAGAATTCAGTAATCTAAAATAAGTATATAGAAGTAAGAAAAAACTAAGAAAAATCACACTAATCACAAGTTAGAAACTTTGTCTATGGATTAATTAGGTTAGAAAATTTCTCAGACCTGAAAATAATTCTCAAACCCTAAAATCCTTCAATATCGCTGCTCAAGCAACATCCTAGGGGAAGCGATTGGAGGACTTTCTCCATGGATAAGATGGAGGTACAAAACATCATTTTTCATATCAAAAAGCTCAACCGCATCTTTGGATCACTCAATGTCATCAGTTTAATGCTTGATCTTTTATTCACAATGGTCTAACCTCATGAAGACAATCCCTAAAATTAGGTCTCGATTTAAAATGTTTAACTTTGTAGTTTAGGCAATGATATTGTCGATACGTCATCATTGTTGATGACATACCATGTCGTTACCATTATGTCAATATCGCATCGTCCATAATAATATCGTCGATCCTGATTGACAATCAACACAAATTGCCCAAGCCTACTCTCTCTATCTCTCCATCCCTCCACAAAATCTTCCACAGTCCACTCTCTCAATTTCTCTTTCTCTCCAATAGGGTTTAACCAAAAACCAATCGAAGGTCGATGAATCAGATCGAGATTGATAACATGAAATTCATATTTGATATAACATGATTATTTATGCATTTTAGGCATAATTTATATCATTCCTATGCATGTTATCATACTTTGAGTGCATATTCATCGTTATATGTAATTTACACCAAAAGTCTCAAAATGTATTATTTTAAGGATTATCATGCATAAACCAAGAGTTGA
The DNA here is from genome assembly GCA_024174645.1 of Lemna minuta. Lineage (NCBI taxonomy): Eukaryota > Viridiplantae > Streptophyta > Magnoliopsida > Alismatales > Araceae > Lemna > Lemna minuta. The sequence continues at coordinate 3,148,842 of CM044105.1, forward strand.
ATTTCAAATAGATTATCCCTATTTATATTTGAGATTTATTTGATTTATAAATGACAAATAATAAGAGAAGAATATACTCTAAGATTATTTAGTTTTATTTTTCTTGAGTACTTGAGTGTATTTTTTAGTTAAAAATTTATTAAGAGATTATTATTATTATTTTTTAGTTAAAAATAAGAGATTATTATTTCTTAAATTAAAATACATCGAATGATATATTATTTAATATCTGATCAAACAAAAAAAATTATATAAAAAATTTATATTTTAAAATATATAAATTTTTCTACTTTTTAGGGATTTTTAAAGATTTTTTTTAGTTTTTGAATTTTCCTGAATTTATTTTAATTAAAATCAATAAAAAATAATATTTATAAGTGCGGACTTACATGGCATGCATGCTTGCAAATTGTCACGTGGCGATGTGTGAGCATATCACGTGGTGTAGACATGGCGCACGTGTGCTGCATATTAGGAGTATCATTTATTTGAAGCGCCCTTAAATGGGCCTAAATTGATCAAGTAACCCACAATATTATTTCTATGCAATGATTTCTTTAAAATTTGTAATGTGGGTTGTTTTTATACCAATGACATCGCACACTTAGATGTGTTGGTTTGGAGCAAAGATGGAAATCTAATCCAAACCGTTGATAATCACTAAACGATGGGGAATACATATCACCTCAGATTTAATGCACCCAATAGACTCCTGTAACATACATGGCGTGATGTGCGGCATTCACTAAAGATCCAACGGATGCGACTCATAAACAATTCTTCTTCACGCACACACGTGAAATGATTCTAACACTCTGACAAAGATCCAACGGATGCGACTCATAAACAATTCTTCTTCACGCACACACGTGAAATGATTCTAACACTCTGACGAAGATCTAACGGTTGCCACTTAACCATAACAATTCGCCTCTTTCATCGCAGTCGTTGATCTCATTCAGGGAGAAGATCCATTTTTTACACCCAATTTTGAAATTTTGTAAATTCTCTCTTCTACAATATGTGTTTTTGGATGTTTTGATTGATCGAATTGTTTGGACATCTCAATCTTTAAATCTCTTGCTTAATCTTGTTAAAGACTCATTTACACGTCCAATGAATGCTTAAAATCAACATTTCATCAAATGAATAGGGAGAATTATTCATTTGAACTTTAAAGATCTGTAATAAAAAATGCGGATGACTTGATTTGATGATTAATTGGGTCATTCAAGCATGATTTATTATTAGATTACACGTTTTCCTCCTAATCTTTTGTCATTTAACATTAGATTTTAATTTTGCATATGTTAGGTTTTAAGTTTTTGATATTTTCTCTCTCTATTTGTGCAGTTTTCTTTTCCTTACTTCGACCTATGATTTCTCCGTGGATACCAATCAAAACTGTGTGATTTTTTATTCCATGGATAGATCTTTGAGTCTTTCCAAAAATATAATTTCCCCTAATTTCTCATTATAATTCGTTATCTAATTTGATCAAATTTGAAAACATCTCAATAAATTATCTTAATTCTTCGTGGAATCGACCCTTAGTCATCTCTATTCTAATTAAATCTTGATTCAATATTAATGTATGTGAGTTTGATATTTATTTTGACGCGTGGACGTGATGGATATTATGTGGCATATAAGCCAATTACACTTTCATGTATCTTGTATCTTGTTTATGTTAATTGAAATGAAATTTATTCATTATCATGCTTGTGTGATGTTTGCAATGAAGTCCATGAGCATGTGCAATGACTAAGTGAATTATGATGAGATCATAATATAGTGATCACTAGTCTTTAAACATATGTTCTAAACATTCCTATTTGTGGGATATTCGAGAAGGACATCGAATTATCTAGAAAGAATAGCACTATCTAATCCATCTTATATGATGAGTATGGTTGATACTATAGCCATCGGTGTGGAGACACTAAGGATAGATAGTGGGTGCTCTTTGGAAAAAGAGTTCACTGAATTGATCCATATGAATCCCTGAATGGTATTATACCTAGCTATCAATCAGGTTGATTCATGTCATGGTTGTGTATGTGGTCCTTTGACTTGAGACACCAAAGACATCTTGTGGATGGATGATCGTGTTTTGATTATGACTTACGAATCCCTAGCCACATGATATCTAAAATGTCATATATTGGACACGACATGAAGTCCACGAAGATGATTCTGTGATCAAGATGAGATCATCCACCCTCGGTATTTGAGGAGATTGACTCAAAGGAATGAGATGCGGTGAAATCTTTGGTCAAAGTAGTAGAAATATCGAAGAAGGAGTTATCGATGATTTCTACATGCATTAGTACTAACTTGAGTGACCGATTAGGATTTGATAGTTGACCATACCCTAAGTCATTCATGAGTCTAATGTGGATGAAGGATTATAGATACATGGTAATCGATGACGGGAAGATTCCATAAGTGAGTTCTTACATACTCCATATCTCCTAGTGTACGTGGTGTAGCTTGGCACCCAACGGGCGGGCAACTAAACCTATCGATTGGGTTAAATCGATCCTTGATTAATTAATCTATATGTGGATGTAGATAATTAATTAAGTTTGACCAATAAGATGTTATTTGGTTTATAGAGTTATTAACTAGTGAGATATATGGACCTAGAGGGTCACACACATAAGGTTTATGGACGTTGGTGGATATAGACATAATTATGAGGGTTTTTATGAAAAAAACTCATTTCAAATGTCTATAAATAGAGGGAGAACGACCACAACTGAAGGTGCACATGCAAGCCTTGTGAGAATTCTATCCTTTCTTCTCTTTCTCTCTTGGTGAAGAGCTTTGAAGAAGAGATCCAACCATCTGGAGATCGTGTGGATATCGCTAGAGGCTAGACACTTGAATAACTTCAAGAACTCCTTCAAGGAATCCCTGTAAGTATGTTTTCTCATTCATACTAGATGATAGGATAATCTGTTCTTGGTGGCTTAGTATTTTGAATGTCCGATTCAATATTTTTTCCACTGCATTTGATGTTTTTCATATTTACTTTGACGCGTCGACGTGTGTTTTCAATGACCGCATGATCAAGCTTTGTAAGATGCCATTATCGTGCTTCAAAATAGGCCTCCAATAGTCTCATTCTAAATTTAACCTGGTCCAGCATGCCATTCCGGGCTTTGACCAATTTAACTAGGCCAACAAGGTTATTTGGCCAGACTAAAAATATAATTTAAACTCTTTTTTTTTCAATTTCAAATGAAGGTATATCAAACCATTGTGTGCACGGGACACCTAAAGATTTAATGCTTTTCAAGTCTATTCATGCTCATATAGAACTTAGCAGTCTCTCAACAAATACTTAATTCACTGATGGATATTATTTGGCCCATAAGCTGATCACACTTCCATGTATCTCATTTATGTTCATTGAAATGAAATTTCTTCATTCTCATTCTTGTGTGATGTTTTGATGTAGGCCAAGGGCCTCCATTGCTCAATTGTGACTCGTAAAGCCCAGGAACTCACAAGGCTCACTTTTGAGGCCCAATTAGAGCTTAGTGGGCTAAGAGGGAATCTCTAGGAGATATCACTATTTGCAGAAGATAACCTAGAGACTTACAAATATTTTTTGTCAAATTCTACAGTTCCTAGAATCTCTTGACACAAGCATGATGTCAGAGTTATAGTTTCAAGACTTTGAGCTGACTTTTGAAGGGTCATGTCAGTTGGACGACCCTTTACTCTATTTAGAAAAATACCTTTTCTCTACTCATTTATTTTTCTAAGTTTTAATTTAGAAGAGAAATTAATGTATATTGGAATTAAAAATGCATTCTCTTGTTATTTATTAAATTTGACTCTTTAAAACTAGATTATTTAATTTATAATCCAACAAAAACAATTTAGATTAAGAGAAATGAGTTTTTATTCTAAAATAAAAATTCATTCTCTTGTTATTTATTAAATTTGATTGTGTAAAACTAGATTAGTTAATTTCTAATCCAACAAAAGAAAATTGGATTAAGAGAAATGAGTGTATATTAGACATAAAAATGCATTCTCTTGTAATTTATCAAATTTGACTAGTTTAAACTAGATTATTTAATTTCTAATCAATTATTTGAGATTATAATTGTGTTTTAATATTAAATAATAAGACAAATACCTTTTCTAGACTCATTTATTTTTCTATGTTTTAATTTCTATGAGAAATTAGTATATATTAGAATTAAAAATGCATTCTCTTGTTATTTATTAATTTTTTATGTTTAAAATTAGATTATTTAATTTCTAATCGAACAAAAAAAATTTGGATTAAGAGAAATGAGTATATATTCAAAATAAAAATGCATTCTCTGGTTATTTATTAAATTTGACTGCTTAAAACTAGATTATTTAATATCTAATCGAACAAAGTAAATTTGGATTAAGAGAAATGAGTGTGTATTCAAAATTAAAATGCATTCTCTTGTTATTTATTAAATTTGACTCTTTAAAACTAGATTATTTAATTTTTCATCAAAGAAAACAAATTTGGATTAAGAGAAATGAGTGTATATTCGAGATAAAAATGCATTATCTTGTTATTTATTAAATTTGACTGGTTAAAACTAGATTAGTTAATTTCTAATCCAACAAAAAAAATTTGGATTAAGATAAATGAGATAAAAATGCATTCCTTGTAATTTATTAAATTTGACAGGCGAAAACTAGATTATTTAATTTCTATTCAATTTTTTAAGATTATAATTGAGTTCTAATTCTAAATAATATGAAAAAAATACTTTTTATATACTCATTTATTTTTCTAAGTTTCAATTTCTAAGGGAAATTAGTATATATTTGAGATAAAAATGCATTATGTTGTTATTTATTAAATTTGACTGTTTAAAACTAGATTATTTCATTTCTAATCTAACAAAATAAATTTGAATTAAGAGAAATAAGATAAATAAATTTGAATTCGGATTCAAAATGGATTCTCTTGTTATTTATTCAATTTGAAAATTTAAAATTAGATTATTTCATTTCTAATCCAACAAAAGAAATTTGGATTAAGACAAAAAAGTGTATATTCAAGATAAAAATGCATTCTCTTGCTATTTATTCAATTTGACTATTTAAAACTAGATTATTTAATTTCTAATCCAACAAAATAAATTTGGATTAAGAGAAATGAGTGTATATTCGTGATAAAAATAAATTCTCTACTAATTTATTAAATTTGACTGGTTTAAACTAGATTATTTAATTTCTAATCCATTAATTGAGAGTATAATTGAGTTTTCATGTTAAATAATAATAAAAATACCTTTTCTATACTCATTTATTTTTTTAAGTTTTAATTTCTAAGAGAAATTAGTGTATATTTGAATTAAAAATGCATTCTGTTGTTATTGATTCAATTTGACTGTTTAAAACTAGAATATTTAATTTCTAATCCAACAAAATAAATTTGGATTAAGAGAAATGAGTTTATATTCGAGATAAAAATGTGATCTCTCGTAATTTATTAAATTTGACTAGTTAGAACTAGATAATTTAATTTCTAATCGAACAAGAAAATTTTGGATTAATTTGGAGTTGTATTTTGAAAGTTATGAAATTTCTCATTATTGAATAACTTTAAAAGGCCCTATTTCAGGGATTATTATGAATTTTTAAAGATTTTTTTTTGTAGATTGTTCTCATCAATATTTGAGATTATAACTGGGTTTTAATATTAAATAATGTGAAAATTACTTTTTAAATACTGAATTATTTTTCTAAGTTTTAACCTCTAAGAGAAATGAGTGTATATTGGAATTAAAATGCATTCTCTTGTTATTTATTAAATATGACTGTTTAAAACTAGATTATTTAATTTGTAATCGAACAAAATAAATTTGGATTAAGAGAAATGAGTGTATATTAGAGATAAAAATGCATTCTCTTGTTATTTATTCAATTTGATTGTTTAAAACTAGATTATTTAATTTCTAATCCAATAAAGGAAATTTGGATTAAGAGAAATGAGTGTGTATTCAAAATAAAAATGCATCCTCTTGTTATTTATTAAACTTGACTCTTTAAAACTAGATTATTTAATTTCTAATCAAAGAATACAAATTTGGATTCAGAGAAATGAGTGTATATTCGAGTCAAAAATACATTATCTTGTTATTTATTAAATTTGACTGGTTAAAACTAGATTCTTTCATTTCTAATTCATTATTTGAGATTATAAGTGAGTTTTAATGTTACATATTAAGAAAAATACCTTTTCTATACTCATTTATTTTTCTAAGTTTTAATTTGGAAGAGAAATTAGTGTATATTGGAATTAAAAATGCATTCTGTTGCTATTGATTCAATTTGACTCTCTTGAAAACTAGATTACTTAATTTCTAATCCAACAAAACAAGTTTGGATTAAGAGAAATGAGTGTATATTCGAAATAAAAATGCTATCTCTTGTAATTTATTAAATTTGACTGGTTAGAACTAGATTATTTAATTTCTAATCAAACAAGACATATTTAGATTAATTTGGAGTTGTGTTTTGAAAATTATGAAATTTCTCATTTTTGAATAACTTCAAAACTCAAAAAGCCCTTTTTAGGGACTTTTATGTGTTTTTAAATAATACATTTTTTGAGATTATAATTATATAGATTCTGTTGCTAATCATATAGATTCTTCTCATCAATATTTGAGATTATAATTATGTTTTAATGTTAAATAATAAGATAATTACTTTTAAATACTGATTTATTTTTCTAAATTTTAACTTCTAAGAGAAACGAGTGTATATTGGAATTAAAATGCATTCTCCTGTTATTTATTAAATATGACTCCTTAAAACTATATGATTTAATTTCTAATCGAACAAAATAAATTTGGATTAAGAGAAATGAGTGTATATTCGAATTAAAAATGGATTCTCTTGTTATTTATTGAATTTGACTGGTTAAAACTAGATTCTTTAATTTCTAATCCATTATTTGATATTATAATTGAGTTTTAATATTAAATAATAAGAAAAATACCTTTTCTATACTTATTTATTTTTTTCTAAGTTTTAATTTCTAAGAGAAATTAGTGTATATTAGAATTAAAAATGCATTATGTTGTTATTTATTCAATTTGACTCTTTAAAACTAGATTATTTAATTTCTAATCCAAAAAAAAATTTGGACAAAGAGAAATGAGTGTATATTCAAGATAATAATGTATTCTCTTTTAATTTATTAAATTTGACTGTTTAAAACTAGATTCTTTAGTTTCTAATCCATTATTTGAGATTATAATATAGCTTTAATATTAAATAATAAGAAAAATACCTTTTCTATACTCATTTATTTTTCTAAATTTTAATTTCCGAGAGAAATTAGTGTATATAGGAATTAAAAATGCAGTCTCTTGTTATTTATTAAATTTGACTCTTTAAAACTAGATTATTTAATTTCTAATTCAACAAAACAAATTTGGATTAAGAGAAATGAGCGTATATTCAAAATAAAAATTCATTCCCTTGTTATTGATTAAATTTGACTGTTTGAAACTAGATTATTTAATTTCTAATACATTATTTGATATTATAATATAATTTTAATATTAAATAGTAAGAAAACTACTTTTTATATACTTGTTTATTTTTCTAAGTATAAATATCTAGGAGAAATGAGAATATATTCGAATTAAAAATGGATTCTTTTGTTATTTATTAAATTTGACCGTTTAAAACTAGATTATTTAATTTCTTATCCAACAAAACAAATTTGGATTAAGAGAAATGTGTGTATATTCGAGATAAAAATGCATTCTGTTGTAATTTATTAAAGTTGACTGGTAAAAATGAGATTATTTAATTTCTAATCCATTATTTGAGATTATAATTGAGTTTTAATATTAAATAATAAGAAAAATACCTTTTCTATACTCATTTATTTTTCTACGTTTTAATTTGGAAGAGAAATAAGTGTATATTGGAATTAAAAATGCATTCTCTTCTTATTTATTAAATTTGAGTCTTTAAAACTAGATTATTTAATTTTTAATCAAAGAAAACAATTTTGGATTAAGAGAAATGAGTGTATACTTGAGATAAAAATGAATTTTCTTGTAATTTATTAAAATTGACAGGTTAAAACTAGCCTGTTTAATTTCTAATCCATTATTTGATAGTATAATTGAGTTTTAACGTGAAATAATTAGAAAAAATACCTTTTCTATACTCATTTATTTTTCTAAGTTTTAATTTGGAAGAGAAATTACTAGATATTCCAATTAAAAATGCATTTTCTTCTTATTTATTAAATCTGGCTCTTTAAAACTAGATTATTTAATTTTTAGTCAAACAAAACAAATTTGGATTAAGAGAAATGAGTGTATACGTGAGATAAAAATGCATTTTCTTGTAATTTATTAAAATTGATGGGTTAAAACTAGACTATTTAATTTCTAATCCATTATTTGATAGTATAATTGAGTTTTAACGTGAAATAATTAGAAAAATATCTTTTCTATACTCATTTATTTTTCGAAGTTTTAATTTCTAAGAGAAATTAGTGTATATTGGAATTAAAAATGCATTCTCTTGTTATTTATGTTAGAGCACTAGCTTTGATGTACGTCCTTTTTCTTGAATTGCTAGTGTCATAAACTAGGGCATTAAAGACTCACTAAGTTTACTGTTAATCATGAATTGTTCCTTTGTTATCAAGGTTAATTATTACTATTTTTATCCCCTCTATGATTATCTTGACTAACCCACTAGTGTCTTTTTTAGTGCATGGGTGTATTAAATTTCAGGAAATTTAAAGCTATCTATCTCCTCATATCCTTATGATAATCATTACATCATAGACTATGCAGCTAATTATAACTATATTTACTCATTAGTGAATATCTCTAGTTTATTATCTTTAATTTAGTCCACATATTACCAATATATCACTGAGGGCATTATCATGATTTTTCTTCTCCTATCTAACTCACGATTCTATAAAGGCAGTTAGGGTTTGAAAAACAAAGTGTGGAGAAAAGGGAAAAAGAAAAAAGGCAGCAGCTCGATCATCTCCGCATACGAAAGTTCCTCTCCCAGAGATTTGATCAAAGAAGAGAAAAGAAGAGAAGAATCCCGAGCATTCAGGAAAACTCTCATTTTGTCGTCATTGATCCGATTCTTCATTCTTCATTGTGGTCTACAGGGAAACGTCATCAGCTTCAGTCTTACATTGGGTGGCAGAATCGTCGTCGACATTGAATCATTTGCAAACTTCATTTTTGTGTTTCTTCTTCCGATCATTCTTCGTCAACACTCAGTCAATAGAGAAGTTATCCTCTTTTTGTTTTTCGGTCATCCTGAATCAATAACTCGAAGACATCTTAGATCATTTTTTTTCTCTTTTTGGTTTTTCATATACGTCTAAGCATTTATTCATTCAATTTGAACCCCACAGATTGTCGTCCCTCAAGGTTAGCAAAGTTTTTCTTTTTGGTTTTGTTTATTAAATACGTTCGGTGCTAGTCTAGATCTCAGTCAATCGTTCTCATTTCCGTAACTCAGATTATATACAATCTTCTGGTTGTGATATTAGTTTCATTTAGATTTGTTGTTCTGGTGTCTTAAATCTCTGTTTTTCAGTTAGTCATATAAGTCATTTAGATTTGTTTTGTTTTTCAGTTTTATAAATCTCTATTCTCAGTTAGTCATAGAATTCAATTAGATTTATTTCTATGTTTTTATAAATTTCATTGACAGTTATTTATCAAAAATAAATTGCATAGTTTACGATACCGATTGTCTGCCAACTGCTTCAGTTTGGTGTAGTTAACAGTAAAATTGTTTCAAGTCATCTACAATTTTTGTGAACCGGTGAGTTTATCTGGATATACTGTTATCACAGTCAAAGTTAGATCGATTGAGGTGAATTAAGGTACAGTTTGTCACTTACATTGTAATTTTTCTTTAACAATTCGTATAATTGTGAATACCCTGATAGTGTGACGATCGAAATTGAAAGTCAAGACAAAGTGGTATGTAATCTACCTTTCATTGATTATTCCATTAGATAGAATACACTAGATCTATTATCTGTTGATTAGATTTTAACTCCTATTTGATCTGCAGGGAGAATAGAGCTCTATCTGTTGAATATAGTATTAATTGATTAGAAATTAAAATTTGTTTTAGTTTTACACTTACTTGGCATTGAAGTTTATTTCCTGATAATTAATTACTATTTGTTGTGATACATCTATCTGATTACTTCTTGGTATATCTATCTATTTAGGTTAGTCTATCTTAGTGACATACAGTGACCTTTTACTCAGTCAACATTATTTAACTCCATTCAACCTTCCTCAAAGTCAACCCAAGTCCACTATCTAGATCTGAGTTAACCTTGATTTATTAAAGTCAACTCTTTACCAAAAGTTAGAAAAGTCAATATAGTTAGAAAGTCAACTCAAGTTAGGAAAGTCAACCTTAGGTGAAAAGTCAACCCAAAGTCAAGCTTAGGTCAAAAGTCAACCCAAAGTCAACCTTAGGTCAGGAAAATCAACATTTGATAGAAAGTCAACTCAAGTCAAGAAAGTCAACCTTTGACAAAAAGTCACCTCAAGTCAAAAAAGTCAATTTAGTCAGAAAGTTAACTATAAGTCAAAAGTCGAACTTGATTAGTTAAGGTCAATTATATTATTCAGAAGTTGAATCAATTAGACAGAATCAATCGTCTTGAGTCAAAGTCAATTTTCAGTCAAGGCCAACCTTAGGTCAACAGTCAACCCTAGGTCAGAGTATCAATCCTAAAGTAGGAGTCTCGTGTGTCATTTACTTTTAAATTCACTCTCACATAGTTGATATCATCATCTCTTATAGCTATTAGCATTTAGATAAACATACCATTAGATTCACACACACACGGAGGACGGGAGCGTCTCATTCGTTGAGACGAGAAGGACTCAAGACTTTGGGAGCGGGAAGACCAAGAGGAACTGGAAGACGAGTTCTCAATTAATCGGTGGTCGGCGGTACTAGCAGAAGAGGCACGACAGGGTGTGAAGGGACAAGCGATCGTGTGGAGATCGACCCCGAGGGAGTCGGGCGTCCGGGAGCCGATGAGGTCAAGGCCTAGTGGGTAGTGCCGTAGGGGCAGGTAAAGGTGAGTGTTAGGTTTACAGTAGGGGGCAAATCTAAATCCTTATATTTGAACATTGTCCTTCACCCATTTAAGGGGTAAGAGGATTAGGTTTCATTTAGTGAGGAGCAGGCTCTGAGTCTATAGTACTCGAGATTGGATTAAGGGACATTAGGTCCCCCAACCAGTATAATAATATTGGGTGCATCGAGAGTACAAGAAGTGAGGAATTAACCAACGAATCTTAGTAAACACAAAAAGGTAGTGATTAACAATTAAAATTAACATTTAACCTAATTCACCCCCCCTCTTAGGTTAAAGCACTACCCTATTGGGAGTTTTCAATTTATTCAAGTTGACTCTTTAAAACTAGAGTATTTAATTTCTAATCAAAGAAGACAAATTTGGATTAAGAGATATGAGTGTATATTCGAGATAAAAATGAATTCTCTTGTAATTTATTATGTAATTTCTAATCCATTATTTGATAGTATAATTGAGTTTTAACGTGAAATAATTAGAAAAATACATTTTCTATACTCATTTATTTTTCTAAGTTTTAACTTCTAAGAGAAATTAATGTAATTTGAATTAAAAATGCATTCTCTTATTATTTATTAAATTTGACTGTTTAAAACTAGATTACTTAGTTTCTAATCTAACAAAACAAATTTGGATTAAGAGAAATGAGTGTATATTCGCGATAAAAATGCATTCTCTTATAATATATTAAATTTGAACTGTTAAAATTTGATTCTTTAATTTTCTAATCTATTATTTGAGATTATAATTGATTTTTATTAATAAATAATAAGAAAAATACCTTTTCTATACTCATTTATTTTTCTAAGCATTAATTTCTAAGAGAAATTAATGTATATTGGAATTAAAAATGCATTCTCTTGTTATTTATTAAATTTGTCTGTTCAAAACTAGATTATTTAATTTCCAATCAAAGAAAAAAAATTCCCATTAAGAGAAATGAGTGTACATTCGAGATAAAAATGCATTTTCTTGTTATTTATTAAATTTGACTGGTTAAAACTAGATTATTTAACTTCTAATCCATTATTTGAGATTATAATTGAGTTTTAATATTAAATAATAGGAAAACTACTTTTTATATACTTATTTATTTTTATAAGTTTAAATATCTAAGAGAAATTAGTATATATTCCAATTCAAAATGGATTCTCTTGTTATTTATTCAATTTGTCTCTTTAAAACTAGATTATATAATTTCTAATCCAACAAAATAAATTTGGATTAAGGCAATTGAGTGTATATTCGAGATAAAAATGTATTCTCTTGTAATTTATTAAATTTGATTGGTAAAAACGAGATTATTTAATTTCTAATCTATTATTTGAGATTATAATTGAGTTTTAATATTAAATAATAAGAAAAATACCTTTTCTATACTCATTTATTTTTCTAAGTTTTAATTTGGAAGATAATATAGTGCATTTTTGAATTAAAAATGCATTCTCTTTTTCTTTATTAAATTGGACTCTACAAAACTAGATTATTTAAGTTTTAATCAAAGAAAACAAATTTGGATTAAGAGAAATGAGTGTATATTCGAGATAAAAATGCATTTTCTTGTTATTTATTAAATTTGACCGTTTAAAACTAGATTATTTGATTTATAATCCATTATTTGATATTATAATTGAGTTTTAATATTAAATAATAAAAAAACTACTTTTGATATACTTATTTATTTCTCTAAGTTTAAATATCTAAGAGAAATTAGTATATATTCCAATTCAAAATGGATTCTCTTGTTATTTATTCCGTTTGACTCTTTAAAACTAGATTATTTAATTAATAATCCAACAAAAGAAATTTTGATTAAGGCAATTGAGTTTATACTCAAGATAAAAATGTATTCTCTTGTAATTTATCAAATTTGACTGGTAAAAACGAGATTATTTAATTTCTAATCCATTATTGAGATTATAATTGAGTTTTAATTTTAAGTGATAAGAAAAATACCCTTTATCTACTTATTTATTTTTCTAAGTTTTAATTTGGAAGAGAATATAGTGTATATTCGAATAAAAAATGCATTCTCTTCTTATTTATTAAATTTGACTCTTGAAAACTAGATGATTTAATTTTTAATCAAAGAAAACAAATTTGGATTAAGAGAAATGAGTGTATATTTGAGGTAAAAATGAGTTTTCTTGTTATTTATTAAATTTGACCGTTTAAAACTAGATTATTTGATTTATAATCCATTATTTGATATTATAATTGAGTTTTAATATTAAATAATAGGAAAACTACTTTTTATATACTTAATTATATATCTAAGAGAAATTGGTATACATTCGAATTAAAAATGGATTCTCTTGTTATTTCTTTAATTTGACTCTTAATAACTAGATTATTTAATTTCTAATCCAACAAAAGAATTTTGGATTAAGAGAAATGTGTGTATATTTTAGATAAAAATGCATTCTCTTGTAATTTATCAAAAGTGGTTAAAACTAGATTCGTTAATTTCTAATGCATTATTTGAGATTATAACTGAGTTTTAATATTAAATAATAATAAAATACCTTTTCTATACTCATTTAGTTTTCTAAGTTTTAATTTCTAAGAGAAATTAGTAGATACTGGAATTAAAAATACATTATGTTGTTATTTATTAAATTTGAGTCTATAAAAGTAGATTATTGAATTTTTAATCAAAGAAAACAAATTTGGATTCAGAGAAATGAGTGTATATTCGAGATAAAAATGCATTCTCTTATAATTTATTAAATTTCACTGGTAAAAACTCGATTATTTGAGATGATAATCGAGTTTTAATATTAGATAATAAGAAAATTACCTTTTCTCTACTTGTTTATTTTTCTAAGTTCTAATTTGGAAGAGAATATGGTGTATATTAGAAAATAAAATGCATTCTCTCCTTATTTATTAAATTTGACTCTTTAAAACTAGATTATTTAATTTCGAGACAAATTTGGATTAAGAGAAATCAGTGTATATTCGAGACAAAATGCATTTTCTTGTTATTTATTAAATTTGACTGTTTAAAACTAGATTATTTAACTTTTAATTAATTAATATTAAATAATAAGAAAACTACTTTTTCTATACTTATTTATTTTTCTAAGTTTAAATATCTAAGAGAAATTAGTATATATTCGAATTCAAAATGGATTCTCTTGATATCTATTTAATTTGACTCTTTAAAACTAATTTAATTTCTAATCCAGCAAAAAAACTTGGATTAAGAGAATTGTGTGTATATTCAAGATAAAAATGCATTCTCTTCTAATTTATTAAATTTGACTGGTTAGAACTAGATTATTTAATTTCTAATGCATTATTTGAGATTATAGTTGAGTTTTAATATTAAATAATAAGAAAATTACCTTTTCTATACTCATTTATTTTTCTAAGTTTTAATTTGGAAGAAAATATAGTGTATATTGGAATTAAAAATGCATTCCCTCGTTATTTATTAAATTTGACTTTTTGAAACTAGATTATTTAATTTTTAATCAAAGAAAACAAATTTGGATTAAGAGAAATGAGTGTATATTCGAGATAAAAATGTATTTTCTTGTAATTTATTAAATTTGACTGGTTAAAACAAGATTATTTAATTTATAATACATTATTTGATATTATAATTGAGTTTTAATATTAAGTAATAAGAAAATAACTTTTATTATACTTATTTATTTTTCTGAGTATAAATATCTAAGAGAAATTAGCATATATTCGAATTAAAAATGAATTCTCTTTTTATTTCTTAAATTTGACTCTTAATAACTAGATTATTTAATTTTTAATCCAACAAGAAAAATTTGGATTAAAAGAAATGTGTGTATATTCTAGATAAAAATGCCTTCTCTTGTAATTTATTAAATTTACTAGTTAAAACTAGATTCCTTAATTTCTAATGCATTATTTGAGATTATAACTGAGTTTTAATATTAAGTAATAAGAAAATAACTTTTATTATACTTATTTATTTTTCTGAGTATAAATATCTAAGAGAAATTAGCATATATTCGAATTAAAAATGGATTTTCTTGTTATTTCTTAAATTTGACTCTTAATAACTACATTATTTAATTTGAGATCCAACAAAACAAATTTGGATTAACAGAAATGTGTGTATATTTGAGATAAAAATCTATTCTCTTGTAATTTATTGAATTTGACTAGTTAAAACTAAATACGCTAATTTCTAATGAATTATTTGAGATTATAACTGAGTTTTAATATTAAAATAATAAGAAAAATATGTTTTCTATACGCATTTATTTTTCTAACTTTTCATTTTTAAGAGAAATTAGCGTATATTTGAATTAAAATTACATTCTCTTGTTATTTATTAAATTTGACCCTTTTAAACTAGATTATTTAATTTCTAATCCATTAAAATAAATTTGGATTAAGAGAAATGAGTGTACATTCGAGATAATAATGCATTGTCTTGTAATTTATTAAATTTGACTCTTTAAAACTAGATTAATCAATTTCTAATCCATTATTTGAGAGTATAATTGATTTTTAATGTGAAATAATAAGAAAAATAAGTTTTCTAAACTCATTTATTTTTCTAAGTTTTCATTTTTAAGAGAAATTAGTGTATATTTGAATTAAAAATGCATTCTCTTGTTATTTATTAAATTTGACCCTTTTAAACTAGACTATCTAATTTCTAATTCATTAAAATAAATTAAGATTAAGAGAAATGAGTGTATATTTGAGATAAAAATGCATTCTCTTGTAATTTATTAAATTTGAACTCTTAAAACTTGATTATCTAATTTTCTAATCCATTATTTGAAATTATAATTCAGTTTTAATATTTAATAATAAGACAAAGATCTTTTCTATACTCATTTATTTTTCTAAGTTTTCATTTCTAAGAGAAATAAGTATATATTTGAATTAAAAATTCATTCTCTTGTAATTTATTTAATTTCACTGGTTAAAATGAGATTATTTAATTTCTAATCCATTATTTGAGAGTATAATCGAGTTTTAATGTGAAATATTAAGAAAAATACCTTTTCTATACTCATTTATTTTTCTGTTTTCATTTTTAAGGGAAATTATTGTATATTGGAATTAAAAATGCATTCTCTTGTTATTTATTACATTTGACTGTTTAAAACTTGATTACTTAATTTCTAATAGAGAAAAACAAATTTGCATTAAGAGAAATGAGTGTATATTCGAGATAAAAATGCATTCTCTTATAATTTATTAAATTTGGTTGGTTAAAACTAGATTCTTTTGTTTCTAATCCTTTATTTGAGTATATAATTGAGTTTTAATATTAAATAATAAGAAAAATATCTTTTCTATACTCATTTATTTTTCTAAGTTTTAATTTCTAAGAGAAATTAGTCTATATGGGAATTAAAAATGCATTCTCTTGTTATTTATTAAACTTGACTCTTTAAAACTAGATTATTTAATTTATAATAGAAAAAAATTAGTATATATTCGAATTCAAAATGGATTCTCTTATTATTTATTCAATTTGACTCTTTAAAAGTAGATTATTTAATTTCTAATCCTACAAAAATGATTTGGATTAAGATAAAAATGCATTCTATTGTAATTTACTAAATTTGACTGGTAATAACTAGATTATTTAATTTCTAATTCCTTATTTGAGATTATAATTGAGTTTTAATATAAAATAATAAGAAAATTACGTTTTCTATACTAGAATTAGTGTATATTAGAATTAAAAATGCATCCTCTTCATATTTATTAAATTTGACTGTTAGTTAATTTTTAATCAAAGAAAACAAATTTGGATTAAGAGAAATGAGTGTATATTTAAGATAAAAATGCATTTTCTTGTTATTTTCTAAATTTGAATGGTTAAAACAAGATTATTTAATTTATAATCTATTTTTTGATATTATAATTGAGTTATAATGTTACATAATAAGAAACATACCTTTTCTATACTCATTTATTTTTCTAAGCTTAAGTTTCTAAGAGAAATTAGTGTATATTGGAAGTAAAAATGCATTCTCTTGTTATTTATTCAAATTGACTCTTGAAAACTAGATTATTTCATTTCTGATCAAAGAAAACAAATTTGGATTAAGAGATATGAGTGTATATTCGAGATAAAAATGAATTCTTTTGTAATTTATGAAATTTGACTCTTTAAAATTAGCTTCTTTATTTTCTAATCTACTATTTGAGATTATAATATAGTTTTAATATTTAAATAGTAAGAAATTTTTCTTACCTTTTGTATACTCAATTTTTTTTCTAAGTTTTAATTTCTAAGAGAAATGGATGTATATTCGAGATAAAAATGCATTTTCTTATTATTTATTAAATCTGAGTCGCTAAAACTAGATTATTTAATTTATAATCCATTATTTGATAATATAATTGAGTTTTAATATTAAATAATAAGAAAACCACTTTTTATATACTTATTATTTTTCTAAGTGTAATTAGTATATATTCGAATTCAAAATGTATTCTCGTCTTATTTTTTTAATTTGACTCTGTAAAACTAGATTATTTAATTTCTAATCCAACAAAAAAAAATTGGATTAAGAAAATTGGGTATATATTTGAGATAAAAATGCATTTTCCTGTAATTTATTAAATGTCACTGGTAAAAACAAGATTATTTCATTTCTAATCCATTATTTGAGATTATAAATGAGTTTTAATATTAAATTATAAGAAAATTACCTTTTATATACTTATTTATTTATTTTATACTTATTAAATTTATACCTTTTATACCTTTTTTTATTTACCTTTTATATACTTAATTGTGATTATACTTATTTATTTTTCTAAGTTTTAATTTGGAAGAGAATATAGTGTAATAACTCTTAGATTATTTAATTTCTAATTCGTTATTTGATATTATAATTGAGTTTTAATATTAAATAATAAGAAAATTATTTTTTATATCTTATTTATTTTTCTAGGTATAAATATCTAAGAGAAATTAGTGCGTATTCGAATTAAAAATGCATTCTCTTGTTATTTATTTAATTTGACTCTTTATAAATAGATTCTTTAATTTCTAATCGAACAAAACAAATTTGGATTAAGACAAATGAGTGTATATTCGAGATAAAAATGCATTCTATTGCAAGTTATTAAATTTGACTGGTTAAAACTAGATTCGCTAATTTCTAATACATTATTTGAGATTATAACTGAGTTTTACTATTAAATAATAAGAAAAATACCTTTTCTATACTCATTTCTTTTTCTAAAATTTCATTTTTAAGAGAAATTAGTGTATATTGGAATTAGAAATGCATTCTCTTGTTATTTATTAAATTTGACTGTTTAAAACTATATTACAAAATTTCTAATACAACAAAACAAATTTGGATTAAGATAAATGAGTGTATATTCGAGATAAAAATGCATTCTCTTATAATTTATTAAATTTGACCTCTTGAAACTTGATTCTTTAATTTGATAATATATTTTTTGATATTATAATTGAGTTATAATGTTATATAATAAAAAAGTACCTTTTCTATACTCATTTATTTTTCTAAGCTTTAGTTTCTAAGAGAAATTAGTGTATATTGGAAGTAAAAATGCATTCTCTTGTTATTTATTCAATTTGACTCTTGAAAACTAGATTATTTTATTTCTGATCAAAGAAAACAAATTTGGATTAAGAAATATGAGTGTATATTCGAGATAAAAATGAAATTCTTTTGTAATTTATGAAATTTGACTCTTTAAAATTAGCTTCTTTATTTTCTAATCCACTATTTGTGATTATAATATAGTTCTAATATTAAATAGTAAGAAAAATACCTTTTGTATACTCAATTTTTTTTCTAAGTTTTAATTTCTAAGAGAAATTAGTGTATATTCCAATTAAAAATATATTCTCTGGTTATTTATAAAATTGGACTTTTTCAAACTAGATTATTTAATTTCTGATCAAACAAAAAAAAATTGGGATTAAGAGAAATGAGTGTATATACAAAAAAAATCCATTCCCTTGTAATTTATTAAATTTGACTGTTTAAAACTAGATTATTTAATTTCTAATAAAAAAACAAATTTGCATTAGGAGAAATGAGTGTATATTCGAGATAAATATACATTCTCGTTTAATTTATTAAATTTGAGTGACTAAAACTAGATTATTTAATTTCTAATGCATTATTTGAGATTTTATATGAGTTTTAACATTAAATAATAAGAAACCTACTTTTTATATACTTATTTATTTTTCCAAGTTTTAATATCTAAGGGAAATTAGTATCTATTCAAAATCGAACAAAAAATATTGGATTAAGAGAAATGAGCATATATTCGAGATAAAAATGATATCTCTTGTAATTTATTAAATTTGACTGGTTAAAACTATATTCTTTAATTTCTTAACCAATATTTGAGATTATAATTGAGTTTTCCTATTTAATAATTTAAAAAATAACTTTTGTATACTCATTTATTTTTCTAAGTTTTAATTTAGTAGAGAAATTAGCCTATATTGAAATTATAAATGCATTTTCTTCTTACTTATTAAATTCTACTGTTTAAAACTGGATTATTTAATATCTTATGCATTATTTGAGATTATAAGTTAGTTTTAATGTTACATAATAAGAAAATTACTTTTTATATACACATTTATTTTTGTAAGTTTGAATGTCTAAGAGAAATTAGTATATATTCGAATTAAAAGTGGATTCTCTTGTTATTTATTAAATTTGACTGTTTAAAAATAGATTATTAAATTTCTAATCTAACAAAACAAATTTGTCTTAAGAGAAATGAGTGTATATTCGAGATAAAAATGCATTCTTAAATTTTACTGGTTAAAATTAGATTCATTAATTCTTAATGCATTATTTGAGATTATAATTGAGTTTTAATATTAAACAATCAGAAAATTACCTTTTCTATACTCATTTTATTTTCTAAGTTTTAATTTCTAAGAGAAATTAGTGTATATTGGAATTAAAAATGCATTATGTTGTTATTAAATTTAAGTATTTAAAACTAGATTATTTAATTTCTAATTAAACAAAACACAATTGGATTAAGAGAAATAAGTGTATATTCGAGATAAAATACATTCTCTTGTAATTTATTAAATTTGACTGTTTAAAACTAGATTATTTAATTTCTAATCGAACAAAATAAATTTGTGTGATGAGAAATGAGTGTATATTCCAAGTTAAAAATACATTCTCTTGTCATTTATTAAAACTAGATTAAATTTTTCTAGTTAAATTTAGATTATTGATTTTCCAATCCATTATTTGAGATTATAAGTGAGTTTTAATGTTAAATATTAAGCAAATTGCCTTTTCTGTACTCATTTCTTTTTCTGAGTTTTCATTTCTAAGAGAAATTAGTGTATATTAGAATGAAAAATGCATTCTTTTGTTATTTATTAAATTTGACTATTTAAAACAAGATCATTGTATTTTTAATCTAACAAAAAAAATTTAGATTAAGAGAAAAGAGAGTATATTCAAAATATAAATGCATTCTCTTGTCATTTATTAAAATTGACTCGTTAAAACTGGATTATTTAATTTTTCATCGAAGAAAACAAATTTGGATTAAGAGATATGAGTCTATATAAAAATTAAAAATTCATTCTCTTGTTTTTATTAAATTTGACTTGATAAAACTAGACTATTTCATTTCTAATCCACTATTTGATATTATAATTGCGTTTTAATCTTAAATAATAGAAAAAAATATACCCTTTAAAAACTCATTTATTTCTCTCAATTTTAATTTTCAAAGAGAAATTAGTGTATATTGGAATTAAAAATGCATTCTCCGTTTATTTATTCAATTTGACTCTTCAAAACTTGATACAGGCCAAGGGCCTCCATTGCCCAATTGTAACTCATAAAAGCCCAGAAAGTCACAAGGCCCACTTATGAGACCCAATTAGAGCTTATTGGGCCAGGAGCGAATCTCAAGGAGCTGTCACTATCTGCAGAAGATCACATAGAGACTCACAAAAGTGTGTTAGATTCTATAGTTCCCAAAATCTAGAAAGTGTCTTTTGTCAGGCCTAGAAGCTTCTTTTTGTTCTGTCAGGCCCATCCCTTGAGTTGTCTTATCAAGGGGTCATTTTACTTGGACGACCCTTTACTTTTTGAGGCCTATATAAGGCCCCCCCATTGTAACACTTGAACTTACAATTTGAATTTATTCCTTTTTTAGAGCTTTGCTTTCTCCCCTTTGAGTGTTTTCCTGTTTTGAGAGTGCTCCTGTGCTTGTGGATTCAACTACAACCCCTTGTGGATTGAAGGGTTGAAGAGGTTAGTTCTGTGGAATCAAAACCTAACCCTTCTTGAAGATCAAGGGTTGAGGATTCAAGCCCCTGTTCTTCATTGTTCCTGCGCTAAGGCTGCGTCAAAACTAGATTATTGAAAAAAAAAAATTGATTCAGAGAAATGAGTGTATATTCCAAATAAAATGTATTCTCTTGTTATTAATTAAATTTGATTGTTTAAAATTAGATTATTTAATTTCTAATCCATTATTTGAGATTATAATTCTGTTTTAATGTAAAATATTAAGAAAAATACCTTTTCTATACTCATTTATTTTTTAAAGTTTTAATTTCTAATAGATTTTAGTGGATATTAGAATTAAAAATGCATTCTCTTATTATTTATTAAATTTGACTCTTTAAAACTACATTATTTAATTTCTAATTAAAGAAAACAAATTTCGATTAAGAGAAATGAGTGTATATTCAAAATAAAAGTGCATTCTCTTGTCATTTATTAGACTTGACTATTTAAAACTAGAATATTTAATTTCTAATCCAAAAAAAAATTTGGATTAAGAGAAATGAGTGTATATTCAAAACACAAATGCATTCTCTTGTTATTTATTAAATTTGACTCTTTAAAACTAAATTATTTTGTTTTTAATGAAAGAAAGCAAATTTGGATTGGGGGAAATTAATGTATACTCCATATCAAAATATATTCTCTTGTTCTTTATTAATTTTGACGCAGCCTTAGCACAAGAACAGTGAAGAACAAGGGTTTGAGTCCTCAAACCTTGATCTTCAAGAAGGGTTAGGTTCTGAGTCCACAGAACTAACCTCTTCAACTCTTGAATCCACAAGGGGTTGTACTTGAATACACAAGCACAGGAGCACTCTCAAAACAGGAGAACACTCAAAGGGGAGAAAGCAAAGCTCACAGAAAGAAATAACTTCAAATTGTGAGTTCAAGTGTTACACTGGGGGGCCTTATATAGGCCTCAAAAAGTAAAGGGTCGTCCAAGTGACATGACCCCCTGATAAGACAACTCAAAGTCTTGAAACTCTAACTATTACACCATGCTTGTGTCATGGTATGGGCCTGACACAACAAAAGAAGCTTCTAGGCCTGACAAGAGACACTCTAGAGATTCTGGGAACTGTAGAATCTGACACACACTTTTGTGGGTCTCTAGGTGATCTTCTGCAGATAGTGATAGCTCCTCGAGATTCCCTCCTAGCCCGATAAGCTCGAATTGGGCCTCATAAGTGGGCCCTCAGACTGTCTGGGCTTTATGAGTCACAATTGGGCAATAGAGGCCCTTGGCCTACATCAAATTTTGACTCTTTAAAACTAGATTATTTAATTTCTAATTAAAGAAAATAAATTTGGATTAAGAAAAATGAGTGTATATTCTAAATAAAAATGCATTCTCTTGTTATTTATTAAACTTGACTATTTAAAACTAGACTATTTTATTTCTAATCCATTATTTGATATTATAATTCTGTTTATTAAAACAGAATTATTAAGATAAATACCTTTTATACAGTCATTTATTTTTCTATGTTTTAATTTCTAAGAGAAATTAGTGTATATTGGAATGAAGAATGCATTCTCTTGTCATTTATTAAACTTGAATATTTAAAACTAGATTATTTAATTTCTTATCCATTAACTGAGATTAGAATTGAGTTTTAGTGTAAAATAGAAAGAAAAATACCTTTTCTATACTAATTTAATATTTTAAGTTTAAACTTAAAAAAGAAATTAGTGTATATCGTAATTAAAAATGTATTCTCTTGTTGTTGATTAAATTTGACTGTTTCAAACTAGACTATTTAATTTCTAATCCAACAAAAGCGTTTCTATTCAAAATAAAAATGCATTCTCTTGTCATTTATTAAGTCGACTGTTTAAAAATAGATTATTGAATTTATAATCGTTCAAAACAAATTTGGATTAACAGAAATGGGTGTATATTCGAGATAAAGATGCATTCTCTTCTAATTTATTAAATTTGACTGGTTAAAACTAGATTATTTAACATATAATCAAATAAGATAACTTTGGACTAAGAGAAATGAGTGTCTATTAAAAATAAAAATGCATTCTCTTGTTATTTATTAAAGTTGAGTCTTTTAAACTTGACGCAGCTTTAGCGCAGGATGGATGGAGAACATGTGTTGAATCGACAACCTTGATCTTCAGGAAGGGTTTGGTTCTGAGTCCACAGAACTAACCCTCTCAACCCTTAAATCCACAAGGGGTGTACTTGAATCCACAAGCACAGAGCACTCTCTAACAGGGAGAACACTCAAGAGAAGAAAGCAAAGCTCTCAAAAGGCATAACTTTCAATTGTGACTTCAAGGAGTACAATGGGTGGCCTTATATAAGCCTCAAAAGGGTAAGGGTCGTTCATGTGATGTGACCCCCTGAAATGACAATTCAAAGTCTTGAAAGTATAACACTAACATAATATATGTCTCAGCGATTATATCTGACACCACAAAAGGAAGCTTCTAGGCTCTAATAGGCCTGAAAAGTGATATTCCAGCATCTCTAGAATCTGACACAAAATATTGGCGTGTCCCTAGGTGATCCACTACAGATTTGTCAGTTTCTAGGGGTTCTCCCAGGCCCATTAAGCTTTACAGGGCCTCACAACTGGACTGCTTTATATTGGGCCTCTATTTGCAGATGTGTGGCCTACATCAAGCGCTTCTCCTTCGAAGAACTCCGTCCTCAAGTTAAGACTATTTTCAGCATAGTATTATTAAAGATCACTGACATTGAAGGTGTTTGAAATACCAAAATGTTGTGGAAGTTCAATTATGTATGCATTGTCGTTAATCTTCCTCAGGACTTTGAAGGCACGATATTTCTTGGGCTTCAACTTGTTATAAGTCCCTGTGGGAACTCTTTCTTTCCGTAGAAAGACCATCACCAGATCACCTTCTTTAAAGATCTTAGGCCGTTTATGCTTGTCTGCCGCTGCCTTATATTTTGCATATGTCTCAGCCAAGGTGGCTTGAACTGTTGCATGCGTATCATTGACTTGGTTTGCAAAGTTATTTGCAGCAATGCTCTTTCCTCTAGGGCTCAGAATCTGTAGAAGATCTAATGGAATCCGCGGAGTAAAAGAGTGTACAACCGCAAATGGAGATAGTTTTGTGGATCGATTTACTGCAAAGCTGTCGGCAAATTCTGCTTGGGGTAATGCCAAGTCCCACTGCTGTGGGAGATCGCTGGAGAGGCAACGCAAGAGATTTCCGAGAGTACGATTTGCCACTTCCGTTTTTCCATCTGTCTGTGGGTGAAAAGTTGAAAGGAAATTTATCATTGTCTTGAAACGCCTCCATAGTGTAGTCCTGATGTAGCCCAAAATATAACCCAGGAGCCCATTTTTTGTTATTCCAGGCAAGTTCATATTGGAGGCCCATTAAATGCTTATTGGGCCAAGGGAGAATCCCTAGGACCTGACACATACTATGGAATATTACCTAGGGACCACAAATATTTATGATATGCCTTGGAAACTACAGATATCTTCCTGGAGAGGTCTGACAAGGCGTAGAAGATTCTTTTTTGCTTTTGTCACTTCTGTCTCTGACACATGCTTGCATCAGAGTTATATTTTCAAGACTTTTGTGTTGTCTTTTCATGGGTCTTGTCACTTGGACGACCCTTCACTTTATGAGGCCTATATAAGGCTCCCCATTGTAACACTTGAACTCACAATTTGAAGTTATCCCTTTTGAGAGCTTTGGTTTCTTCTCTTGAGTGTTCTCCCTTTAGAGAGTGCTCTGTGCTTGTGGATTCAAGTACACCCCTTGTGGATTCAAGGGTTGAAGAGGTTAGTTATGTGGACTCAGAACCTAACCCTTCTTAAAGATCAAGGTTTGTGGATTCAAACCATTGTTCTTCATTGTTCCTGCGCTAAGGCTGCGACAAGTGGTATCAGAGCAAGATTTACGTTCCAGTTTCAAGTTTTTAAAAATGTCAAAAGGCAAGTATCATTCTCTTCCTCTTTCTACTTCTGGGATACATTACAATCATGATATGCATGAAGCTCTGTTAAAAAATGATTTTCCTGAATTTTCTGGCCAACTACATATTAAAGAGTTTCTTGATTGGCTCATTGAAGTGGAGAGTTTCTTTGAAGATCAACATATACCAAAGAAAAAGCAGGTCAAGTTTGTCAGTCGTAAGCTTAAGGGAAGTGCATGGGCTTGGTGGGAGCAACTGCAAAGGATGCGTACTCGGTTAGTTAAGGATCCTATCCAAGATTGGGAGAAGACAAAGAAGTACCTGAAGAGGCAGTTTTTACCACTTGATTACCAAGACTTGGTATACCAGGAATACTGCAAACAGTTAGGTGATTCTACTGCTGTTTACACAAAGAATTTTTATCGCCTCCAATCATATCTAGATTTCAATGAATCAGAGGAGTACAGTATCTCCAGGTACAAGAATGGTCTATGTTGGAGTATTAAGAAAAAGTTATCTGCTGAATCCTTTGATTTCCTTACTGATTTGGTGCTAGCTGCTACCCATGTGGAACAAGTAATAGAAAGAGAGCAAACAGTGTTAAGGAAGCCACAAAAGGTACTTGATACAACTACACAGAGTTTAACTTGTTGTCCCATCGTAAGTGAAACTCCAAGTGATTGTCGTAATTCATAGAGAAACATTGAAACTCCTTCAGTGACAAATTTTACTGATAATGAAGGATATAGTGGTAATGTATCATCAAACATAGGCATGGTTCGTTTTCCAGAGGCCATCCAAGAAAACATTGATGTTTCAGTGGAAAATAAAAAGAAAGAGACATCAAAGGAGAGTAACTCTCTTGCTGGGTGCACTACAAAGAGCAAGGTATGTCAGCATATTTATGTTGGGAATAGTTGTTTCAACCTGGTTGCTGCTCGTCAAGTAAAAATATTGGGGTTGAAAACCAAACAACAGCTGGAAAAATACAAGGTGGACTCCATTCACGTGGATCACATTAACTACAAGCTCATTTTCAGCCTGTCGTGGCGATATGGTCTTGCTTCCAATTTCTTGACTTTCCATAATACGGTCACCTTCTTCAAAAATGTTCATAAATCTGTTTTGAACCTTGTCATAGATTATATTCCTTTCAGCCATGAAGTAGTGGAAAATCATGAAAAAACCTATTGTTCAAATGACGCTCCAATCTCACTGCCTAAGAAGAGGAAAGCAAATCCTACTAGCATCACTGCAGACATTGCAGGCCGAGTCCCAGAGCTCATAACTGAGTTCCCATCAACCATGAAAGTTGGAGACAATCACAATAACCTTTTACTTGTTTTAACTTTACCATACGTTCTTATATCCTTTATCATACGAAAGGAAAATTCAAATCAACCAAGACAGGTGTACTTGCTACCAAATGCATTCTCAACTGAGAGTATAATGGGAAAATCAGGATCTATGTGCGCAAAGCCAGTTTCAGCCATGCCTCTATATTATGCAAACTGGAGGATGTTCAATTGGTTTCCAGAGATCATGCATAATTATGTGTACCATGAGATGTGCATAACTAAGGCAAGTACGTGGAAAGCTGGATATAAGCCAATTTCGGAATATTCTGAGTTGCAGGCCATGTGCACTAAACATTCAAACCCACTCAGTATTAATCTCTTCACACATCAGACAAGGAAACTACACCTCAATTTGAAACGGTATTTCCTAAAGATAGCTATGGTGCAAAGAAGTCAAGATTTACTGAAGACAACAATACCTTGTTCAGGGGACGACTTGGAAGGTTTGCAAGTCATAAATTATGGAATCATCATTCACGCACTGCCAATATTAGTAATACACAAGGAAAAGCACAGCTAGGCCTCAAAAAGTAAAGAGTCGTCCAAGTGACAAGACCCATGAAAAGACAACACAAAAGTCTTGAAAATACAACTCTGACAGCATGCACGTGTCTGAGACAGAAGTGACAACAGCAAAAGGGAATCTTCTAGGCCTTGTCAGGCCTCTCCAGAAAGATATTTGTAGTTTCCCATGCATGTCATAAATATTGGTGGTCCCTAGGAGATTTTCGGACAAAAGTGTTAGGCCCTAGGGATTCTCCCAAGGCCCAATAAGCTTTAAATGGGCCTCTAAGAAGAACTTGCCTATATTAGAAGGAAATATGCTCCTGGGCTACATTCTGGCCTACATCAGTTCTCGTCCTCGAGTTCAGAGTTCTCGAAGTCAATGAACTCGTCCTCGAGTTCTCTTGATTTTTGTTAATATAATAATAATGCTGAATAATATTGAAAAATTCAGAGGTACCAAGATTTCAGACCCATATATTTTGCAGGTTGTATTTCATCTTTGCCAGCTTCATGTAGGGTTGATTAGGGATTCTCCGCTTACCCTTCCCCATTTTATTAATTGTCAACTTTTTTTCTCGTTCCATAGAAGACTTCTCTATTTGTATGATGTTATGCTGCCTTGCTTGGCAGCCTCTAACGCAAACAGTAGAAAGATGACTGTAAATTCAAACATACTTTATAAAATTTTGCCAAAGCTGACGCGCAGTGAAATGATTGTTTTTAATTTTCAACCATTTGATTTCTCTCTTAACGGTATAGATATAACTTTCTCTATGGATGCATTTACTGGTATTTGCCGCATTGGAGCCAAGGTTTTTGATATGTCGACGATAAAATGATGCTAAACCATAGTTTCTGTCTACCTGATAGATACTTCTCAATGCTTTCATATCTATAATGGTTTTGATTTTCCCTTTGTCATCTAATACGTCCTTGATGATTGACGATATATTCAGGAAACAGTACATGGCTTGTCATGAAGCAATACTTATCTGAAGTGATGTATCGTTTGCTTGTCCAATCCAGCAAGAGAATAATATTCGGTAGACTCATACATTTTCTTGGAATGACTTGCAATTTGTAGAATGTTGTAATAGGCTTAACCGCAGCTGGAAATTCACTTCTTTTTGGCATGCAAATCTGATGGTCCACATTGCTCAGAATGATCTTTGAAAGGAGGGTAATCATCATCCAGTTCTTATCATTACTGTTGGACAGAAATATGGCATGCTTTGAAGATGTAGATTCAGATACTTGGATTATATGTATCCATTTGTTTAGATTCACTCTTATCAATCCATTTGTTTGAAGATCCACTTCTCTGAGTTTGTTCAGATTGCTCTTCAAAGTAGTTATCAATTGGCGATGGGGTCTTTTCTCAATGCTACTCGTATCGTATTATCTGCTCAATATCATCTTCGTATTTTTGGAGGACCTGCACAATATATCCATTATATATTTATGAGGAATTCTTGACTTACATGTCATTCTCATAGTCTGATTTTCAATGTACATCTTCCAGCTTTGATACTTCTCCGGTACAAGTAAAACTAGCACCGCACTGGGGCTGTTTTTCCTGTCCTTCAGAGTTATTGTCTATTAGGGGCTTCTGAAGAAACTTGCGATGAGTCATGTACACATAATAAGCAATATTTTAACCCAAAAATTGGTAACATCGTATGACTCCCATGCTCTTCCCAAGGGTAATTCAAAGTCATGTCAAAAACATTACGAAAAACTCTATCAAAGCATATCTCACAAAAAGAAACCCGACTTTCACATTTTTCGGACACTTTTTTTTGGTTTTGAACCCCTGGAGTCCAATTGATGTTGCACGGCTCAAGAAATTTGTCATTCCTCAATTCCAAATTTGTAACCTGACTATAAGAAACTGTATTGTCACTAGCTTTCTCAGCATTGCGAAGGAGACATATAGTGCCCTTTTTAGTGGATCCTGTGCAGAAGACAGAATGCTGCCTTGGTTGTTCTTCAGTTCTTTGCATTGAAACATCATCTTCATTTTTTGATCCATGTGCAAAATTCTTTGTCATTCTCCTTGATGGTGGTATACTGGAACCATAACCATTCTGGTCAGCAGAAACCTTTAAGGAAGGAGTCAAAGCATTTTCCTTTGAATAACTATTTTGAGCTTCACTTACAGCCAGATCTCCTACATGGTCTTTACTGTTGCCCTGTAGAGTCTGTGGCCTCCATTTTGAGTTTTCTTCTCTTTCAATTAGTTGTTCAATGCCCTTTGCAGCTAATATTAGATCAGCTAAAGAATGAAATGATTGAACAGATAACCTTTTCTTAATAAGCCAACGTAAACCCATCTCGTACCTTGAGATACTGTATGCTTCTGATTCATTCAAATCAATATATGATTGCAGGCGATAAAACTCTTTCGTCTAAACAGCAACAGAATTACCTAAGTGTTTGCAACTGAGAAATTCCTGAAACATCAAGTCCCGATAATCAGGTGGTAAAAACTTTCTCTTCAGGTACTTCTTCATTTTTATCCAGTTTTGAATAGGAGCTTTTCCTAACCGAGTACGCATCCTTTGCAGTTGCTCCCACCAAGTCCATGCTTCTCCCTTAAGCTTGCTCTCAACAAACTTGACCTGCTTCTTCTCAGCAATACATGCGGATTCAAAGAATCTTTCCATCTCAACAAGCCAACCAAGAAACTCCTCAATATAGAAACGTCCATCCAACTGAGCAAAATCAAACACTAATGGCCATCTAAGCCTATTCTCACTATCATGATTCCTTGAGGTATAGGAAAACAAAATTTTCGGAATAGAATGAAACTTACCTTCTGACATTTTAGAACACTCTATATTGGAACGTAAATCTTGCTCTGATACCACTTGACGCAGCCTTAGCGCAGGAACAATGAAGAAAAAAAAATGGAAGAAACTTGCACAAATTAAAGGCAACCTTGTCGTCCAATGGCGAGCTTTCTTGGCCATGAGCTCGGAAACAGGATAGATAGCTAGATAGGTAGAGAGAGGGAGAGAGTTTCTGTAATATCAATCTTTTTTACGCTGCTTTAAAAAGCCCGTCAGCTTTCTTGGAGGAGCTGCTTAGCCTGTAATCCGTCTGGTAATAGACCACGTCCCCGGTATCGCTGACGTAGTGATCCTTCTTCAAACTGCTCGCTAGGGTTTCCAGAAGGTGGAATGGAAGAGGCCCAGATTTCTCTAGATTCCTGTAGTACTTCCCCAGCACTGGTTAGGCGGCCTCCGTCGCTTCTCTTAGATTGTAGTGAGGGATCTGCGGGAAGAGGTGGTGGATAACGTGGGTGCCGATATCATGGTGAATGTTGTTAATGATGCCGTAGTCTCTGTCGATTGTGGTCAACGCTCCTCGGAGGTAGCTCCATTCCTCTCCCCGGTACCATGGAAGCTGGTCGTCGTGGCCATGGTGGTGCAAGTAGGTCACAAGATCGAGCCACGCGACGAACACAAAGTAAACGACCGAGGGTGCGAATGAGTTTTTCGCAAAAGGGAAGACGAGATGGAAGCAAAACGAAATCGCGATCGCGGGAGAGGAATGGGGACAAAGTGGAATCTGTGAGGCGAGATGGAGTCCCGGCGCGATCTAGAGGGCGTGACCGCCCTTGGTGCGACGGGCGTTCGCGATCGCGAGGAACATCGCCGATTTTTCCGCGATCGCGAGGCACCTCGCGGAAATTTCCGCGATCGCGAGGCACCTCGCGGATTTTTCCGCGATCGCGAGGCACCTCAAGAAACTTTCCGCGATCGCGACGCACATCGCGAAATGTTCTGCGATCCCGAGGTCGGCTTTGCAGCGAATGTCAACATCGAAATCTGCGAGACCTCACCTGCGAGACCTCAAAAAATAGAGACCTGTCGCCATCACGCCAGCGCGTCCGCGGAAGAATTAAGGCGAGTCCGAGAGGGAGGAAACCGAGCGGAATTTCTTCTGCAGCTAATCGGAGAGACAGTCATCAGAGGGAATTGGAGACTGCAGCCGAAGGAGCCCATCTCCTCTGAGCTGCAGGGGAGACTCCCCTACGACACCTCCAAGAAGGAGGCCCAGACCTTCACCCAGAAGACGAATCATGAAGAGCCTTCCACCCCGCAGAAGAAGGCCCACAGCTAGAGATCCTTCTCGGAGTGGACGAGGCAACTGCAGACACTCCCCTATTGAAATGAGACGACAGCGCAGAGCCAGGACCACACCCAGACGATCCCCTCGGCGCTGTCGAAAAGGCTCTACTATCCGCAAGACGGCGAGGTCCCGCTCCAGAACGGTTTCCCCACGACGAAAAAAGGGGCTTCCTTCAAGACATGGAAGATCTTCTCATTCAAGCTCACCCCATCATCGGACGGGTGTTAAACGGATTGTAAAAAGCCGGTCTCCTCCCCATAAAATAGATAGTCCACTGCATGCAGTTGCCAGTCCGCCTGTGGCAGAGGATGTATATACGGGACCGCGACCCATGACATACGCTCAGGCAGTCTGCCGAGGCACGACAGGAGGATACTCAAAGACCACAGGGGGGAGTCAAGACCCAAATCCGGGTCGACCGGTGGACCCCCTAAAGGAGGGCAGATGTCTTCGGTGTCTGGAGCGAGGGCACATCGCCCGGGACTGTCGAGATCCTATCAGGTGCAGATTATGCCGACAAGGAGGGCACCGTCAATTAGCCTGCCCACTCAAGAAGATTCCTAGATACGAATCAGTCGGCACTGGACTGTTTGCCTGCCTAGTCGGAGATTTTGGCAACGCTGAGCCATCGTGGGCAGACATACTGGAAAGGATCCAGTCCACCTGTCCAGATTTGCCCAGCCCCGATTGCCACCCGCTAACGTCAGGAGGAATCTTTATTCGAGGGCTCTCGAAAGGTAATTGGAGGCGACTTCATGGCATCTCCTGGCAGCTACCCAAAGGAGGGTCCATAACATGGCGCCGACCCCAACCCACTGATGGCGCATATGTCCTCAAAAGATAATCAAAAGGATTGAAGCTCAGGGTGTACCTTTTGGGCTCCGGACATGGCACCACTTGGAGAGGCTTCTCCGGCCGGTAGGCAGCCTGCGGAAGATCGTATGTAACAGCCTGAAAATGGGAGACCCCAATTGTCTTTACTTGGACGTGGAAATGGAGGTTGATAGCGCAGTCCCACGTGGAATAACTGCGCCGGAGAGCCCTGGGATAGGCACGAAGATCTCGCTATCTGTCGTCCCGCCCCCACCCCCAATGCATCAACCGACACATCAACCGACTTCCGACCCACAATCGACTTCAGGCCCGGGAAATACCAAGAAGCTTCAGCAGTATTCGGATACCGGAAAGAAGCAATCGGAGGAGCAATCTGCTGGCAGCCCCCCGACATGTCAGGCTCCGAGAAGCCCGAAGATCCATCCAAGACATCCCGAGACCGTTGATGATACGAGTACCCAACTGGAGATGGAATCACTACAGTCCCCGGACACAGATGCCGAGAGGCGGGACGATGGTCACTAGGACTCTCTCCTGTTGTATCGACGACGACGACGGTTCCAACGGCCACCGGCGTCGCCACTGGATCGCTGTGACAGTCTAGAGCGACAAGAGGAACGCCAAGGAACGACTGAAAACACAGATATCTCGCCTCTAGCCCATGACATGGATCCTCACAAATTCGGCGGGACACCGGAAATCCCTCCTACGGGGCAGATACAGACGGAAGAAGTGGATCCGACGGCTACTGTTATCCCGCCCAGCATCTCGCTTCTCCCCACGACAGTGGTCGCCATGAAAAATGGGGGGCTGGAAATGGTGTCCTGCCCAGTCCCTCATGAACTTCTTAAGCTGGAACGTTAGGGGGCTCCGGGACGTCCGAAGACGGGGCACTCGTGGGGGCGATACCTTCGGGAATGGAAGTCTTCGCCTCCGAGGGAGACGTCGCTTGGTTGGGGCGGCGCGGAGGCACACATCGAAATAGCCGCTTCGGGGACGATCCCGGGGAATCATCTTGGCGTGGAAGGAAGACTGTTTTGACCTTTTAAGTACATGGAGCGGGCGGCATGTGGTTGCGGCCAAGTTGACGAGCAGAAGGGACGGTTTGAGTATTGTGGTTGCATCTGCATATGGACCCTCCAACCCCGCCCTCAGACACGAGCTAGGGGAGGATCTCGTGAGGCTTCGGGGGCCTATCCCGACAGCCCCTGTCCCTGATAGGCGGGGATTTCAACATGACCCTACAAGCGAACGACCGGCCTAATGGTGGGGGAGGGCGAGACCCGGGATCCGGACAGCTCCGAGAGGTTATTGCATCTCCGGGACTAGTAGAGATGGGTCCTTCGGACCGGCGATTCACATGGAGAGGTCCGACTACTCAATCTCGTTTGGACCGATTCTTATGTTCCAACGAGCTTTTTGGCGGCCTATCCATTGGCCGAAGTCTTGACCCTCCCTCGGCCTTTATCGGACCACTCTCCTATAATGTGGGATACACAAGTTGGAGAAGCGAAGCCATCCTATTTCAAGTTGGACAAATCGTGGCTGCGAGACGAGAGGCTGAAATGCGAAATCGTTCAGTGGTGGGGCTCTCGACTAGCTTTTGGATCAGCATCATACCGACTCTACACAAAATTAAAAGATCTTAGACACCATCTTTTCGCCCGTCAACAACAGATCCGAACAGCTAGGACACAGTCCCCGAGATGCGAGCACTTGACCGCATTCAAGCCCCCGGATGCCGTGGGACGACACGAGACCCCTTACGTTAGATGAAATTAAGGAGCGAAAGGCCTATCGTGGAGAGGTGGCAAAAATGGACCTCCGCATCGAGATGGATTGGCGCCAGCGATCTAGACAGCTTGTCGGCTGGCAGCAGGAGATGCAAATACTCGATTCTTTCACCCAGCTGGCGAGTGGGAGACGTCGGATGAATTGCATCCGCCGTCTGAAGATCGGGGACCAGGTGTTTAGCGAACAATCGAGAGTTGGACAGGCCCTCGCAGATCATTTCGGACTCTTCTACCGACGGAGTCCGCCCGGGTCGATGGAGATGGTTGGCCTCCGTGCCACCGGTCTCACGTCAACTCAGCAACAAGACCTGATCACTCCATTCTTAGAAGAGGAAGTGAAGGTGACTATTCGCGGTCTCAATAGTGAAGGCGCCCCGGACCGGGATGGCATACCGATATTCTTCTACATCGAGTGCTGGGACGCGGTCGGACCGGGAAGTTATGGCGACGATAGAGGATTTTTTTGGGCTGGGAGGTGCAATATGAACCGGATTAACGTGGCGTACATCGTTCTTCTCCAGAAATTTCAAGGGGCTGAGCAAATCGGGGACTTCCGGCCAATATCGCTATCCAACTCCATTTATTTGATCATTGCCAAAGTGTTGGCCAACCGCCTCCCGGGCCAGCGGGCAGCCCGTGTGTACGATCCGACAGATGTTAGCGGTGTGTACGATGCAACTATGTCGGAACGGATCCCTCACGAGATTTCAGTCGCCTAGCGTGCCATCCTGCGTACCCTTGTTACAATATGCCGATGACACGACATTCTTCATCCAGCGATCTTGGGCGGCTGCGACACCTTATCCACCATGATGGACATTTTCTCGGACTTCTCCGGCCTACAATTAAACGAGCGAAATCGTCCTTCATCGGATTCGAACTATCTCGGGAGGAGCTGGCAGGGTGCTCTAGGATATTGGCTACCCCTATCGGTACCCCTACCAATACGCTACTTGGGAGTGCCATTGGTAGATCGGCGGCTACGTATACAAGATTGGCACCCGGTTATCGAGAAGGTGGAGACACGACTCGCGAGCTGGCGGGCACGAGCCCTGCTATCGAGAGGGGCCGCCTCGTGCTCCTCAAGGCGGTGCGGCAGCTATTCCCACCTACTTCATGAGTATCTTCAGGATGCCGGTTGGAGTTCGTAGACGGCTCGAGCAGTTGATGAGGGGTTTTTTCGGCTCGGATCTCGACCGGAGGAGTCTCGGGGGTGGCTCTAGTTGCATGGGAGAGCGTGTGCCGCCACAGTGGACCAAGGAGGCTTGGGCGTACGGTAGCGGCTGCACACTAACACAGCCCTCCTATCCAAATGGGTTTCTCGACTACTTCAACCCACAGGGAGACTTGGTTACCACGGTGTTGAGGGATGAGTATGGATCTAAAGCGGGCTGGCAGCTCGGCGGACCCCAAGGAGGGAGACTCCGTATTCATATCTTCCACTGCGGGCTGTTTTCCATACGGTCCGGCCTTTCTTCCATCCTCGGCTTGGATCGGGGGAGTCTTTTTCGTTTCGGGGTGGATGACTGGTTGGAGCTGGGATGCTTGTGCCGAGTCTATTCACCGCCTCGTTCGCACTATCACCGAACCAAGAGGGGTCCGTCAATCGGGTCCGGCACGAAGCATGGGTCGGGCCTAACCCGAAAGCTCTATCGACCAGCGGGCGGGAGATCTTCTTCGGCTTCGGAGTTACTTGCGGATCGGCAACCATCGGACATGCCAGATGCGTGGATTTGGTCCGAGCCTCTTTTCTCCGTTCGAGCCGTATATAAGCGCCTTCGGGACCGGATGGGGCCGAGAGGATACCGCATTTTTGAGAAGATGGAGACGGATATGGAAGAGCTGCACTCCCGATGAAGATCTGAGTTTTTTTGCTTGGCTTTTTACTCCGTGGCGACTCTTGACGAGGTCTCGACGCCGGCTTTTGATTCCAGATGCCTCGGCCGAGTGTGCACTCGCGCGAAGGCGGTGGAGGATTGTGAACATTTGTTCATCACATGCCCTTTGCCTCGTCCGTTTTGGAGAGGGGCCGCAGTTGACCGCCTTGAACTCTCATCTTGGGAGGATTTTTGGAGGTCTATCGGTGATGGACCAAATCGGCTTATAGCGGAGTGGCAGCGCATCTTCGCAATCCTTTGGTCCATTTGGTGTCATAGAAACGAGGTCATATTCGGGGGCGTACCCCTCGGTCGATGCCATTCGAGCACGACGCGAGGGGACTGGATATATCATGCTCCCGACGAGGCTTTGGCCCGTCGACTATTGCACCCTTGTAATTTGACATTGTAAAAACGTCATTTCTTTAATGACAACGGAGGGGGCCCACAGTCCAGGAGGCCTATCTTCCTTTTTTTCAACAAAAACAATGAAGAACAATGGTTTGAATGCACAAACCTTGATCTTTAAGAAGGGTTAGGTTCCGAGTCCATAGAACTAACCTCTTCAACCCTTGAATCCACAAGGGTGTACTTGAATCCAAAGGCAAAGAGCACTCTCTAACAGGGGAGAACACTCAAGAGAAGAAAGCAGAGCTCTCAAAAAGTGTCGGGCCCTAGGGATTCTCCCAAGGCCCAATAAGCTTTAAATGGGCCTCCAATAAGAACTTGCCCATAATAGAAGGAAATATGCTCCCGGGCTACATTGTGGCCTACATCGAGGCCCACTTAAAGCTTTTTGGGCCTTGGGAGAATCCCGAGGACATGACACATCTATCAGAAAATCTCCTTGGGACCAGAAATATTTATGACATGCTTTGGAAACTACAAATATCTTCCGGAGAGACCTCGACAAGGCCTAGAAGATTCTCTTTTACTTTTTGTCACTTCCGTCTCCGACACGTGCATGTCTGTCGAGTTGTATTTTTCAAGACTTTTGTGTTGTCTTTTTCATGGGTCTTGTCACTTGGACGACCCTTCATTTTTGAGGCTTATATAAGGCCCCCCATTGTAACACTTGAACTCACAATTTGAAGTTATCCCTTTTTGATAGCTTTGCTTTCTTCTCGTTGAGTGTTCTCCCTATTAGAGAGTGCTCGTGCTTGTGGATTTAAGTACACCCCTTGTGGATTCAAGGGTTGAAGAGGTTAGTTCTGTGGATTCAGACTCTAACCCTTCTTGTAGATAAAGGCTTGTGGACTCAAGTCTTTGTTCTACATTTATCCTGCGCTAAGGCTGCGTCAAGGTGCCTGGTTAATATGCTGCAAACCTGTCGGTTGCTCATTCCTTGCTTTTATTTTGGCTAATCATATTAATGTGGTAGGTCTCGTCTTTTTAACCAGACAGGCAGAAGGCCTATTTCTCACCACCAGAAACCTTTGAGGAAAGAGTTGAAGCAGTTTCCTTTGGATTGCAGAAAACTAAAGAATAGTTTTCAGTTGCACTCACACCCGGATATTTGATTGACATCATCTATAGTTGTATTCTGTGGAGTTTTTTTGTCTTCCACTTCATTGTTTTTGTCCCTCTCCAGTAGTTGTTCAATAGCTTCGCGGCTAATGCTAGATCAGATAAGAAATAAAAGGATTCGAAGATAGTCTTTCCCTAATAGCACAACATAAACCTATCATATACTTTAAAATATTGGAAGCTTCTGGCTCATTCAAATTAAGTTATGATCGGAGGCGATCAAACACAGAATTTCATATCTGCTTGCAGTTTTCATATATATGATATAGGAGCTCTTGGTGATCAGGTGGCAAAAACTTCCTCTTGAAGTACTTTTTCATCTTTTCCCAGCTTTCAATAAGATCCTTTCTTAACGGAGTGCGCATCCTTTGCAACTACTCCCACCAAGCCCATGCACTCTCTCTGACGCAGCCTTTGCGCAGGATAAATGTAGAACAGAGACTTGAGTCCACAAGCCTTGATCTATAAGAAGGGTTAGAATCTGTATTCACGAACTAACCTCTTCAACCCTTGAATCCACAAGGGGGTGTGCTTGAATCCACAAACACTTAAGCACTCTGGCAGGGAGAACACTCAAAAAGGGATAACTTCATATTGTGTCTTTTAGTATTACAATGGGGCCAAATATAGGTCCAAGTGACAAGACCCATGAAAAGACAACACAAAAAGTCTTGAAAATATGACTCTGATAGCATGCATATGTCTGAGACGTAAGTGACAAATGCAAAAGTGAATCTTATACGTCTTGTCAGGCCTCTACAGAAAGATAAATATTTCTCGCTTCGAGAAGATTTTTGTGAAAAATGTGTCGGGTCCTAGGGATGCTCCCTTGACCCAATAAGCATTTAATGGGCCTCCAATAAGAACTTGGCCAGTAATAGTAGAAAATGTGTTCCCCGGGCTACAGCTCGGCCTACATCACGCGCCCCTTCTTCAAATTAACTAGTCTTCAAGTTCTCTTCATTTTCGGTTAGGTAATAATAAGGGTGAATAATATTGAATAAGTCAGAGGTACCAAGATTCCAGACACTACGATAGGTTGTCGTGCTCCCCCTGCTTTGAATGGGAGGGCACCAACCGGACAAGTAGAAAGACCATCGTGAACTTTGATATCCATTATATCCTTTTGCACAACCTCGAGCGCTGTGCGAAGTTGGTTCTTGATTCTTAGTTTTTCAGCCCATCTAATTTTTCCTATGCCAGTGCAATCAATAAAGAGTGTCCAGACGGAGCTACAAATTTTTATAAATGGAATATGGAACAAATCTAGTCCCTTATAGTTTTGATCTTGATGGAGATTGGCAAGTGTTGTCAGATCTTGGATGGCTGCACTATTCTCTTTGTCTGCAATAAAATTATTTGCATGCACGATGACATAAGGAATCTATTGTAATAGATTCTCCCATAGTGTAGCAGTTTTCCCAATCGATCCGTAGTTGAATTGCAACGACCAACTGCTGTAGGCCACTCTGTAGCCCAGGAGATCATTTTCTACTATTATGGGCCAGTTCTTATTAGAGGCCCATTAAATGCTTAATAGGCCAGGGGAGCATCCCTAGTACCGCACATTTGTCGGAAAAATCTCCTTGTGACCAGAAATATTTATGACATGCCTTGGAAACTACAAATCTAGAGAGGCCTGACAAGGCCTAGAAGATTCTCTTTTGCTCTTGTCACTTCTGTCTCTCGACGAATGCATGCTGTCAGAGTTATATTTTCAAGACTTTTTGTGTTGTCTTTTTCATGGGTCTTGTCACTTGGACGACCCTTCACTTTTTGAGGCCTATAAAAAGGCCCCCCATTGTAACACTTGAACACACAATTTGAAGTTATCCCTTTTGAGAGCTTTGCTTTCTTCTCTTGAGTGTTCTCCCTATTAGAGTGCTCTGTGCTTGTGGATTCAAGTACACCCGTTGTCGATTCAAGGGTTGAAGAGGTTAGTTCTATGGACTCGAGAACCTAACCCTTCTTGAAGGTCAAGGTTTGTGGATTCAAGCCATTGTTCTTCATTGTTCCCTGCGCTAAGGATGCGTCAAGTGGTATCAGAGCAAGATTTACTTTCCAGTATAGAGTGTTCTATAATGTCGAAGGTAAGTTTCATTCGATTCCCAAAATTTTGTTGTCCTATACCTCAAGGAATCATGATAGTGAGAATAGGCTTAGATGGCCATTAGTGTTTGATTTTGCTCAGTTGGATGGACGTTTCTATATTGAGGAGTTTCTTGGTTGGCTTGTTGAGATGGAAAGATTCTTTGAATCCGCATGTATTGCTGAGAAGAAGCAGGTCAAGTTTGTTGAGAGCAAGCTTAAGGGAGAAGCATGGACTTGGTGGGAGCAACTGCAAAGGATGCGTACTCGGTTAGGAAAAGCTCCTATTCAAAACTGGATAAAAATGAAGAAGTACCTGAAGAGAAAGTTTTTACCACCTGATTACCGGGACTTGATGTTTCAGGAATTTCTAAAATGCAAACTGCACTAGTTTCTCAATACCTGAACTGGGTCTTGTTAACGTCAGTAGCTCTTGAATACTTGGTGGCGTTTCTATCATTCCGTAATACACCTTTAGATTTCTGTATAGTCTTTTTATTTGATCGATCCAGAGTATTTTTGGTTGGTTCAATCGTTTTGTACTCATGACCAGGAATTCACAAAACTCTGTAATAGGCTTAAATGAAATTTTCCATTCACTTTGTTTCAGCATGCAAGTCTCCTGGTATCCATTTTTTACAATTATCTTTGGACATAAATATGATATCATCCAGTTTCTTTGATTTTTTCGTATGGCTGAGGCAGGCCTTGCACACATAGATTCAGAATTTCTCACAATACACTCTGTTGTACCTTCAGTGAGCAAGTCTGCTAACACGGTAACAGGTACCTACTATGCTGCATATCATTCATAAGAAATTGGGTTTGTAGTATCTCTTCACTCTTTTGCAAGTGCATTGATAGGCTCTTGGACCTGGCCCACACTTATGCAGTAAAGATCAGAGGATTTGTTTCTATGTTCATGGACATCAGGATTGCATATTAACTCTTAGGCGACTTCGAAAAATGTTTTTGAATATACACTGTCATCATTTCCCTTCTCCTGAATAATACACTTCCTGATGAGATTCCCACAGCCTCCCTAATAGAAAATGGCATACAGCTGGCGATAACGCCTCCTTTCTCTTCATACGTGTTCTTCAAACCATTAGGGACATTAAGTAGAAACCTGTCCAGTTGTCTTTGCTCGCCACCTTCCTAGCGAATGATATTAATGTGGTAGGGGCATTGCATCGTTTTAAACCAGAGAAGCAGAAGGCATAATGTCACCAAAGCGATCATCAATACTAAGGAGCCATAAAGTGTCGCCTGTGGAAACAGCACTAAGCTGCTTTGCCTCTTCTTTTTTTCTCACCTTGAGACATAATCCTTATTTTTAGATATGTGAAAAATCAACTGGCATACTCTGCGATGGCTTATTCGAACCATATTCTTTCTCACCACCAGAAACCTTTGACGAAGGAGTTGAAGCAGTTTGCTTTGGATTGCAGAAAACTGAAGAATAGTTTTCAGTTGCACTCACACCCGGATATTTGACATCATCTATAGTTGTATTCTGTAGAGTTTGTGGCTTCCACTTCATTGTTTTCTCCCTCTCCAGTAGTTGATCAATAGCTTCGGTGGCTAATGATAGATCAGATAAGAAATAAAACGATACAGAAGAATCTTTCCCTAATAGCACAACATAAACCCATCATGTAACTTGAAATATTAGAAGCTTCTGGCTCATTCAAATTAAGATATGATCGGAGGCAATAAAATTCAGTTGTAAAATCAAACACAGAATTTGAAAAATGCTTGCAGTTTTCATATTTATGATATAAGAGCTCTTGGTGATCAGGTGGCAAAAACTTCCTCTTGAAGTGCTTTTCCATCTTTTCCCAGCTTTCAATAGATCTTTTCCATCCTTTCTTAACGGAGTGCTCCCACCAAGCCCATGCACTTCCTCTAGGTTTACGAACTACAAACTTGACCTTTTTTCTCGCTGTAATATCTTTATATTCAAAGAATCTCTCTACTTCAAAAAGTCGTTAAAAAAACTCTTCAATATTAAGATGGCCAGAAAACTCAGGGAAATCAATAATCAAAGGAACTTCTTGATGATCATAATTTCGAGAAGTAGTAAAAAGGAACCAAAATGAAACTTGCCTTTTGTCATTTTTAAACACTTGAAATTGGAAAGATAAATCTTGCTCTAATACCCATTTGACGCAGCCTTAGCGCAGGATAAATGTAGAACAGAGAATTGAGTACACAAGCTTTGTTCTACAAGAAGCGTTAGAGTTTCAATCCACATAACTAACCTCTTCAACCCTTGAATGCACAAGGGGGTGTACTTGAATCAGGAAACACTTAAGCACTCTCAGGAGAACAATCAGAAAGAAAGCAGAGCTCTCAAAAATGGATAACTTCAAATTGTCAGTTCAAGTGTTACAATCGGGGGCCTCATATAGGCCTCAAAAAGTAAAGGGTCGTCGAAGTGACATGACCCCTGATAAGACCATACAAAACTCTTGAAAATATAACTCTGACAGCATGCATGTGTAAGAGACATAAGTGACAATAGCAAAAGAGAATCTTCTACGCCTTATATATATGTATAAGGCCTCTCCACAAATATATATGTACTTTCCAAGGGATGTCATAAATATTTCTGGTACGAAGAAGACATTCTGAAAAATGTGTCAGGTCCTAAAGATGCTCCCTTAAATGGGCCTCCAATAAGAACTTGGCGATAATAGTACAATATGAGCTCCTGGGCTACAGTCTAGTCTACATCAGCCTCTAAGCTTACGAACTACAAACTTGACAATTTTTCTCTCTGTAATATCCTTTTATTCAAAGAATCGCTCTACTTCAAAAAGCCATTGAAAAAACTCTTCAATATTAAGATGGCAAGAAAACTCAAGGAAATCAATTATCAAAGGACTTTCTCCACTGTAATAAATCCCAGAAGTCGTAGAATGACGCAGCCTTAGCGCAGGATAAATGTAGAACAAAGACTTGAGTCCACAAGCCTTGATCTACAAGAAGGGTTAGAGTCTCAATCCACATAACTAACCTCTTGTCATCTTGAATCCACAAGGGGGTGTACTTGAATCCAGAACCACAGAGCACTCTCTAATAGGGAGAACACTCAGCAGAAAAAAGCAAAGCTCTCAAAAGGGATAACTTCAAATTGTGAGTTCAAGTGCTACAATGGGGGGCCCTTATATAGGCCTAAAAAGTAAAGAGTCGTCCAAGTGACAAGACCCATGAAAAGACAACACAAAAAAATCTTGAATATAGAACTCTGACAGCATGAAGGTGTCAGAGACAGTAAGTGACAACAGCAAAAGGGAATCTTCTTGGCCTTGTCAGGCCTCTCCAGAAAGATATTTGTAGTTTCCCATGCATGTCATAAATATTGGTGGTCCCTAGGAGATTTTCGGACAAAAGTGTCAGGCCCTAAGGATTCTCCTAAGGCTAATAAGCTTTAAATGGGAAATATGCTCATAATAGAAGGTAATATGCTCCTGGGCTACATTGTGGCCTACATCATAGAAGGAACAAAATGAAACTTGCATTTTGGCATTTTCAAACACTTGAAACTGGAACGACAAATCATGCTATGATACCACTTGACATAGCCATAGTGCAAGATAGATGAAGAACATGGGTTGAATCCACGACCATGATCTTCAAGAAGTTTATGGTTATGAGTTCATAAAACTAACTTCTTCAACCCTTAAATCCATAAGGGGTGTACTTGTATCCACAAGCACAGAGCACTCTCTAACAGGGAGAACATTCAAGAAAAGAAAGCGTAGGCTACAAATTGTGTCTTCCAGTGTTACAATGGAGGCCTCAAAAAGTAAGGGGTCGTCCAAGTTATTTGTTCTGACCCATGAAAAGACAACACAAAAGTCTAGAAAATATAACTCCGACAGCTTCCATATCTTAGAGACAGAAGTGACAAAAGCAAAAGTAAATCTTCTAAGCCTTGTCATGCCTCTGATGCATGTCATGTGTTACAATGGGTGCCCTTATATAGGCCTCAAAAAGTAAAGAGTCGTCCAAGTGACA
This sequence comes from Lemna minuta, assembly GCA_024174645.1. Taxonomy (NCBI): domain Eukaryota; kingdom Viridiplantae; phylum Streptophyta; class Magnoliopsida; order Alismatales; family Araceae; genus Lemna; species Lemna minuta. The sequence continues at coordinate 3,192,352 of CM044105.1, forward strand.
AAACCCAGGAAAAGACAACACAAAAGTTTTGAAAATACAACTCTGACAGCATGTATGTGTCAGAGACAGAAGTGACAACAGCAAAAGGGAATCTTCTACGCCTTGTCAGGCCTCTCCTGACGCAGCCTTAGCGCATGAACAATGAAGAACAGTGGTTTGAATCCACAAACCTTGACCTTCAAGAATGGTTAGGTTCTGAGTCCACAGAACTAACCTCTTGAACCCTTGAATCCACATGGGGTGTACTCAAGCCACGAGCACTCTCTAACAGTGAGAACACTTAAGAGAAGAAAGCAAAGCTCTCAAAAAGGATAACTTTTAATTGTGTGTTCAAGTGTTACAATGGGGGCCTTATATAGGCCTCAAAAAGTAAGGATCGTCCAAGTGATTTGACCAACAAAAAGACAACACAAGAGTCATGAAAATACAACTCTGACAGCATGCATGTGTCAGAAACAGAAGTTACAAAGGCAAAAGTGAATCTTCCAAGCCTTGTGAGGCCTATCCAAACATATATATGTAGTTTCCAAGGTAGGTCATCAATATTTGTGGTCCCTAGGAGATTGTCTGACAAACGTGTCGGGTCCTAGGGATTCTCATTAGGCCCACTAAGCATTAAATGGGCTTCTGCAGTGGGCTGCCTCTGCTTTATCCAAAATAAGCGATTGGGCCTTAATCTGGCCTACATCATCTCCAGAAAGATATTTGTAGTTTCCCATGCATGTCATAAATATTGGTGTTCCCTAGGAGATTTTCGGACAAAAGTGTCAGGCCCTAGGGAATCTCCCAAGGCCCAATAAGCTTTAAATAAGCCTCCAATAAGAACTTGCTCATAATAGAAGGAAATATGCTCCTGAGCTACATTGTGGCCTACATCATAAAAGGAACAAAATGAAACTTGCCTTTTGGCATTTTGAAACACCTGAAACTGGAACGAAAAATCTTGCTCTAATACCACCGGACATAGCCATAATGCAGGATATATGAAGAACATGGGTTGAATCCACGACCTTGATCTTCAAGAAGGTTATGGTTATGAGCTCATAGAACTATCCTCTTCAACCCTTGAATCTATAAGGGGGTGTATTTTAAATCCACAAGCACAGAGCACTCTCTAACAGGGAAAACACTCAAGAGAAGAAAGGATCGCTCTAAAAAAGGGATAATTTCACATTGTGTCTTCCAGTGTTCAATGGGGGCCTTATATATGCCTCAAAAAATGAATGGTCGTCCAGGTGATTCGACCCATGAAAAAACAATCCAAAAAGCCGGTCTCCTCCCCATAAAATAGATAGTCCACTGCATGCAGTTGCCAGTCCGCCTGTGGCAGAGGATGTATATACGGGACCGCGACCCATGACATACGCTCAGGCAGTCTGCCGAGGCACGACAGGAGGATACTCAAAGACCACAGGGGGGAGTCAAGACCCAAATCCGGGTCGACCGGTGGACCCCCTAAAGGAGGGCAGATGTCTTCGGTGTCTGGAGCGAGGGCACATCGCCCGGGACTGTCGAGATCCTATCAGGTGCAGATTATGCCGACAAGGAGGGCACCGTCAATTAGCCTGCCCACTCAAGAAGATTCCTAGATACGAATCAGTCGGCACTGGACTGTTTGCCTGCCTAGTCGGAGATTTTGGCAACACTGAGCCATCGTGGGCAGACATACTGGAAAGGATCCAGTCCACCTGTCCAGATTTGCCCAGCCCCGATTGCCACCCGCTAACGTCAGGAGGAATCTTTATTCAAGGGCTCTCGAAAGGTAATTGGAGGCGACTTCATGGCATCTCCTGGCAGCTACCCAAAGGAGGGTCCATAACATGGCGCCGACCCCAACCCACTGATGGCACATATGTCCCTCAAAAGATAATCAAAAGGATTGAAGCTCAGGGGGTACCTTTTGGGCTCCGGACATGGCACCACTTGGAGAGGCTTCTCCGGCCGGTAGGCAGCCTGCGGAAGATCGTATGTAACGGCCTGAAAATGGGAGACCCCAATTGTCTTTACTTGGACGTGGAAATGGAGGTTGATAGCGCAGTCCCACGTGGAATAACTGCGCCGGAGAGCCCTGGGATAGGCACGAAGATCTCGCTAGCTGTCGTGCCGCCCCCACCCCCGATGCATCAACTGACGCAACAACCGACTTCCGACCCACAATCGGCTTCAGGCCCGGGAAATACCGAGAAGCTTCAGCAGTCTTCGGATACCGGAAAGAAGCAATCGGAGGAGCAATCTGCCGGCAGCCCCCCGACATGTCAGGCTCCGAGAAGCCCGAAGATCCCTCCAAGACATCCCGAGACCGTTGATGATACGAGTACCCAACTGGAGATGGAATCACTACAGTCCCCGGACACAGATGCCGAGAGGCGGGACGATGGTCACTAGGACTCTCTCCTGTTGTATCGACGACGACGACGGTTCCAACGGCCACCGGCGTCGCCACTGGATCGCTGTGACAGTCTAGAGCGACAAGAGGAACGCCAAGGAACGACTGAAAACACAGATATCTCGCCTCTAGCCCATGACATGGATCCTCACAAATTCGGCGGGACACCGGAAATCCCTCCTACGGGGCAGATACAGACAGAAGAAGTGGATCCGACGGCTACTGTTATCCCGCCCAGCATCTCGCTTCTCCCCACGACAGTGGTCGCCATGAAAATGGGGGCTGGAAATGGTGTCCTGCCCAGTCCCTCATGAACTTCTTAAGCTGGAACGTTAGGGGGCTCCGGGACGTCCGAAGACGGGGCACTGTGGGGCGATACCTTCGGGAATGGAAGTCTTCTGCCTCCAGGAGACGTCGCTTGGTTGGGGCGGCGCGGAGGCACACATCGAAATAGCCGCTTCGGGACGATCCGGGGGAATCATCTTGGCGTGGAAGGAAGACTGTTTTGACCTTTTAAGTACATGGAGCGGGCGGCATGTGGTTGCGGCCAAGTTGACGAGCAGAAGGGACGGTTTGAGTATTGTGGTTGCATCTGCATATGGACCCTCCAACCCCGCCCTCAGACACGAGCTAGGGGAGGATCTCGTGAGGCTTCGGGGGGCCTATCCCGACAGCCCTGTCCTGATAGGCGGGGATTTCAACATGACCCTACAAGCGAACGACCGGCCTAATGGTGGGGGAGGGCGAGACCCGGGATCCAGACAGCTCCGAGAGGTTATTGCATCTCTGGGACTAGTAGAGATGGGTCCTTCGGACCGGCGATTCACATGGAGAGGTCCGACTACTCAATCTCGTTTGGACCGATTCTTATGTTCCAACGAGCTTTTGGCGGCCTATCCATTGGCCGAAGTCTTGACCCTCCCTCGGCCTTTATCAGACCACTCTCCTATAATGTGGGATACACAAGTTGGAGAAGCGAAGCCATCCTATTTCAAGTTGGACAAATCGTGGCTGCGAGACGAGAGGCTGAAATGCGAAATCGTTCAGTGGTGGGGCTCTCGACTAGCTTTTGGATCAGCATCATACCGACTCTACACAAAATTAAAAGATCTTAGACACCATCTTTTCGCCCGTCAACAACAGATCCGAACAGCTAGGACACAGTCCCGAGATGCAGCACTTGACCGCATTCAAGCCCTGGATGCCGTGGACGACACGAGACCCCTTACGTTAGATGAAATTAAGGAGCGAAAGGCCTATCGTGGAGAGGTGGCAAAAATGGACCTCCGCATCGAGATGGATTGGCGCCAGCGATCTAGACAGTTGTCGCTGGCAGCAGGAGATGCAAATACTCGATTCTTTCACCAGTTGGCGAGTGGGAGACGTCGGATGAATTGCATCCGCCGTCTGAAGATCGGGGACCAGGTGTTTAGCGAACAATCGAGAGTTGGACAGGCCCTCGCAGATCATTTCAGACTCTTCTACCGACGGAGTCCGCCTGGTCGATGGAGATGGTTGGCCTCCGGTGCCACCGGTCTCACGTCAACTCAGCAACAAGACCTGATCACTCCATTCTTAGAAGAGGAAGTGAAGGTGACTATTCGCGGTCTCAATAGTGAAGGCGCCCCCGGACCGGATGGCATACCGATATTCTTCTACATCGAGTGCTGGGACGCGGTCGGACCGGAAGTTATGGCGACGATAGAGGATTTTTGGGCTGGGAGGTGCAATATGAACCGGATTAACAGGGCGTACATCGTTCTTCTCCAGAAATTTCAAGGGGCTGAGCAAATCGGGGACTTCCGGCCAATATCGCTATCCAACTCCATTTATTTGATCATTGCCAAAGTGTTGGCCAACCGCCTCCGGGCCAGCGGGCAGCCCGTGTGTACGATCTGACAGTGTTAGCGGTGTGTACGATGCAACTATGTCGGAACGGATCCCTCACAGGATTTCAGTCGCCTAGCGTGCCATCCTGCGTACCCTTGTTACAATATGCCGATGACACGACATTCTTCATCCAGCGATCTTGGGCGGCTGCGCACACCTTATCCACCATGATGGACATTTTCTCAGACTTCTCTGGCCTACAATTAAACAGAGCGAAATCGTCCTTCATCGGATTCGGACTATCTCAGGAGGAGCTGGCAGGGTGCTCTAGGATATTGGCTACCCCAATCGGTACCCTACCGATACGCTACTTGGGAGTGCCATTGGTAGATCGGCGGCTACGTATACAAGATTGGCACCCGGTTATCGAGAAGGTGGAGACACGACTCGCAGGCTGGCGGGCACGACTGCTATCGAGAGGGGGCCGCCTCGTGCTCCTCAAGGCGGTACTGGCAGCTATTCCCACCTACTTCATGAGTATCTTCAGGATGCCAGTTGGAGTTCGTAGACGGCTCGAGCAGTTGATGAGGGGTTTTTTCTGGCTGGGATCTCGACCGGAGGAGTCTCGGGGGGTGGCTCTAGTTGCATGGGAGACTGTGTGCCGCCCTGTGGACCAAGGAGGCTTGGGCGTACGGTAGCGGCTGCACACTAACACAGCCCTCCTATCCAAATGGGTTTCTCGACTACTTCAACCCACAGGAGACTTGGTTACCACGGTGTTGAGGGATGAGTATGGATCTAAACTGGACTGGCAGCTCTGGCAGACCCCAAGGAGGGGAGACTCCGTATTCATATCTTCCCTGCGGGCTGTTTTCCATACAGTCCGGCCTTTCTTCCATCCTCGGCTTGGATCGGGGGAGTCTTTTCGTTTCTGGGTGGATGACTGGTTGGGTCTGGGATGCTTGTGCCAGTCTATTCACCGCCTGTTCGCACTATCACTGAACCAAGAGGGGTCCGTCAATCGGGTCTGGCACGAAGCATGGGTCCGGGCCTAACCCGAAGCTCTATCTGACCAGCGGGCAGGAGATCTTCTTCGGCTTCAGGAGTTACTTGCGGATCGGCAACCATCGGACATGCCAGATGCGTGGATTTGGTCCGAGCCTCTTTTCTCCGTTCGAGCCGTATATAAGCGCCTTCGGGACCAGATGGGGCCAGAGGATACTGCATTTTTGAGAAGATGGAGACGGATATGGAAGAGCTGCCTCCCGATGAAGATCTGAGTTTTTGCTTGGCTTTTACTCCGTAGGCGACTCTTGACGAGGTCTCGACGCCGGCTTTTGATTCCAGATGCCTCGGCCGAGTGTGCACTCTGCGCGAAGGCAGTGGAGGATTGTGAACATTTGTTCATCACATGCCCTTTTGCCTCGTCTGTTTGGAGAGGGGCCAGCATTGACCGCCTTGAACTCTCATCTTGGGAGGATTTTTGGAGGTCTATCGGTGATGGACCAAATCGGCTTATAGCGGAGTGGCAGCGCATCTTCGCAATCCTTTGGTCCATTTGGTGTCATAGAAACGAGGTCATATTCAGGGGGCGTACCCCCTCAGTCGATGCCATTCAGCACGACGCGAGGGGACTGGATATATCATGCTCCCGACGAGGCTTTGGCCCGTCGACTATTGCACCCTTGTAATTTGACATTGTAAAACGTCATTTCTTTAATGACAACGGAGGGGCCCACAGTCCAGGAGGCCTATCTTCCTTTTTTCAACAAAAAAAAAAACAATGAAGAACAATGGTTTGAATGCACAAACCTTGATCTTTAAGAAGGGTTAGGTTCTGAGTCCATAGAACTAACCTCTTCAACCCTTGAATCCACAAGGGGTGTACTTGAATCCAAAGGCAAAGAGCACTCTCTAACAGGGAGAACACTCAAGAGAAGAAAGCAGAGCTCTCAAAAAAGTGTCAGGCCCTAGGGATTCTCCCAAGGCCCAATAAGCTTTAAATGGGCCTCCAATAAGAACTTGCCCATAATAGAAGGAAATATGCTCCTGGGCTACATTGTGGCCTACATCAGAGGCCCACTTAAAGCTTTTTGGGCCTTGGGAGAATCCCGAGGACATGACACATCTATCAGAAAATCTCCTTGGGACCAGAAATATTTATGACATGCTTTGGAAACTACAAATATCTTCTGGAGAGACCTGACAAGGCCTAGAAGATTCTCTTTTACTTTTGTCACTTCTGTCTCTGACACGTGCATGCTGTCAGAGTTGTATTTTCAAGACTTTTGTGTTGTCTTTTCATGGGTCTTGTCACTTGGACGACCCTTCATTTTTTGAGGCTTATATAAGGCCCCCATTGTAACACTTGAACTCACAATTTGAAGTTATCCCTTTTGATAGCTTTGCTTTCTTCTGTTGAGTGTTCTCCCTATTAGAGAGTGCTCTGTGCTTGTGGATTTAAGTACACCCCCTTGTGGATTCAAGGGTTGAAGAGGTTAGTTCTGTGGATTCAGACTCTAACCCTTCTTGTAGATAAAGGCTTGTGGACTCAAGTCTTTGTTCTACATTTATCCTGCGCTAAGGCTGCGTCAAGGTGCCTGGTTAATATGCTGCAAACCTGTCGGTTGCTCATTCCTTGCTTTTATTTTGGCTAATCATATTAATGTGGTAGGTCTCGTCTTTTTAACCAGACAGGCAGAAGGCCTATTTCTCACCACCAGAAACCTTTGAGGAAAGAGTTGAAGCAGTTTCCTTTGGATTGCAGAAAACTAAAGAATAGTTTTCAGTTGCACTCACACCCGGATATTTGATTGACATCATCTATAGTTGTATTCTGTGGAGTTTTTGTCTTCCACTTCATTGTTTTGTCCCTCTCCAGTAGTTGTTCAATAGCTTCGGCGGCTAATGCTAGATCAGATAAGAAATAAAAGGATTCAGAAGATAGTCTTTCCCTAATAGCACAACATAAACCTATCATATACTTTAAAATATTGGAAGCTTCTGGCTCATTCAAATTAAGTTATGATCGGAGGCGATCAAACACAGAATTTCATATCTGCTTGCAGTTTTCATATATATGATATAGGAGCTCTTGGTGATCAGGTGGCAAAAACTTCCTCTTGAAGTACTTTTTCATCTTTTCCCAGCTTTCAATAAGATCCTTTCTTAACGGAGTGCGCATCCTTTGCAACTACTCCCACCAAGCCCATGCACTCTCTCTGACGCAGCCTTTGCGCAGGATAAATGTAGAACAGAGACTTGAGTCCACAAGCCTTGATCTATAAGAAGGGTTAGAATCTGTATTCACAGAACTAACCTCTTCAACCCTTGAATCCACAAGGGGGTGTGCTTGAATCCACAAACACTTAAGCACTCTCGGCAGGGAGAACACTCAAAAAGGGATAACTTCATATTGTGTCTTTTAGTATTACAATGGGGCCAAATATAGGTCCAAGTGACAAGACCCATGAAAAGACAACACAAAAGTCTTGAAAATATGACTCTGATAGCATGCATATGTCGGAGACAGAAGTGACAAATGCAAAAGTGAATCTTATACGTCTTGTCAGGCCTCTACAGAAAGATAAATATTTCTGCTTCTGAGAAGATTTTGTGAAAAATGTGTCAGGTCCTAGGGATGCTCCCTTGACCCAATAAGCATTTAATGGGCCTCCAATAAGAACTTGGCCAGAATAGTAGAAAATGTGTTCCTGGGCTACAGTCTGGCCTACATCACGCGCCCCTTCTTCAAATTAACTAGTCTTCAAGTTCTCTTCATTTTCGGTTAGGTAATAATAAGGGTGAATAATATTGAATAAGTCAGAGGTACCAAGATTCCAGACACAGATAGGTTGTCGTGCTCCCCTGCTTTGAATGGGAGGGCACCAACCGGACAAGTAGAAAGACCATCGTGAACTTTGATATCCATTATATCCTTTTGCACAACCTCGAGCGCTGTGCGAAGTTGGTTCTTGATTCTTAGTTTTTCAGCCCATCTAATTTTTCCTATGCCAGTGCAATCAATAAAGAGTGTCCAGACGGAGCTACAAATTTTTATAAATGGAATATGGAACAAATCTAGTCCCTTATAGTTTTGATCTTGATGGAGATTGGCAAGTGTTGTCAGATCTTGGATGGCTGCACTATTCTCTTTGTCTGCAATAAAATTATTTGCATGCACGATGACATAAGGAATCTATTGTAATAGATTCTCCCATAGTGTAGCAGTTTTCCCAATCGATCTGTAGTTGAATTGCAACGACCAACTGCTGTAGGCCACTCTGTAGCCCAGGAGATCATTTTCTACTATTATGGGCCAGTTCTTATTAGAGGCCCATTAAATGCTTAATAGGCCAGGGGAGCATCCCTAGTACCTGACACATTTGTCAGAAAATCTCCTTGTGACCAGAAATATTTATGACATGCCTTGGAAACTACAAATCTAGAGAGGCCTGACAAGGCCTAGAAGATTCTCTTTTGCTCTTGTCACTTCTGTCTCTGACGAATGCATGCTGTCAGAGTTATATTTTCAAGACTTTTGTGTTGTCTTTTCATGGGTCTTGTCACTTGGACGACCCTTCACTTTTTGAGGCCTATAAAAGGCCCCCCATTGTAACACTTGAACACACAATTTGAAGTTATCCCTTTTGAGAGCTTTGCTTTCTTCTCTTGAGTGTTCTCCCTATTAGAGTGCTCTGTGCTTGTGGATTCAAGTACACCCGTTGTCGATTCAAGGGTTGAAGAGGTTAGTTCTATGGACTCAGAACCTAACCCTTCTTGAAGGTCAAGGTTTGTGGATTCAAGCCATTGTTCTTCATTGTTCCTGCGCTAAGGATGCGTCAAGTGGTATCAGAGCAAGATTTACTTTCCAGTATAGAGTGTTCTATAATGTCAGAAGGTAAGTTTCATTCGATTCCCAAAATTTTGTTGTCCTATACCTCAAGGAATCATGATAGTGAGAATAGGCTTAGATGGCCATTAGTGTTTGATTTTGCTCAGTTGGATGGACGTTTCTATATTGAGGAGTTTCTTGGTTGGCTTGTTGAGATGGAAAGATTCTTTGAATCCGCATGTATTGCTGAGAAGAAGCAGGTCAAGTTTGTTGAGAGCAAGCTTAAGGGAGAAGCATGGACTTGGTGGGAGCAACTGCAAAGGATGCGTACTCGGTTAGGAAAAGCTCCTATTCAAAACTGGATAAAAAAATGAAGAAGTACCTGAAGAGAAAGTTTTTACCACCTGATTACCGGGACTTGATGTTTCAGGAATTTCTAAAATGCAAACTGCACTAGTTTCTCAATACCTGAACTGGGTCTTGTTAACGTCAGTAGCTCTTGAATACTTGGTGGCGTTTCTATCATTCCGTAATACACCTTTAGATTTCTGTATAGTCTTTTTATTTGATCGATCCAGAGTATTTTTGGTTGGTTCAATCGTTTTGTACTCATGACCAGGAATTCACAAAACTCTGTAATAGGCTTAAATGAAATTTTCCATTCACTTTGTTTCAGCATGCAAGTCTCCTGGTATCCATTTTTTACAATTATCTTTGGACATAAATATGATATCATCCAGTTTCTTTGATTTTTTCGTATGGCTGAGGCAGGCCTTGCACACATAGATTCAGAATTTCTCACAATACACTCTGTTGTACCTTCAGTGAGCAAGTCTGCTAACACGGTAACAGGTACCTACTATGCTGCATATCATTCATAAGAAATTGGGTTTGTAGTATCTCTTCACTCTTTGCAAGTGCATTGATAGGCTCTTGGACCTGGCCCACACTTATGCAGTAAAGATCAGAGGATTTGTTTCTATGTTCATGGACATCAGGATTGCATATTAACTCTTAGGCGACTTCGAAAAATGTTTTTGAATATACACTGTCATCATTTCCCTTCTCCTGAATAATACACTTCCTGATGAGATTCCCACAGCCTCCCTAATAGAAAATGGCATACAGCTGGCGATAACGCCTCCTTTCTCTTCATACGTGTTCTTCAAACCATTAGGGACATTAAGTAGAAACCTGTCCAGTTGTCTTTGCTCGCCACCTTCCTAGCGAATGATATTAATGTGGTAGGGGCATTGCATCGTTTTAAACCAGAGAAGCAGAAGGCATAATGTCACCAAAGCGATCATCAATACTAAGGAGCCATAAAGTGTCGCCTGTGGAAACAGCACTAAGCTGCTTTGCCTCTTCTTTTTCTCACCTTGAGACATAATCCTTATTTTTTTAGATATGTGAAAAATCAACTGGCATACTCTGCGATGGCTTATTCGAACCATATTCTTTCTCACCACCAGAAACCTTTGACGAAGGAGTTGAAGCAGTTTGCTTTGGATTGCAGAAAACTGAAGAATAGTTTTCAGTTGCACTCACACCCGGATATTTGACATCATCTATAGTTGTATTCTGTAGAGTTTGTGGCTTCCACTTCATTGTTTTCTCCCTCTCCAGTAGTTGATCAATAGCTTCGGTGGCTAATGATAGATCAGATAAGAAATAAAACGATACAGAAGAATCTTTCCCTAATAGCACAACATAAACCCATCATGTAACTTGAAATATTAGAAGCTTCTGGCTCATTCAAATTAAGATATGATCGGAGGCAATAAAATTCAGTTGTAAAATCAAACACAGAATTTGAAAAATGCTTGCAGTTTTCATATTTATGATATAAGAGCTCTTGGTGATCAGGTGGCAAAAACTTCCTCTTGAAGTGCTTTTCCATCTTTTCCCAGCTTTCAATAGATCTTTTCCATCCTTTCTTAACGGAGTGCTCCCACCAAGCCCATGCACTTCCTCTAGGTTTACGAACTACAAACTTGACCTTTTTTCTCGCTGTAATATCTTTATATTCAAAGAATCTCTCTACTTCAAAAAGTCGTTAAAAAAACTCTTCAATATTAAGATGGCCAGAAAACTCAGGGAAATCAATAATCAAAGGAACTTCTTGATGATCATAATTTCGAGAAGTAGTAAAAGGAACAAAATGAAACTTGCCTTTTGTCATTTTTAAACACTTGAAATTGGAAAGATAAATCTTGCTCTAATACCCATTTGACGCAGCCTTAGCGCAGGATAAATGTAGAACAGAGAATTGAGTACACAAGCTTTGTTCTACAAGAAGCGTTAGAGTTTCAATCCACATAACTAACCTCTTCAACCCTTGAATGCACAAGGGGGTGTACTTGAATCAGGAAACACTTAAGCACTCTCAGGAGAACAATCAGAAAGAAAGCAGAGCTCTCAAAAATGGATAACTTCAAATTGTCAGTTCAAGTGTTACAATCGGGGGCCTCATATAGGCCTCAAAAAGTAAAGGGTCGTCGAAGTGACATGACCCCTGATAAGACCATACAAAACTCTTGAAAATATAACTCTGACAGCATGCATGTGTAAGAGACATAAGTGACAATAGCAAAAGAGAATCTTCTACGCCTTATATATATGTATAAGGCCTCTCCACAAATATATATGTACTTTCCAAGGGATGTCATAAATATTTCTGGTACGAAGAAGACATTCTGAAAAAAATGTGTCAGGTCCTAAAGATGCTCCCTTAAATGGGCCTCCAATAAGAACTTGGCGATAATAGTACAATATGAGCTCCTGGGCTACAGTCTAGTCTACATCAGCCTCTAAGCTTACGAACTACAAACTTGACAATTTTTCTCTCTGTAATATCCTTTTATTCAAAGAATCGCTCTACTTCAAAAAGCCATTGAAAAAACTCTTCAATATTAAGATGGCAAGAAAACTCAAGGAAATCAATTATCAAAGGACTTTCTCCACTGTAATAAATCCCAGAAGTCGTAGAATGACGCAGCCTTAGCGCAGGATAAATGTAGAACAAAGACTTGAGTCCACAAGCCTTGATCTACAAGAAGGGTTAGAGTCTCAATCCACATAACTAACCTCTTGTCATCTTGAATCCACAAGGGGGTGTACTTGAATCCAGAACCACAGAGCACTCTCTAATAGGGAGAACACTCAGCAGAAAAAAGCAAAGCTCTCAAAAGGGATAACTTCAAATTGTGAGTTCAAGTGCTACAATGGGGGCCCTTATATAGGCCTAAAAAAGTAAAGAGTCGTCCAAGTGACAAGACCCATGAAAAGACAACACAAAAATCTTGAATATAGAACTCTGACAGCATGAAGGTGTCAGAGACAGAAGTGACAACAGCAAAAGGGAATCTTCTTGGCCTTGTCAGGCCTCTCCAGAAAGATATTTGTAGTTTCCCATGCATGTCATAAATATTGGTGGTCCCTAGGAGATTTTCGGACAAAAGTGTCAGGCCCTAAGGATTCTCCTAAGGCTAATAAGCTTTAAATGGGAAATATGCTCATAATAGAAGGTAATATGCTCCTGGGCTACATTGTGGCCTACATCATAGAAGGAACAAAATGAAACTTGCATTTTGGCATTTTCAAACACTTGAAACTGGAACGACAAATCATGCTATGATACCACTTGACATAGCCATAGTGCAAGATAGATGAAGAACATGGGTTGAATCCACGACCATGATCTTCAAGAAGTTTATGGTTATGAGTTCATAAAACTAACTTCTTCAACCCTTAAATCCATAAGGGGTGTACTTGTATCCACAAGCACAGAGCACTCTCTAACAGGGAGAACATTCAAGAGAAGAAAGCGTAGGCTACAAATTGTGTCTTCCAGTGTTACAATGGAGGCCTCAAAAAGTAAGGGGTCGTCCAAGTTATTTGTTCTGACCCATGAAAAGACAACACAAAAGTCTAGAAAATATAACTCCGACAGCTTCCATATCTTAGAGACAGAAGTGACAAAAGCAAAAGTAAATCTTCTAAGCCTTGTCATGCCTCTGATGCATGTCATGTGTTACAATGGGTGCCCTTATATAGGCCTCAAAAAGTAAAGAGTCGTCCAAGTGACAAAACCCAGGAAAAGACAACACAAAAGTTTTGAAAATACAACTCTGACAGCATGTATGTGTCAGAGACAGAAGTGACAACAGCAAAAGGGAATCTTCTACGCCTTGTCAGGCCTCTCCTGACGCAGCCTTAGCGCATGAACAATGAAGAACAGTGGTTTGAATCCACAAACCTTGACCTTCAAGAATGGTTAGGTTCTGAGTCCACAGAACTAACCTCTTGAACCCTTGAATCCACATGGGGTGTACTCAAGCACAGAGCACTCTCTAACAGTGAGAACACTTAAGAGAAGAAAGCAAAGCTCTCAAAAAGGATAACTTTTAATTGTGTGTTCAAGTGTTACAATGGGGGCCTTATATAGGCCTCAAAAAGTAAGGATCGTCCAAGTGATTTGACCAACAAAAAGACAACACAAGAGTCATGAAAATACAACTCTGACAGCATGCATGTGTCAGAAACAGAAGTTACAAAGGCAAAAGTGAATCTTCCAAGCCTTGTGAGGCCTATCCAAACATATATATGTAGTTTCCAAGGTAGGTCATCAATATTTGTGGTCCCTAGGAGATTGTCTGACAAACGTGTCGGGTCCTAGGGATTCTCATTAGGCCCACTAAGCATTAAATGGGCTTCTGCAGTGGGCTGCCTCTGCTTTATCCAAAATAAGCGATTGGGCCTTAATCTGGCCTACATCATCTCCAGAAAGATATTTGTAGTTTCCCATGCATGTCATAAATATTGGTGTTCCCTAGAGATTTTTCGGACAAAAGTGTCAGGCCCTAGGGAATCTCCCAAGGCCCAATAAGCTTTAAATAAGCCTCCAATAAGAACTTGCTCATAATAGAAGGAAATATGCTCCTGAGCTACATTGTGGCCTACATCATAAAAGGAACAAAATGAAACTTGCCTTTTGGCATTTTGAAACACCTGAAACTGGAACGAAAAATCTTGCTCTAATACCACCGGACATAGCCATAATGCAGGATATATGAAGAACATGGGTTGAATCCACGACCTTGATCTTCAAGAAGGTTATGGTTATGAGCTCATAGAACTATCCTCTTCAACCCTTGAATCTATAAGGGGGTGTATTTTAAATCCACAAGCACAGAGCACTCTCTAACAGGGAAAACACTCAAGAGAAGAAAGGATCGCTCTAAAAAAGGGATAATTTCACATTGTGTCTTCCAGTGTTCAATGGGGGCCTTATATATGCCTCAAAAAATGAATGGTCGTCCAGGTGATTCGACCCATGAAAAAACAATCCAAAAGTCTTGAAAATACAACTCTGACAGCATGGATGTGTCAGAGACAGAAGTGACAAAAGCAAAAGTGAATCTTCTAGGTCTTCTCAGACCTCTGCAGAAGATAATTGTAGTTCTAAGGCCTATTACACAGCATAAGTCCCTAGGGAATCATATATGTAGGCCAGATTGTAGCCCAGGAGCCCATTTTCCACTATAATTGCCAAGTTTTTATTTGAGGCCCATTAAATGCGTATTGGGCAAAGGATGATCCCTAGGACCTGGCACATTTGTCAGAAAGTCTCCTTGGGACCAGAAATATTTATGACATGCCTTTGAAACTACAAATATCTTTTTGCACAAGCCTGACAAGGCCTAGAAGATTCTCTTTTGCTTTTGTCACTTCTGTCTCTGACACATGCATGCTGTCAGAATTATATTTTAAAGACTTTTGTGTTGTCTTTTCATGGGTCTTGTCACTTGGACGACCCTTCACTTTTTGAGGCCAATAGAAGGCCCCCCATTGTAACACTTGAACACACAATTTGAAGTTATCCTTTTTTCAGAGCTCTGCTTGCTTCTCTTGAGTGTTCTCCCTGTTAGAGAGTGATCTGTGCTTGTGGATTCAAGTACACCCCTTGTGGATTCAAGGGTTGAAGAGGTTGGTTCTGTGGATTCAGAACCAAACGCTTCTTGAAGATCGAGGTTTGTGGATTCAAGCCATTATTCTTCATTGTTCCTGCGCTAAGGCTGTGTCAAGGGGTATCAGAGCAAGATTTATCGTTCCAATCTCAAGTGTTTCAAAATGATAAAAGGCAAGTTTCATTTTGTTCCTTCTTCTACTTCTGTGATTTATGACAGTCAAGAAATTCCTTTGATAATTGATTTCTTTTAGTTTTCTGGCCATCTTAATATTGAAGTGTTTTTTAAATGGCTTTTTGAAGTAGAGAGATTCTTTGAATGTAAGGATATTACGGAGAGAAAAAAGGTCAAGTTTGTTGCTCGTAAGCTTAGAGGAAGTGCATGGGCTTGGTGGGATCAACTGCAAAGGATGCGTAATCGGTTAAGAAAGGATCCTATTGAAAGCTGGGAAAAAATGAAAGTGTACCTCAAGAGACAGTTTTTGCCACCTGATTACAAAGAGCTTTTATATGAGAAATATGAAAACTTTAAGCAGTTAGGTTCTGTGTCTGAATTGGGTTACTATCCAAATCTAGCCCCAACTCTCGTATTCTCCAAATCTAGCACCAACTCTCAGCTTCATAACTAAATCTAGCACAGCCGCTATTGTTGACTCTTCCCGATCCGGTTGGCAGCCAAGTAAGCCAAGCGAGATCCACGTAGCAGCCACGTCATAGAAAAATAAATCGACAGAGAGAAATAGAGAGAGAGAGGCGGGAGAGAAATAGAGGGAAGGCGATAGAGAGACAGAGGGAGGCCGGGAGAGGGAGAGGAGAGGGAGGGCGAGGGACGGCGAGGGAGAGAGAGAGGGAGAGCGGGAGAGAGACAAGGAGGGAGAGAGAGAGAGAGGGAGAGAGAGGGAGAGAGCGAGGGAGGCCGGGAGAGCGGGAGAGAGAGGGAGAGAGTGAGGGAGGTCGGGAGAGGGAGGGAGGGAGAGCGGGAGGCCGGGAGAGGAAGGGAGGGCGAGTGAGGGCGGCAGAGAGCAAGAGGGAGGGAGAGCGCGTATGCCCGCTCTTTTCTCGCGACGGAAATTGCTTCGGTCGCGAGGAGACGAGGAGAGAGGAGAGGGATTAGCGCGCGAGAGAGGGAGGAGAAATTTTCCTCCTTCCCCTTTAGCGTGCGTATGCCCGCATGCAGGAGAGGAGGAAGGAAGATGGGGAAGAGAGGGGCATCGCGAGAGATGGAGAAGAGAGAGAGAGAGAACGTGGGAGAGAGGGAGAGAGTGAGGGAGGCCGGGAGCGGGAGGGAGGCCAGCGGAAAGATGCAACAATGCCTACTTAATAACACAATTATGAAGAAGAAGAAGAAGAAGAAGACAAATGTGGAAGGTTACTCGTGAATAGGGACTCAATGACACCGAAGAGGGAAGGGAGAGATTGGAGAGGAGAGAAAGGGGCGAGATGACGAGAGTGGGTGACGCACCAAACCTGGTCTACTTTCCACGATGGGAACACAAATTCATTCCCCACGAAACGCGAGGGAGGGATTTGTGTTCTTGTTCTTCACTGGAATCACGAGTAATCATGCGCAATTCGAGTCCTTTTGTGAAAATTTCTATTTGTGCCCGATCCCACGACACTGGTAAAAAAATTCTTACCTACCGCGTAAGGAAGAAAAGAACTAACCTCGTGCCATTGCCTCTTTCGGCATTGTCCTCTCAGCACCGCTCTTCTCGTGTTCGTGCGATCACCAGGTTGGATAGACCTTCCACTGGCTGTTTCGTAGAGAGCCGTGCTGCCATACGCATCTGGATCGTTCGACTCGTACCTACCCAGCGCAGTGAAGGCGGCTGCAGGTGAACACTCGAGCCTCGCAACGCCAGATGAAGGAATAGGAATAAATGATCCAGAGAATAAATTTCATTAGAGAAATGTCTAGGATTTGGAACCCTTTTTAAGGCAACGATCAATATTAGCTATACACAAGCAGCCTCGACGAAATCAAATACCAAAAATATTGGAAGTAACAAATCACTACGAACAATATCTTTGGCGAAGTTTTTGTGATCGAGCCTGCGAATATCGTCGTCGAGGAATCATGGGCTTGAAAAATACCAATCATAGTAAATAGCAAATAAATTCATAGACGATTATAAAATGCGAGGATTTCTCATTTACCAATTAATAGGAGTCGATTAGCTTCGAGAAATACTATTGCAGAGCAGAATTTGATGAGAAACATTGACTTTCATAATCTGGTGAGCTCATGGGAACAGGCTGAACCAACGCGGGTTGCAGACGCTATCGGCGGATATGGGCAGAGTTTTGGTGGGGAATGAATTTGTGTTCCAATCGTAGAAAGTAGAGCCAGGTTTGGTGCGTCACCCACTCTCGTCATCTCGCCCCTTTCTCTCCTCTCCAATCACTCCCTTCCCTCTTCGGTGTCATTGAGTCCCTATTCACGAGTAACCTTCCAGATTTGTCTTTTTCTTCTTCTTCTTCATAATTGTGTTATTAAGTACGCATTGTCGCATCTTTCCGCTGGCCTCCCTCACTCTCTCCCTCTCTCCCACGTTCTCTCTCTCTTCTCCCTCTCTCGCGATGCCCCTCTCTTCCCCATCTTCCTTCCTCCTCTCCTGCATCCGGGCATACGCACGCTTAAGGGGAAGGAGGAAAATTTCTCCTCCCTCTCTTGCGCGCTCTTCCCCTCTCCTCCTCCTCGCGACGGAAATTGCTTCCGTCGCGAGAAGAGAGCGGGCATACGCGCTCTCCCTCCCTCCCTCTCCCGGCCTCCCGCTCTCTATCCCTCCCTCTCCCGACCTCCCTCACTCTCTCCCTCTCTCTCCCGGTCTCCCGGCCTCCCTCGCTCTCTCCCTCTCTCTCCCGCTCTCCCTGCCTCCCTCCTTGTCTCTCTCCCGCTCTCCCTCCCTCTCTCTCTCCCTCGCCCTCCCTCGTCCTCCCTCTCCCGGCCTCCCTCTCTCTCTCCGTCGTCCTCCCTCTCTCTCTATCTCCCTCCCTCTTTATTTCTCTCTCTCTCTCTGTCGATTTTTTTTTTCTATGACGTGGCTGCTATGTTGATCTCGCTTGGCTTACTTGGCTGCCAACTTGACGCAGCCTTAGCGCAGGACTACAGGAGAACAAGGACTTGAATCCACAAGCCTTGGTCTTCAAGAAGAGTTAGTATCTGAATCCACAGAACTAGCCTCTTCAACCCTTGAATCCACAAGGGGTTGTACTTGAATCCACAAGCACAGAGCACTCTCTAATCAGGAGAACACTCAAAAAGAAAGCAGAGCTCTCAAAAGGGGATAACTTCAAATTGTCAGTTCAAGTGTTACAATGAGGGCCTTATATATGCTTCAAAAAGTAAAGGGTCCTCCAAGTGATTTGACCCATGAAAAGACAACACAAGAGTCTTGAAAATACAACTCTGACAGCTTGCATGTGTCAGAGAAAGAAGTGACAAAAGCAAAAGTGAATCTTCTAGGCCTTGTCAGGCCTCTCTAGAAAGATATTTGTAGTTTCCCATGCATGTCATAAATATTGGTGGTCCCTAGGAGATTTTCTGACAAAAGTGTCAGGCCCTAGGGATCCTCCCAAGGCCCAATAAGCTTTAAATGGGCCTCCAATAATAACTTGCCCATAATAGAAGGAAATGGGCTCTTGGGCTACATTGTGGCCTACATCAGGCGCCCCTTCTTCAAATGAACTCGTCCTCGAGTTCTCTTGATTTTTGTTAAGATAATAATAATGTTGAATAATATTGAAAAATTCAGAGGTACCAAGATTCCAGACCCATATATTTTGCAAGGTGTATTTCATCTTTGCCAGCTTCATGTAGGGTTGATTAGAGATTCTCCGCTTGCCCTTCCCCATCTCAGAATAGTCAACTTTTTTTTTCTCGTTCCTTACAAGACTTCTGTATTTGTATGATGTTATGCTGCCTTGCTTGGCAGCCTCTAACCCAAACAGTAGAAAGATGACCGTAAATTCGAACATACTTTATAAAATTTTGCCAAAGCTGAAGCGCAGTGCAATGATTGTTTTTCATTTTCCACCGTTTGATTTCTCTCTTAATGGTATAGATATAATTTTCTCTATGGATGCATTTACCGGTCTTTGCCGCATTGGAGCCAAGGTTTTTGATATGTCGACGATAAAATGATGCTAAACCATAGTTTCTATCTACCTGATAGATACTTCTGAATGCTTTCATATCTATAATGGTTTTGATTTTCCCTTTGTCATCTGTTACGTATTCATGATTGACCATATATTTAGGAAACACTACATGGCTTGTCATGAAGCAATACTTATCTGAAGTATTGTATCGTTTGCTTGTCCAATCCAGCAAGAGAATAATATTCGGTAGACTCGTACATTTTCTTGGAATCACCTGCATATTGTAGGTCGTTGTAATAGGCTTAGCCGCAGCTGGAAATTCACTTCTTTTCTGCATGCGAATCTGATGGTCCACATTGCTCAGAATGATCTTTGAACGGAGGGTAATCATCATCCCGTTCTTATCATTATTGTTGGACAGGAATATGGCATGCTTTGAAGATTCAGATTCAGATACTTGCATTATATGAATCCATTTGTTTGGATTTACTCTTATAAATCCATTTTTTCGAAGATCCACTTCTCTGAGTTTGTTCAGATTGCTCTTCAAAGTAGTTATCAATTGGCGATGGTGTCTTTTCTCAATGCTACTTGTATTGTAACATCTGCTCAAATTCATCTTCATATTTTTCGAGGACCTGCACAATATATCCATTATATATTTATATGGAATTCCTGACATACATGTCATTCTCATAGTTTGATTTTCAATGTACATCTTCCAGCTTTGAAAATTCTCTGGTACAAGTAAAACTAGCACCGCAATGGGGCTGATTTTCTCTGTTATCTGAGTCATACCTAACAAGTCCATTAGCTTATCTTGCAAAATTTGAGTCTGCTCTGTACTAACGTGTGAGACGTTCCCAAAACCTGAACCCAAGATGACGTCCATCTCATGCTGGTCTTTACTTAGAGATGTTGGCATCTTCAATATCTCTTCAGTACCGGGAAACTTAATTATCAGCCCTTGGAGTAGCCTGGGAATAACTGCAGCAGAGTTAGCAGTATATCCTTCCTCCTTCTTCACCATAAAGATTATACCTTTTTTCATCAGGCAGGAACCATGTTCTCTTCCAACATTTATAATTACTTCTTGTTTTTCCTGTCCTTCAGAGTTATTGTCTATTAGGGGCTTCTGAAAAAACTTGCGATGAGTCACGTACACATAATAAGCAATATTTTTAACCCAAAAGTTGGTGTCATCGTAGGACTCCCATGCTCTTCCCAAGGGAGGGTAATTCAAAGTCATGTCAAAAACATTATGAAAAACTCTATCAAAGTATATCTCACGAAAAGAAACCTGACTTTCACATTTTTTGGTTACTTTTTGTTGGTTTTGAATCCCTGGAGTCCAATTGATGTTGCACGGCTCAAGAAATTTGTCATTCCTCAATTCCAAAGTTGTAACCTGACTATAAGAAACGGTATTGTCACTAGCTTTCTCAGCGCTGCTAAGGAGACATATAGTGCCCTTTATAGTGGATCCTGTGCAGAAGACAGAATGATGCCTTGGCTGTTCTTCAGTTCTTTCCATTGAAATATCATCTTCATTTTTTGATCCATGTGCAAAATTCTCTGTCATTCTCCTTGATGGCGGTATATTGGAACCATAACCATTCTGGTCAGCAGAAACCTTTAACGAAGGAGTCAAAGCATTTTCCTTTGAATAACTATTTTGAGCTTCACTTACAGCCAGATCTGCTACATGGTATTTATTGTTGCCCTGTAGAGGCCTCCATTTAGAGTTTTCTTCTCTTTCAATTAGTTGTTCAATACCCTTAGCAGCTAATATTAGATCAGCTAAGGAATGAAATGATTGAACACATAACCTTTTCTTAATAAGCCAACGTAAACCCATCTTGTACCTTGAGATATTGTATGCTTCTGATTCATTCAAATCAATATATGATTGCAGGCGATAAAACTCTTTTGTATAAACAGCAACGGAATTACCTAACTGTTTGCAATTGAGAAATTCTTGAAACATCAAGTCCCGATAATCAGGTGGTAAAAACTTTCTCTTCAGGTACTTCTTCATCTTTATCCAGTTTTGAATAGGAGCTTTTCCTAACCGAGTACGCATCCTTTGCAGTTGCTCCCACCAAGTCCATGCTTTTCCATTAAGCTTGCTCTCCACAAACTTGACCTGCTTCTTCTCGGCAATACATCCGGATTCGAAGAATCTTTCTATCTCAACAAGCCAATCAAGAAACTCCTCAATATAGAAACGTCCATTCAACTGAGCAAAATCAAACACTAATGGGCATCTAAGCCAATTCTCACTGTCATGATTCCTTGAGGTATAGGAAAACGAAATTTTCGGAATCGAATGAAACTGACCTTCTGACATTTTAGAACACTCTATATTGGAACATAAATCTTGCTCTGATACCACTTGCCGCAGCCTTAGCGCAGGACTACAGGAGAACAAGGACTTGAATCCACAAGCCTTGGTCTTCAAGAAGAGTTAGTATCTGAATCCACAGAACTAGCCTCTTCAACCCTTGAATCCACAAGGGGTTGTACTTGAATCCACAAGCACAGAGCACTCTCTAATCAGGAGAACACTCAAAAAGAAAGCAGAGCTCTCAAAAGGGGATAACTTCAAATTGTCAGTTCAAGTGTTACAATGAGGGCATTATATATGCCTCAAAAAGTAAAGGGTCCTCCAAGTGATTTGACCCATGAAAAGACAACACAAGAGTCTTGAAAATACAACTCTGACAGCTTGCATGTGTCAGAGAAAGAAGTGACAAAAGCAAAAGTGAATCTTCTAGGCATTGTCAGGCCTCTCTAGAAAGATATTTGTAGTTTCCCATGCATGTCATAAATATTGGTGGTCCCTAGGAGATTTTCTGACAAAAGTGTCAGGCCCTAGGGATCCTCCCAAGGCCCAATAAGCTTTAAATGGGCCTCCAATAAGAACTTGCCCATAATAGAAGGAAATGGGCTCTTGGGCTAAGCTACATTGTGGCCTACATCACAACTGGATCGGGAAGAGTCAACATTAGCGGCGGTGCTAGATTTGGATAAAAAACTGCGAGTTGGTGCTAGATTTGGAGAATACGAGAGTTGGGGCTATATTTGGATAAAATCTGAGAGTTGGGGCTTGATTTGGATAATAACCGGTCTGAATTTACAAATAAATTTTATCACCTCCGATCATATCTTGATTTTAGTGAACCAGAAGCTCACAATATTTCAAGGTACATGATAGGTTTACATTGGGCAATTAGGGAAAGATTATCTTCTCAGTCCTTTTATTACTTATCTTATTTGGTATCAGCTGCTAAGGGAATTGAAAATTTAATGGAGATAGAGAAAACGATGAAGGTTAGCCAACAGGCTCTACCGGACACTAATGAAGTTGATGTCAGATATCCGGTTGCAAGTGTATCTCAAAACTGTTCTTCAAATCTCTGCAATACAAAGCAAAATGCATCAACTCTTTCATCAAAGGTTTCATCGAAGGTCTCTGTAATGGTTC
The DNA here is from genome assembly GCA_024174645.1 of Lemna minuta. NCBI lineage: Eukaryota > Viridiplantae > Streptophyta > Magnoliopsida > Alismatales > Araceae > Lemna > Lemna minuta. The sequence continues at coordinate 3,214,958 of CM044105.1, forward strand.
CAATATCCCATTACAGAGTATGCCAATTGATTTTGCACACGTCATATAAAATGATGATTATGTGTCAAGTCGAGAAGAAGAAGAGCCAATGCAGCAAGTTGCCGTTTCCACAGGCGACACTGTCCATCTCCATAGGATTGACGATCAATTTCGTGACGATATGGTTTCTTCTAGTCAGGCTATCAAGACGGGATTTGAGATTGAAAGCGATGCAATGCCCTACCACATGAATATGATTCGCAGGTTTATAGTTAAGGTTTCTAATGGCATTCAGAACACAGATGAAGGACAACGAGGCGTTATCGCCAACTCTATGCCACCTTCTGTTCAGGAGGGCACTGGAATCTCATCAGAAATCATATTATTCAGAAGCAGGAAAATGATGACAATATATGTTTGAAAGCATTTTTTGAATTTGACTAAGAGTGCAGATACAATCGTCATGTCCAAGAACATGAAATCAAATCCTACGAGCTGTATTGCACTAAACGTGGGCCAAGTCCAAGAGCTTATTAATGAGCTTAAAAACAGTAGCCTATGAAGGACATGAAGCATATTCTTAGCCTACCTATTCTAGTTTTATTTCAAAGGAAAATAGGATTCTACTTGAGCATGTGGAATTGCTACCCAGTGAAATTGCAACACAGGGTGTTGTGAGAAAATCTGAATCTACATGCGCAAGGCCTGCCTCAGCAATACCAAAAAATCAAAAAAACTGGATGATATCTTATTTATATCCAAGGATAATTGTCAAGAACCGGTACCAAGAGACTTCAATACTGGAAAAAAGTGAATGGAAAACTTCATTTCAGCCTATTACAGAGTCCCGTGAATTCCTGTTCATGAGCACAAAAGATTCAAACCAACCAAGAATACTCTTGATGAATCAGACAAGAAGACTGTACATCCATCTAAATGGATATTTCACAATAATTGGTGTACAACCAAGCATTCAAGAGCCACTGAAGATTACAATGCCCAGTTCGGGTATTGAGAAACTACCGCACCATAAAATCTGTCAAAATAAGTTTCTGATTTTACTTGGTCAAAATGAGGACATGGCTGGTATGAAACTGACAAATGAGGGAATCAGCTTGTGTGCACTTTTACAAATTATAATGGCGAAGCAGCATCGCAGTTGGAGGATGTACAAGGACAGTCAACAAATCATACAATGCTATATTCATTGTCAAGATTGTATCGAGGGTCTATTTTGCTGGTTACTTAAATACTCAAAGATGAGTTTGAATAGCCCATACCATTTTATTATCTTAAACCATAGACGTGAACATAATAAAAGACTGCATGCCCATGCAATAATACATGAACAGTTGGTCTTTGCAATTGGACTACCCATCGATTGGGACAAGTGTCACAATCTGGGAGAATCTATTGTAATTCCTCAAGTCATCGTGCATGCAAATAATATTCTTGCAGACAAAGGTATTACAGCCATCCACGATCCAAAAATACCTCCAAATATTTTCCGAGAACGAAGCTGTCAGGGACCAGGATGGTTCCGTATTCCATTTATAAAAAGTTGTAGCTCCGTGTGGACACTCTTTATTGATTGTACTGACATAGGAAAAATTAGATTGGCTGAAAAACTAAGAATCAAGAACAAACTTTGGACTGCACTGCAACTTGTGCAAAAGGATATAATGGAGCCTTTTCTACTAGTTCACAGTGGTCTTTCTACTAGTCCGGTTGGAGCCCTCCCATTCAAAGCAGGGGAGCATAACAGCCTACAACATATATGTGTCTGGAACCTTGGTACCTCTGACGTATTCAATATTATTCACCCTTATTATTACCTTACTGAAAATGAACAGAACTCGAGGACGAGTACATTTGAAGAAGGGGCGCCTGATGTAGGCCAGATTTTAGACCAGATTACGGCCAAGTTCATTTGAAGAAGGGGCGCCTGATGTAGGCCAGATTGTAGCCCAGATTACGACCAAGTTCTTATTGGAGGCCAATTAAGTGCTTATTGCGCCAAGGGAGCATCCCGAGGACCTCACACATTTGTCAGAAAATCTCCTTATGACTAGAAATATTTATGACATACCTTGGAAACTACAAATTTTTTTTTTTCGACAGGCCTGACAACGCCTACAAGATTATCTTTTACTTTTGTCACTTCTGTCTCCGACACATGCATGCTATCAGAGATATATTTTCAAGACTTTTGTGTTGTCTTTTCATGGGTCTTGTCACTTGGACGGACTATCACAAACAGTTTAAAGTTATCCCCTTTTGAGAGCTTTGCTTTCTTTCTAAAGTGTTCTACCGGCTGAGAGGGCTTAAGTGTTTGTGGATTCAAGCACACTCCCTTAAGGATTCAAGGGTTGAAGAGGTTAGTTCTGTGGATTCAATCTCTAACCCTTGTTGTACATCAAGGCTTGTAGACTTAAGTCTCTGTTCTACATTTATCCTGCGCTAAGCCTGCATCTTTTGCTTTCTCTCTGAGTGTTCTTCCTGCTGAGAGTGCTTAATTGTTTGTGGATTCAAACACACCCCCTTGTGGATTCGAGGGCTGAAGAGGTTAGTTCTGTGGATTCAGAATCTAACCCTTCTTGTCGATCAAGACTTGTGGACTCAAGTCTCTGTTCTACATTTACCCTCATTTATGAGTTTAATACTAGCCATGTCCTCACCTTGACCAGGTAAAATCAGAAACTTATTTTGGCAGATTTTATGGTGCGCCAGTTACTCAATACTCTTGAATATTTGTTTGTACAACAATTATTCTGAAATATTCTATTAGATTGCTGTATAGTCTTCTTGTCTGATTCGTGAAGAGTATTTTTGGTTGGTTTGAATGTTTTGTGCTCACGAACAGGAATTCACCGAATTCTGTAATACGCTGAAATAAAGTTTTCCAATCACTTTTTTTCAGTATTGAAGTCTGTTGTTAGCGGTTCTTGACAGTTATGCTCGGAGATAAATATGATATCATCCAGTTTTTTTTATTTTTTTGTATTGCAAAGGCAGGCCTTGCACATATAGATTCAGATTTTCTCACAACACCCTCTGATGTAATTTTAGTAGGTAGCAAGTTCACATGCTCAAGTAGAATTCTATTTTGCTTTCAATTAAAACTATAATAGAGCAAGTCTGCTAACGCTGTAACTGGTAGGCTAAGGATATGGTGCATGTCCTTCATAGTGAGTTGGGTTTGTAGTACCTTTTCACTCTTTGGAAGCAGATAAGTAAGTTGTTGGGCTTGGCCCACATTTAGTGCAGTCCAGCTCGTAGGATTTGATTTCATGTTCTTGGACATGACGATTGCATCTGCACTCTTGGGCAAATTCGATAAATGTTTCCAACATATATTGTCATAATTTCCCTTCTCCTGAATAAGGTGTCCTGATGAGATTCCCATGCCCTCCCTCACAGAAGATGATATAGAGTTGGCGATAACGCTTTGTTGTGCTTCATGTGTGTTCTGTATACCATTATGCTGTAGGCCAATAGCCCATTTTCTACTATTATGGGCAAGTTCTTATCAGAGGCCCATTTATCGCTTTATGGTCCTTGGGAGAATCCCTAGGACCTGTCACATTTGTCAGACAATCTACTAGTGATATCTTACTTCTTGGTGGGGCTTATTTGACGGATCACACATATATTTTGGCATAAATTCGAAAAGTTCAGCCCAATGGATTAGTTATGACAAAGCAGGTAAATATGAAACTGAATTTCATGCCATTGCATGACTATATCAATTACTCGACTTCCCAACGGAACCTCACATTGATTGGACAAACGGTTACTTCATGGAAGAAAATCAGGTGTATCCTGGTTTCATTGTGCATGCAAATCATATAATCGAGAATGAAGAGATACTTACAGCCATCCACAATCTGAAAATAACCAGAAATATCCATGAAGAGGGCGGCTATCAGGGACAAGCATGGTTCTATTTCCTTATTGACTGCACTGGTAAAATAAAAACTAAATGGACAGGAGAGCTAAGAATTAGTTTCCGAAAAATAGCATACACTTTTGCAAAATTTCTCTTTTGCATTTTATAGTTCGCAGTGATATTTATACTATTCGGGTTCGACCCTTCCTATTGAAAGCATGGATGCCTAATAATATCGAAGAATAAAAGTGGTGGAGGGAGCAACCAAAAAGAGCAACTAAAAATGACATGGAAAAAAGCAATGGGAGGCTATGTAATTCAACACACCAGAAGCTGTCCATGACAATAGAAAAGCTTCCACAAAACATGAAGTCATCCTCTTTTGTACCTTACAGAACATGAAGAGAACTCGAGGACGAGTGCATTAGAAGAAGAGTGCCCGAATGTGGCCCAGGAGCCCATTTTCTACTGTTATGGGCAAGTTCTTATTTGAGGCCTATTAAAAAGCTTATTGGGCCAGGGCAGAATCCCTAGGACCTGACTGATGTAGGCCACACTATAGCCCAAGAGCCCAGTTTCTACTATTATGGGCCAGTTCTTATTGAAGGCCCATTAACAGGTTATTGGGCCTTGGGAGAATCCCTAGGACCGGACACATTTGTCAGAAAATCTCCTAGGGACCACAACTATTTATGACATGCATGGGAAACTACAAATATCTTTCTGGAGAGGCCTGACAAGGCCTAGAAGATTCACTTTTGGTTTTGTCACTTCTGTCTCTGACACATGCATGCTGTCAGAGTTGTTTTTTCAAGACTTTTGTGTTGTCTTGTCATGGGTCTTGTCACTTGGACGACCCTTCACTTTTTGAGGCCTATATAAGGCCCCCAGTTGTAACACTTGAATACAATTTGAAGTTATCCCTTTTATGAGAGCTCTGCTTTCTTCTCTTGAGTGTTCTCCCTGTTAGAGAGTGCTCTGTGCTTGTGGATTCAAGTACACCCCTTGTGGATTCAAGGGTTGAAGAGGTTATTTCTGTGGACTCAGAACCTAACCCTTCTTGAAGATCAAGGTTTGTGGATTTAAGCCATTGTTCTTCATTGTTCCTGCGATAAGGCTGCGTCAAGTGGTATCAGAGCAAGATTTACGTTCCAAGATCAGCTGTTCAAAGATGTCCCAAGGAAAGGTTTTATCTAATCCTCAACATTTATTTTCTTGTACTTCTAGGAACCATGGCAGCGATGATAGGCTTAAATGTCCATTGGTAGTTGAGTTTTCTGAATTTTCTGGCCAATTGCACATTGAAGAGTTTCTTGATTGGCTTATTGAAGTGGAGAGATTCTTTGAAGATAGAAATATAGCAAAGAAAAAACAGTTCAAGTTTGTTGAGAGCAAGCTTAAGGGAGAAGCATGGGCTTGGTGGGAGCAACTCCAAAGGATGCGTACCCGATTAGGAAAAGTACCTATTGAAGACTGGATAAAGATGAAGAAGTACCTGAAGAGAAGGTTTTTACCACCTGATTACCGGGACTTGATGTTTCAGGAATTTCAAAATTGCAAACAGTTAGGTAATTCCCTTGCTGTTTATACAGAAGAGTTTTATCGCCTGCAATCATATATTGATTTGAATGAATCAGAAGCATACGGTATCTCAAGGTACAAGATGGGTTTACGTTGGATTATTAAGAAAAGGCTATCTGTTCAATCATTTCATTCCTTAGCCGATCTAATTTTAGCTGCTAAGGATATTGAACAACTAGTTGAAAGAGAAGAAAAGTCGAAATGGATGCCACAGACTCTACAGGACACCACTAAAGACCATGTAGGAGATCTGGCTGTAAGTGAAGCTCAAAACAGTTATTCAAAGGAAAATGCTTTAACTCCTTCATTTAAGACTTCTGATGAGCAGAATGGTTATGGTATCAGTATACCATCAAGAAAAATGACAAAAAATTTTGCACATGGAATGAAAAATGAAGATGATGTTTCAATGCAAAGAACGGAAGAAGAGCCAACGCAGCATTCTGTCTTTTGCACAGGATCCACTGCAAAGGGCACTATATGTCTCCTTAGTAATGCTGAGGAATCTAGTGGCAATACAGTTTCTTATAGTCAAGTCACAACATTGGAAGTGAGGATCGACAAATTTCTTGAGCCGTGCAATATCAGGACTCTTGGAGCTCAAAACCAAATAAAAGTTTCTGAGAAATGTGAAAGTCGGGTTTCTTCTTGTCAGACATACTTTGATAAAGTTTTTTTGACATGACTTTGAATCACCCTCTGTTGGGAAGACCATGGGAATCATACGATGACACCAATTTTTTGGGGTAAAAAAATATTACTTATTATGTGTATATGAATCATTGCAGGTTTCTTCAGAAGGCCCTAAAAAGACGATAACTCTGAAGGACAGGAAAAAAACAGGAAGTAACTATAACTGATGGAAGAGAACATTGTTCCTGCCTGACCAAAAAGAACGTATAATCTTCATGGCCAAGAAGGAGGAAGGATATCTTGCTTACTCTACTGCACTTATTTCCAGTCTACTCCAAGCGCTGAAAACTAAGTTTCCAGACGCAGAAGAAATATTGAATATACCAACTTCTGTAAGTAGTGACCAGCATGAGATTGACATTGTTTTTGTGTTTTAGTTTTTGGAAACCTCTCCCAAGTTTGTACAGAGCACACTCAAAATTTAAAAAGATAAGCTAATGGACTTGTTAGGGATGACACAGATAACAGAGAAAATCAGCTCCCTGTGCGGTGCCAGTTTCACTTGTACCGGAGAAGTATCAAAGCTGGAAGATGTCTTCAAAAAATACCAAGATGCATCTGAGCAGATATTACGATAGGAGTAGCATTGAGAAAAGACACCATCGCCAATTGATAACTACTTTGAAGAGCAATCTGAACCAACTTGAAGAAGTGGATTTCCAAACAAATGGATTTATAAGAGTGAATCAAAACAAATGGATTCATATAATTCAAATATCTGAATCTACATCTTCAAAGCATGCCATATTCCTCTCCAACAAGAATGATAACCAGATGATGATTAGCCTCCGTTCAAAGATCATTCTGAGCAATGAGTACCATCAGATTCACATGCCAAAAAGAAGTGAATTTCCTACTGCATTAATGCCTATTACAACATTCTACAAATTGCAGGTCAGTCCAGGGAAATGTACCACCAGTCTACCAAATATTATTCTCTGGCTGGATTCGACAAGCAAACGGTACATCACTTCAAACGACAAAGGGAAAATCACTACCATTAAGCATATGAAAGCATTGACAAGTATCTATCAGGAAGACAGGAACTATGCTTTTGCATCATTTTGTCATCGACATATCAAAACCCTTGGCTCCATTGTGGAAAAGACTACAAAATGCATCCTTCGAGAAAATTATAACTATACCATGAAGAGAGAAATCAAACGGTGGAAAATAAAAAACAAGCATCGCACTGCAGCTCAGCTTTTGCAAAAGTTTGCAGAGTATCTTCGAATTCAGAGTCATTTTTCTACTGTTCGGGCTAGAGGCTGCCCATGCCTAGCAAGGGAGCATAACATCATTCAAAGAGAAAAGTCCTGTAACGCACGAGAAAAAAAGGTCACTAGAAATGACATGTGGAAATGCAAGAAGCGAATTTCATATCCAATCTACATGAAACTGGCAAAGATGAAACACAACCTACAACATATATCTGTCTCGAATCTTCGTAACTCTGAATTTTTTTCATTATTATTCACCCTTATTTAATGAAGCGAACTCGAGGACGAGTTCATTTCAAGAAGGGGCGCCTGATGTAGGCCACACTATAGCCCAAGAGCCCAGTTTCTACTATTATGGGCCAGTTCTTATTGAAGGCCCATTAACAGGTTATTGGGCCTTGGGAGAATCCCTAGGACCGGACACATTTGTCAGAAAATCTCCTAGGGACCACAACTATTTATGACATGCATGGGAAACTACAAATATCTTTCTGGAGAGGCCTGACAAGGCCTAGAAGATTCACTTTTGGTTTTGTCACTTCTGTCTCTGACACATGCATGCTGTCAGAGTTGTTTTTTCAAGACTTTTGTGTTGTCTTGTCATGGGTCTTGTCACTTGGACGACCCTTCACTTTTCGAGGCCTATATAAGGCCCCCAGTTGTAACACTTGAATACAATTTGAAGTTATCCCTTTTATGAGAGCTCTGCTTTCTTCTCTTGAGTGTTCTCCCTGTTAGAGAGTGCTCTGTGCTTGTGGATTCAAGTACACCCCTTGTGGATTCAAGGGTTGAAGAGGTTATTTCTGTGGACTCAGAACCTAACCCTTCTTGAAGATCAAGGTTTGTGGATTCAAGCCATTGTTCTTCATTGTTCCTGCGCTAAGGCTGCGTCACTGACACATGCTATGGGATATCACGTAGGGACCACAAATATTTATGACATGCCTTGGAGACTACAATTATTTTCTGACAAGGCCTGTGCCCAAAGATTCACTTTTGCCTGTCGGTTCTGTCTCTGACACATGCATGCTGTCAGAGTAATATTTTCAAGACTTTTGTGTTGTCTTTTCATGGGTCAAATCACTTAGACGACCCTTTGTTATTGAGGCATATATAAGGCCCCCATTGTAACACTGGGAAACACAATTTGAAGTTATCCCCTTTTGAGAGCTCTGGTTTCTTTTTGAGTGTTCTCCCGTTATATAGTGCTCTGTGCTTGTGGATTCAAGTACACCCATTGTGGATTCAAGGGTTGAAGAGGTAAGTTCTGGCTACTTAGAACCTAACCCTTATTGAGGATCATTGTTCCTGCGCTAAGGCTGCGTCAAAATGTAGCTTCCACTTCATTGCTTTCTCTCTCTCCACTAGTTTTTCACTAGCTGCAGCAGCTAAGTAATTAAAGGATGCACAAGATAACCTTTTTAAAATAGCTCACAGTTAACCCATCTTGTACCTTGATATGCTATATGCTTCTGATTCGTTGAATGAAGATATGATTGAGGCGATAAAAACTTATTGTATAGTCAGAAACGGAATTACCAAACTGCTTGCAGTTCTCCTATTTCTGATATACAATCTCTGGTAGTCGGATGGTAAGAACTGTCGCTTAAGGTAGTTCTTCATCTTCTCCCAATTATGAGTTAAATCTTTTCCTAGCCGAGTACACATCCTTTGTAGTTGCTCCCACCAATCCTGACGCAGCCTTAGCGCAGGAACACAGGAGAACAAGGATTTGAATCCACAAGCCTTGGTCTTCAAGAAGAGTTAGTATCTGAATCCACAGAACTAGCCTCTTCAACCCTTGAATCCACAAGGGGTTGTACTTGGATCCACAAGCACAGAGCACTCTCTAATCAGGAGAACACTCAAAAAGAAAGCAGAGCTCTCAAAAGGGGATAACTTCAAATTGTGAGTTCAAAGAGTACAATGGGGGGCCTCATATAGGCCTCAAAAGGTGAAGGGTCGTCCATGTGATGTGACCCCTGAAATGACAATTCAAAGTCTTGGAACTATAACACTAACATCATGCATGTGTCAGCGATTAGACCTGACACCACAAAAGGAAGCTTCTAGGCTCAGATAGGGGCCTGAAAAGAGATATTCCAGCATCTCTAGAATCTGACACAATATATTGGTGTGTCCCTAGGTGATCCACTGTAGATTTGTCAGTTTCTAGGGAGTCTCCCAGGCCCATTAAGCTTAACTGGGCCTCACAGCTGGACTGCTTAATTTGGGCCTCTACTTGTATATGTGTGGCCTACATCAGGCGCTTCTCCTTCAGAAGAACTCGTCCTCGAGTTAAGATCATTGTCAGCATATTATTCATAAATATCACTAACATTGAAAGTGCTTGAAATACCAAAATGTGGTGGAAGGTCAATTATGAATGCGTTATCGTATATCTTCCTCAAAATCTTGAATGGACCATATTTCTTGGGCTTCAACTTGTTATAAGTCCCTGTACGAAATCTCTCTTTCCGTAGAAAGACCATCACCAGATCACCTTCTTTAAAGATCTTAGACCGTTTATGCTTGTCTGATGCTGCCTTATATTTTGCATATGTTTCAGCCAAGGTGGCTTGAACTTTTGAATGCGTATCATTGACTTGGTTCGCAAAGTTATGTGCAGCGATGCTCTTTCCATTGGGACTTGGAATCTGTAGAAGATCTAATGGAATCCGCGGTGTAAAAGAGTATACGACAGCAAATGGAGATAGTGTTGTGGATCGATTTACCGCCGAGTTGTAGGCGAATTCAGCTTGGGGTAATGCAAAATCCCACTGCTTTGGACGGTCGCTGGAGAGGCAACGCAAGAGATTTCCAAGGTTACAATCTGTCACTTCAGTTTGAGGGTAACAGGTTGAAGAGAAATTAAGCATTGTGTTGAAACGCGTCCACAGCGTAGTCCAGAAGTGTGACAAAAATTTGGAATCGCGGTCGGAGGTAATGCTGTCGGGAACTCCATGTAGACGCACAATCTCCTTGAAGAACAGATGAGCCACTTGTACCGCATCATTCGTCTTTTTGCAGTCAATAAAGTGAGCCATCTTAGAAAATCTATCCACCACTACCATGATGCAATCAGCTCCCCTCTGCGTACGAGGAAGTCCCAGTACGAAATCCATGGAAATATCAGTCCAGGGATGTTCAGGAATAGGGAGGGGCGTATATAGTCCAGTGCTGACTCTGTCCCTTGCTCTCCTGGCAAATCTGACACCTTTTCACAAAGTTTTCCACATCTTTCTTCAGTTTTGGCCAATAGTACTTCTCTTGTACCATAAAGAGTGTTTTGTCACTGAGGCCAGTGGAATGCACTTCTCTAATCAATTTTTCACTTAATGAGGTTTTTGGGATGCACAACTGATTTCCCCGAAACAGGAAATCATCGTGTAAGTGAAAACCACTTTTACCATGTCCAGCATGGCACAACTCCCAAAGCTCTGCAAAATCTCTGTCCTGGTGATAGAGTTCCTTGAAATGGTCAAAACCAAAGACGTCTGCACGAATACTGATGAGACATGCAGCTTTTCGGCTTAATGCATCAGCAACGCGATTAAGTTTTCCAGACTTGTGCTTGATAGAGAATGTAAACCGCTGGATGAATGATATCCAATGTGCATGCATTCGATTTATCGTTGTTTGCTGGTTAACTGATTTCAAAGCCTGATGGTCAGTATAAAGTATAAACTCCCTCTGAGTCAGATAGTGCTCCCATGTATGAAGAGCACGAACAACTGCATAGAACTCCAATTCATATGTTGTCCACTTCTTTCGTGGTTCTGACATTTTTTCACTGAAAAATACCACTGGACGTTCTTCTTGAGAAAGTACGGCACCGATTCCCGATATGGATGCATCACATTCAGCCTCAAATAATTTTTCAAAATCAGGTAATGCTAAAACATGGGCAGAGGTAAGCTTATCCTTGATCAATGTGAAGCTCTTCTCAGCCTCAGGTGTCCATAAAAAATTTCCTTTTCTGATACAATCAGTCATTGGTCCAGCTAGGGAGCTGAAACTTCTGATAAATCGACGATAAAATGAAGCCAACCCGTGGAAACTACGCAACTCATGAACATTTCTTGGAACAGGCCAGTCCTTTATTGCTTGTACTTTTGCATCATCTACTTTGATGCCTTCTGAGCCGACTATGTAACCAAGAAACAAAACACTGTTGGTGAGTGACGCAGCCTTAGCGTAGGATATATGAAGAACAGGGGTTTGAGTCCACAAACCTTGATCTTCAAGAAGGGTTAGGTTCTGAGTCCACAGAACTAACCTCTTCAACCCTTGAATCCACAAGGGAGTGTACTTGAATCCACAAGCACAGAGCACTCTCTAACCAGGAGAACACTCAAAAAGAAAGCAGAGCTCTCAAAAGGGGATAACTTCAAATTGTCTCAAAGTATTACAAATGGGGGGCCTTATATAGGGCTCAAAAAGTAAGGGTCGTACAAGTGATTTGACCTATAAAAAGACAACACAAGAGTCTTGAAAACACAACTCTGACAGCATGCATGTGTCAGAGACAGAAGTGACAAAAGCAAAAGTAAATCTTCTAGGCCTTGTCAGACCTCTCCAGAAAGATATTTGTAGTTTCCAATGCATGTCATAAATATTGGTGGTCCCTAGGAGATTGTATGACAGATGTGTCAGGTCCTAGGGATTCTCCCTTGGCCCAATAAGCCTTTAATGGGCCTCCAATAAAAATAGGCCCAGAATAATACAAAGTGGGTTCCTGGGCTGCATTCTAGGCTACATCAGTGAGGAATGAGCACTTCTTCAAGTTTATCCGCATGTCATTGTGATGTAGAACCAGCAAAGTAGCTCTCAAATGATGCATATGCTCCTCTTCACTTTTGCTGTATATCCGTATGTCATCAAAATAGACAACAACACAGTGCCCAATAAGTGGCTTTAGTACTTGGTTCACAACTCTCATAAATGTACTGGGGGCATTAGACAACCCGAAGGGCATCACCAGCCACTCATACAAGCCACTTTTTGTTTTAAATACTGTTTTCCATTCGTCACCTGCGCGAATTCGAATTTGATGGTAACCACTCTTTAGATCAATCTTTAAAAAAATCTTTGAACCGCTCAGCATATCTAGTAAATCAACCAAACGTGGAATCGGGAATCTGTACTTCACAGTTATTTTATTAATGGCCCGACTATCCACGCACATTCTCCATCTTCCATCTTTCTTTGGAACAAGTAACGCATGAACTGGAAAGGGGCTCATCCTCTCCTTAATCAGACCCTGTTCAAGAAGTTGCTCAACTTGTTCTTGCAAAGTCTTGTTTTCTTCTGGACTCATTCTATAATGCGGTAAATTAGGCAGACTAGCACCAGGAATGAGGTCAATGTGATGTTGAATATCTCTCATGGGAGGAAGTGATGTTGGTGCGCTTGAAATATCTGGGAATTCAACTAAGAGCTCAACAACAGGTTCAGGCACAATTTCGGATGCAAAGGATGAATGATCTAGTTTCTGAACAACAAAGACCACCTGTTCGGTCTCCTTCAACTCATTCCATACTTCTTTCTGATCCACAAGGAGAACAGAATTTTTTTCCCTTTCTATAGGAGGTTCTCTCTCCATTAGTGGGTTCAAAACAAATTTCTGTCCATTTTTGAAAAAAACAAAGATAACGACCTTTGTGGTTGGCATCAAGATCAGATTGCCACGGCCTTCCCAACAGAAGGTGGCATGCATCCATATCCACCACATCGCATAAAATTTCATCAAAATATTTACCACCAATGGAAAACTTTACAAGGCATGAGTCAGTTACCTTGACATCTATTTCATGAATAATACAACTGATGTGATAAGGATTGGGGTGTGGCTCGGTAAGAAGGCCCAATTTCTTGACTGCCTTGAGGGAAATAATGTTGTCAGTGCTCTCGCCATCAATAATAACATCACAGACTTTTCCATCTATGGTGCATCTGGTGCGGAATACCTTACGCCTTTGCGGGTGTTCAGCTTTCCTTGGGACATACATAATCCTACGCACCACACAATAGAGTCTTTCCCCTATGTCTCCATGAATTATGTTTCCCTCATCCTGTATGTTTTCGCAGATCTCTTCTTCTTCTTCTTCTCCTTCTTCTACTAATTCAGTCAAATTAACGGCCCTTCGTTCTGGACATTCATTTGATTTGTGACCTTCCTCATTGCATCTGTAACATTTCGTAACTGCACTACGGCCATAAGGATTTGCAGGGGACTATCCCTTGCCATTTGAAGCCCAAGTGCTTATTCTAGATGAAGCTGATGTAGCCCACTTCACAGGTCCATTTAAAGCTTAATGGGCCTCAAGAAAATCCATGGGAGCTGTCATATCTGCAGAGGATCACCTAGGGACACTAAATATTCTTGGAAGTTGAAGATGTCTGTCATAATATGACGCAGCCTTAGCGCAGGACTACAGGAGAACAAGGACTTGAATCCACAAGCCTTGGTCTTCAAGAAGAGTTAGTATCTGAAGCCTCTTCAACCGTTGAATCGACAAGGGGTTGTACTTGAATCCACAAGCACAGAGCACTCTCTAATCAGGAGAACACTCAAAAAGAAAGCAGAGCTCTCAAAAGGGGATAACTTCAAATTGTGAGTTCAAAGAGTACAATGGGGGGCCTTATATAGGCCTCAAAAGGTGAAGGGTCATCCATGTGATGTGATCCCTGAAATGACAATTCAAAGTCTTGGAACTATAACACTAACATCATGCATGTGTCAGCGATTAGACCTGACACCACAAAAGGAAGCTTCTAGGCTCAGATAGGGGCCTGAAAAGAGATATTCCAGCATCTCTAGAATCTGACACAATATATTGGTGTGTCCCTAGGTGATCCACTGTAGATTTGTCAGTTTCTAGGGAGTCTCCCAGGCCCATTAAGCTTAACTGGGCCTCACAGCTGGACTGCTTAATTTGGGCCTCTACTTGTAGATGTGTGGCATACATAAAATCCAACGCGCATCCCTTAAATATCTCTATATTCAAAGACTCTCTATATCCATTGAAAAAACCTCTTCAATATTAAGATGGCCATAAACCTTAGGGAAATCATTAATCAAAACAATGTAATCTATCCCACAAGTAGAAAGAGGAACCGAATGAAACTTGCATATTGACAATTTTGAATTCTTGAAACATGAACGATGAATCTTGCTCTGATACCACTTGACGCCGCTTTAGCGCAGCAAATGATGTAGCCCAGAATATTGCTCAGGAGCTTATTTTCTACTGTTATGGGTAAATTCTTATTGGAGGCCCACTTATAGCTTTTTGGGCCTTGGGAGAATCCCTAGGACCTGACACATCTGTCAGAAAATCTCCTTGTGACGAGAAATATTTATGACATGTGTTGGAAACTACAACAATCGTTCTGGAGAGGCCTGACAAGGCCTAAAAGATTCTCTTTGCTTTTGTCACTTCTGTCTCTGACACATGCATGATATCAGAGTTGTATTTTCAAGACTTTTCTGTTGTCTTTTCATGGGTCTTGTTACTTGGACGACCCTTAAGTTTTTTAGGCGTATATAAGGCCCCCATTGTAACACTTGAACTCATAATTGAAAGTTATCCCTTTTGAGAGCTTTGATTTCTTCTGTTGAGTGTTCTCCCCTGTTAGATAGTGCTCTGTGCTTGTGGATTCAAGTACACCGCTTGTGGATTCAAGGGTTGAAGAGTTAGTTCTGTGGACTCAGAACCTAACCCTTCTTGGATGTCAAGGTTTGTGGATTCAAACCATTGTTCTTCATTGTTACTGCGCTAAGGCTGCGTCAAATAAATACTTATTAGTCATGATGCTCGTAACAGAGAACATAAGCCCATGTGCCCTACAAGTTTTATTGGAACTTAATGAGTACCAAATTTCAAAGAATTCTTAGAATACCAGACCCCCACAAATACATGCAAGGCTAGATTTCCCATGAAATTTTTAAATTATATGCTGGGAAACTTGTGCAGATCATGGATTCATTCCACAATGAATATCAATGGGCGGTGCCAATGAAGTAGCATGAAGGCAAGAATTCAGCCCCACTCTATGCTTACTCAACAGGAATATCTGCATCAACCTGAACATGCCGAAAAATTAGCCTTGCCCAAAAATAATGAGAACTGGAGGACGTTAAATTCTTTTCCAAAGATGAAGAACAGGTACCTTCTGACTTGCATACCCAAAGAGAGTGAATGGAAAACTGCATTTAGAGATACTGCAAAGTGCTGTGAATTTCTGGTCATGTGTAGAAAAAGCATTTGTGCACAGTCCATATTATTAATGAACAAAGAAAAGCGCAGCTGGAAAAAATGTATAGGAAATTATGCAGTCAAAACAAGATTTAAGGCAACCATTCCAACTTATTCGCTGGGTATATTTGGTAGATCATGGATAAATTTTATGATTAACTTAAAAAGTTTCTGACCAATGGATTGCCAATGAGGAAGCAGGTAAATATGAAACAAAATTTCGTGCTAATGGAAGGATAATTGACTTGTTGGACTTTTCAATGGAACCACACAATGATTGGATAAACTCTTACTTAATGGGAGATACTAAGGTTTATACTAGTTTTCTTGTGCATACAAATGACATAACTGCAATAGAGGAGAAGATTACAGCCATCAAGGATCCAAAAACTTGTAGAAATCTATCAGAAACTAGCAGGGTTCTATATTCCACTTTTAGTAAATCCCAGAGCAATGTTGACTGTCTTTATCGATTGTACTGGTAAAATAGAAAGTTATTGGACTGGAGAACTACGAATTAGTTTCAGGAGAGTCACCGACAACATACTTTGCTCTGCTCCTACTCTTTTGCAACATTTTACAATTTATTTTCTAGTTTGCGATGATACTTATACTATTCCAGTTCAAACCTTCTGATACCAATTATTTAAGTAGACCAATGGTGGAAAGAGCAACAGAAAAAAAAGTGACTGCATATGATACAGGTGAATGCAAGGGAAGACTTTCTAATCCACCCTACAGGGAAATATCAAAGATGATAGACGAGTAGAAAGAGGAACCGAATGAAACTTTCCTATTGACAATTTTGAATTCTTGAAACATGAACGATGAATCTTGCTCTGATACCACTTGACGCCGCCTTAGCGCAGCAACTGATGTAGCCCAGAATATTGCTCAGGAGCTTATTTTCTACTGTTATGGGCAAATTCTTATTGGAGGCCCACTTATAGCTTTTTGGGCCTTGGGAGAATCCCCAGGACCTGACACATCCGTCAGAAAATCTCCTTGTGACGAGAAATATTTATGACATGTGTTGGAAACTACAACAATCGTTCTGGAGAGGCCTGACAAGGCCTAAAAGATTCTCTTTGCTTTTGTCACTTCTGTCTCTGACACCTGCATGCTGTCAGATTTGTATTTTCAAGACTTTTGTGTTGTCTTTTCATGGGTCTTGTCACTTGGACGACCCTTCACTTTTTGAGGCCTATATAAGGCCCATCATTGTAACACTTAAACTCAGAATTGAAAGTTATCCCTTTTGAGAGCTTTGCTTTCTTCTGTTGAGTGTTCTCCCCTGTTAGAGAGTGCTATGTGCTTGTGGATTCAAGTACACCCCTTGTGGATTCAAGGGTTGAAGAGGTTAGTTCTGTGGACTCAGACCCTCACCCTTATTGAAGATCGAGGTTTGTGGATTCAAACCATTGTTCTTCATTGTTCCTGCGCTAAGGCTGCGTCACAATGTCAGTGATCTTTATGAATACTATGCTGACAATGATCTTAACTCGAGGACGAGTTGTTCTGAAGAAGCGCAAGTATATATCTACAAGTAGAGGCGCATAATAAATCAGTCCAGGTATGAGGCCCAGTTAAGCTTAATGGGCCTTGGAGACTCCCTAGAGATTGACAAATCTGCAGTGAATCAACTAGGGACACACCAATATATTGTGTCAGATTCTAGAGGTTCTGGAATATCTCTTTTCAGGCCTATCTGAGCCTAGAAGCTTCCTTTTGTGGTGCCAGGTCTAATCGTTGACACATGCATGATGTTAGTGTTATAGTTCCAATAGTTTGAATTGTCATTTCAGGGGTCACATCACATGGACGACCCTTTACCCTTTGAGGCCTATATAAGCCCCCTATTGTACTCTTTGAACTCACAATTTAAAGTTATTCCCTTTTGAGAGCTCTAATTTCCTTTTTAGTGTTCTCCTGGTTAGACAGTGCTCTGTGATTGGTCATTTATTAAACTTGACTATTTTAAACTAAGTTATTTAATTTCTAATCTAATACAAATATATGGATTAAGAGAAATGAGTGTATATTCCAAGTAAAAATATATTTAGTAAATTTGATGTAGCCCAGAATGTTGCTCATTAAAATTTTCTGTTATTCTGCGCAAGTTCACACTGAAGGCCTATTAAAAGCTTATTGGGGAAACGAAGAATCCGTAGGACCTGAGACATTATGTGAAATATCACCTAGGGATGACGAATATTTATGACAGGCTATGGAAACTACAATTATCTTTCTGCAAAGGTGGGACAAGGCGTAGAAGATTTACTTTTCTCTTGTCACTTCTGTCTCTGACACATGCATGCTGTCAGATTTGTATTTTCAAGACTTTTGTGTTGTCTTTTAATGGATCTAATGACTTGGACGACACATTACTTTTTGAGGACTTTATAAGGCCCCCACATTGTAACACAATTTGAAGTTATCTTTTTTTGATGCAGCCTTAGCGCAGGATAAATGTAGAACTGAGACTTGAGTCCAGAAGCCTTGTTCTACAAGAAGGGTTAGAGTTTGATTTCACAGCACTACCGTCTTCAACCCTTGAATCCACAAGAGGGTATGGCTGAATCCACAAACACTTAAGCACTCTTAGTATGGAGAACTATCAGCAGATCTCTCAAAAAGGGACAACTTCAAATTGTCAGTTCAAGTGTTACAATGGGGGGCCTTATATAGGCCTCAAAAAGTGAAGGGTCGTCCAAGTGACAAGACCCGTGAAACGACAACACAAAAGTCTCTAAAATATAACTCTGACATCATGCATGTGTCAGAGACAGAAGTGACAAAAGCAATAGTAAATCTTCTAGGCCTTGTTAGGCCTCTCCACAGAGATATTTGTATTTCTCCAGGCATGTCATAAATATTTCTGGTCCCAAAGAGATTTTCTGACAAATGATCCAGGTCCTAGGGATGCTCCTTTGGCCCCATAAGACTTAATGCGCCTCTAATATAAATAGGCCCAGAATAATAAAAAGTGGGTTCCTTGGCTACATCAGGCGGCCCTTCTTTAAATGATACAGAGGACTTGCGTTGCAAGGGTTAGATATAATTCTTGTATGAGAACGATTCTGAAAGATGGTATATTTCATCACCGATATCCTTCGGTAGTCGTACAAGCAAGAAGTAGGCACGTATGCTAATAGATTGATCTGTGCTTA
Source organism: Lemna minuta (assembly GCA_024174645.1). Classification (NCBI taxonomy): domain Eukaryota; kingdom Viridiplantae; phylum Streptophyta; class Magnoliopsida; order Alismatales; family Araceae; genus Lemna; species Lemna minuta. The sequence goes on from CM044105.1 coordinate 3,233,751, forward strand.
TACGGGTTCTTGATAGCCTGCAATCTTAACATGATTATGAACGCCAAATAAGGTATAAAACATTACATTTATATGCATGTTATCATACTTTGAGTGGATTTATATCATTCTATGCAAGTTTATGTTATAATCTCAAAATTGGTTGATTTAGGGTTAATTATGATGAATTAAAGATTAAAGATTATATAACTTATCTTTACCTGAGATTATATATAGTTTTTAAAGTTAACTAATGAGAGAAACAAATTTTATTAACATTCATTATATTTTCTAAAGTTAAAATCTTTAGGAAATGAATGTATTTTTCAAATAAGAATTACATCTCTTGTTAAATAAAAAATTTCACTTTTTAGAATAATAAATTTTTGAATTTTAGATCAAATGAAAGAAATTTGGACTAATTTGTACTGATATTTTGAAAGTTATCGATTTTAGAATTTAAGGGATTTTTTCTAGATTTTTCAAATTTAATTTTCGATTTAAAACGTTAAAATAATTAAAAATATTAACAATCCGGGCCCTGTGGATTCCCTGTGGATTTGACCATTATTAACCATGATACCCTTCAATTCGTTGTAAATTCCCGAAATTGGTAAGTTAGGCTTTATTTTTGACACGAGACTGTTTGAAATCGACGACCTCGCGGTCACGTCTCGTGACTTCTCTTGTTCCTGCAGATAATTCTTTGATGTGTTAGATATATTCACTTCACATCTAGTAATACGAGGGTCAAAGTGAAATTGAAAGTACCTTGTACAATTTTCCAAAAGTACAAAACTAGCATGATTCTCCATTATAAATTTGCAAAGTCTTATTTCTGTGAATGTCTTCAAACCATTACTGACCTTGGTTTTGTCCTTATCCACTGTTTTGCCTTTAGGATTGATAACTTGTCCTGGAATTATTAAACATCTTATCACAAAGCAATACTTCTTCAAATCAATGTATAGTTTGTGTCTCAAATCCAGCAAGATCATCGTGCTTGGTTCAGTGGTGCATTCTATTGGCATCATGATGTAGCCCATAATGCAGCCCAAGAACCCACTTTGTATTATTCTGGGCCTATTTTTATTGGAGGCCCATTAAAGGCTTATTGGGCCAAGGGAGAATCCCTAGGACCGGACACATTTGTCAGAAAATCTCCTAGGGACCACAACTATTTATGACATGCATGGGAAACTACAAATATCTTTCTGGAGAGGCCTGACAAGGCCTAGAAGATTCACTTTTGGTTTTGTCACTTGTGTCTCTGACACATGCATGCTGTCAGAGTTGTATTTTCAAGACTTTTGTGTTGTCTTGTCATGGGTCTTGTCACTTGGACGACCCTTCACTTTTTGAGGCCTATATAAGGCCCCCAGTTGTAACACTTGAATACAATTTGAAGTTATCCCTTTTATGAGAGCTCTGCTTTCTTCTCTTGAGTGTTCTCCCTGTTAGAGAGTGCTCTGTGCTTGTCGATTCAAGTACACCCCTTGTGGATTCAAGGGTTGAAGAGGTTACTTCTGTGGACTCAGAACCTAACCCTTCTTGAAGATCAAGGTTTGTGGATTCAAGCCATTGTTCTTCATTGTTCCTGCGCTAAGGCTGCGTCAAGTGGTATCAGAGCAAGATTCACGTTCCAATATCAGCTATTAAAGAATGTCGAAAGGAAAGGTTTTATTTATTCCTCAAGTTTTATTTTCTTATACTTTTGGGAATCATTGTAATGATGATGGGGTTAAATGTCAAATGGTAAATGATTTTGCTGAATTTTCTGGCCAATTGCATATTAAAGAGTTTCTTGATTGGCTCATTGAAGTGGAGAGTTTGTTTGAATATCGAAATATACCAAGGAGAAAACAGGTCAAGTTTGTCAGTCGTAAGCTTAAGGGAAGTGCATGGGCTTGGTGGGAGCAACTCCAAAGGATGCGTACTCGGTTAGGAAAGGATCCTATTCAAGATTGGGAGAAGATGAAAAAATACCTGAAGAGGCAGTTTTTACCAGCAGATTACCAAGACTTGCTATACCAGGAATACCAAAATTGCAAACAGTTAGGTGATTCTATTGCTGTTTACACAAAGAAGTTTTGTCGCCTCCAGTCATATCTAGATTTCAATATAGCAGAGGAATACAGTATCTCCAGGTACAAGAATGGTCTACGTTGGAGTATTAAGAGAAAGCTATCTACTGAATCCCTTGATTTCCTAACTGATTTGGTGCTAGCTGCTACCCATGTTGAACAAGTGATAGAAAGAGAGCAAACAGTGTTGACGAAGCCACAAGAAGTACCTGATACAACTACACAGAGTTTAACTTATCCTATTGTAAGTGAAACTCCAAGTTATTGCCCTAATTCATGGAGAAACATTTCAACTCCTGCTGTGACAGTTTTTACTGACAATGATGGATATAGTGGTGATGTATCATCAAACGTAGGCATGGTTGATTTTCCAGAGGCCATCTAAGATAAAAATTGATGTTTCAGTGGAAAATACAGAGAAAAGAGATACCGAAGGAGAGTAACTCTCATGTTGGCTGCACTACACAGAGCAAGGTCGAAAAAGACAAGGTGGAATCGATTTACATGGATCTAATTAACTACAAGGTAACTGGGAGCTGTCTAGTTAAATTGCATCACGATGGGAAATACTTAGACAAAATATTATGTTATTTTGTCGACATGAAATTATCCCAGCCCAATTTCAGCTTGTCGTGGCGATATGACCTTGGTTCCTATTTCTTGCCCTTCCATAATATAGTCACCTTCTTTAGAAATTTTCAGAAATCTGTGTTAAGTCTATTCATAGATTATACTCCTTTCAGCAAGCAAACACAGGAAGTAGTGGTAAATCATGGAAAAACTTATTGTTCAAACAATGGGGCTGCAATCTCATTGGCCAAGAAGAGGAAATCAAATCCTTCAATCGCCGCAGCAATTGCAGGCAAAGTTCTAGAGCTCATAACTGAGTTCCCATCTACCATCAAGGAGGTAGACCATCCCATTAACCTTATACCTGTTTTATCTTTAGCAAACCTTCTGAATTCTAGCATCACACGAACGGAAAAATCAAATCAACCTAGACAGGTTTACTCGCTACCAAATGCATTTACAACAAAGAGTATAACGGGAAAATCAGGATCTTTATGGATGAAGCCAGCTTCAGTGATGCCCCAATATCATGAGAACAGGAGGTTCAATTTGATTTCAGAGATCATCCTAAATAACCTTTATCAAGAGATGTGCATAACAAAAGAAGCTATGGTGCCAAAAACTCACCAGTTTCTGAAGACAATACCTAGTTCCAGTATTGTACAATTGCCCCACAATATCACTCACATGCTACCTGGTCAAAGGGACAACATGTTTGGTATGCAACTCATAAACGAGGGAATCAGCATTCGTGCACTGCGAGTATTATTACTGCATGAAGAAAGGCGAAGCTGGGGAATATGTACAGGCCAGCAAGCAGTCAAACTCATAGCTAAGTCAATGTTTCCTACTCATTGGCTGGGCATATTTGCTAGATCTCGGAGCTATTTTACTTTGAATTTGAAAAGTTCATACCAATGGATTAGCAGTTAGGAAGTAGATGAATATAAAATAGACACTCATGCCATTGCAATGATATATCACTTCTTGGATTTTTTTCAATGGAATCCCACAATGATTGGATGAACTATCACTTAATTGAAAATCATATGGTTTATCTTGGTTATCTTGTGCATGCTATTGGCGTAATTGCAATGGAAAAGAAGATTACAGCCATCCAGGATCTGAAAACACCTAGAAATATGAAAGAAGAGGGAAGCTATGAGAAACACACATGGTTCTATATTCAATTATTAGTAACTCCTAGCACCATGTTGACTATCTTCATCGATTGCACTGAACATCAAGAGAACTCGAGGACGAGTTCATTTGAAGAAGGGGCGCCTGATGTAGCCCATAATGCAGCCCAAGAACCCACTTTGTATTATTCTGGGCCTATTTATTGGAGGCCCATTAAAGGCTTATTGGGCCAAGGGAGAATCCCTAGGACCGGACACATTTGTCAGAAAATCTCCTAGGGACCACAACTATTTATGACATGCATGGGAAACTACAAATATCTTTCTGGAGAGGCCTGACAAGGCCTAGAAGATTCACTTTTGGTTTTGTCACTTGTGTCTCTGACACATGCATGCTGTCAGAGTTGTATTTTCAAGACTTTTGTGTTGTCTTGTCATGGGTCTTGTCACTTGGACGACCCTTCACTTTTTGAGGCCTATATAAGGCCCCCAGTTGTAACACTTGAATACAATTTGAAGTTATCCCTTTTATGAGAGCTCTGCTTTCTTCTCTTGAGTGTTCTCCCTGTTAGAGAGTGCTCTGTGCTTGTCGATTCAAGTACACCCCTTGTGGATTCAAGGGTTGAAGAGGTTACTTCTGTGGACTCAGAACCTAACCCTTCTTGAAGATCAAGGTTTGTGGATTCAAGCCATTGTTCTTCATTGTTCCTGCGCTAAGGCTGCGTCACATCATGTGACATTGATAAAACCCATGAATAGGCCTAACTGCATTTTTCCATTCACCTCCTTTGGACAGGCAAAGCCGAAGGTATACACTCTTTAGAATCATAAACAAAGTTCTCATATATCTTGGGGATGAATAAGAGTGGATTTCCATAAGTAGACTCACATTTCTCATTCTACTAAATTTAATAAATGCAATTTGCACCTCTGCGATTCCAAATCGAGTTGGACAACCTTGTTGCTACAGAGTGGGATAAAACTCATGCCTCAATGTTATGTTGATGGTATCGCCACTTGAAATAATTGTTGAATTGTATATAGGACCTGCACAATATGCCCAGCATATTTTCTAGATAACAAGTAGGAATTCTTAACTTACGTGTTATACACATAAACTGACTTTCAATACATATGTTCCATCTTCGATACATCTGGTTCCAAAAGTAATAGCAGCGCACACGAATTGATGTTCTCTTTGAAATGTGTCCTGCCTGAAAGCGTATTTACAGACTCGTGTGCCTAGTTGCTATTTTCTGTATTATAGATGGGGTCATTCAAATCCAGTTTCCTGGCAGTGAAGAATCCACCTTTCTTTGCAACCGGGCTTGAACAATGTTCATCGCCATTGACTACACCATGTTCCTTTCTCCTTTCACCTGAAGGATATTATCCAAAAGATAACCATCCTTATCAGCATTCCATTTTCTTCTTGAGGGGAGGTCACAATTGGTTGTGTTAAAAACATCACTGTTTACTCGATCACAGTACATCTCTGACGCAGCCTTAGCGTATATGATAGATAGATGAAGAACAAGGGTTTGAATCCACAAACCTTGATCTTCAAGAAGGGTTAGGTTCTGAGTCCACAGAACTAACCTCTTCAACCCTTGAATCCACAAGGGGTGTACTTGAATCCACAAGCACAGAGCACTCTCTAACAGGGAGAACACTCAAGAGAAGAAAGCAGAGCTCTCAAAAGGGGATAACTTCATATTGTGTGTTCAAGTGTTACAATGGGGGGGCCTTATATAGGCCTCAAAAAGTAAGGGTCGTCCAAGTGACAAGACCCATGAAAAGACAACACAAGAGTCTTGAAAATACAACTCTGACAGCATGCATGTGTCAGAGACAGAAGTGACAAAAGCAAAAGGGAATCTTCTAGGCCTTGTCAGGCCTCTCCTGCAAGATATTTGTAGTTTCCAATGCATGTCATAAATATTGGTAGTCCCTATGAGATTTTCTGACAAAGGTGTCAGGTCCTAGGGATTCTCCCAAGGCCCAATAAGCATTTAATGGGCCTTTAGTATGAACTTGCCCAGAATTATAAAAAAAGGCTCTTGGGCTGGAATCTGGGCTACATCAGGCGCCCCTTCTTCAAATGAACTCGTCATCGAGTTCTCTTGATGTATAGTGCAATTGATGAAGATAGTCAACATGGGGCAAGGAGTTACTAATATTTGAATATAGAACCATGCGTGTTTCTGATAGCTTTTCTCGTCGTTGATATTTCTACGTGTTTTCAGATTCAGGATGGCTGAAATCTTCTCTTCCATTGTAATTATGCCAATAGCATGCACAAGATAACCAAGATAAACCATATCATTTCCCATTAAGTGATAGTTCATCCATTGATTGTGTGATTCCATTGAAAAATCCAAGAAGTGATATATCCTTGCATAGGCAGAAATGTCTGCTTTATATTTATCTGCTTCCTCACTGCTAATCCATTGGTATGAACTTTTTCAAATTCAACGTAAAAATAGCTCCGAGATCTAGCAACTATGCCGCGCCAATGAGTAGGAAACATTGACTTAGCTATGAATTTGTCTGCTTGATTGCCTGTACATATCGCCCAGCTTTGCCTTTCTTCATGCAGTAATAATACTCGCAGTGCACGAATGCTGATTCTCTCATTTATGAGTTGCATACCAAACATGTTTTCCCTTTGACCAGGTAGCATGCGAGTGAGATTGTGGGAAACGTTATAGTGGGGCAATTGTGCAATACTGGATTTAGGTATTGTCTTAAGAAACTCCTGAGATTTTAGTACAATAGCTTCTTTAGTTATGCACATCTCTTGATAAAGGTTATTTAGGATGATTTCTGGAATCAAATTGAACGTCCTGTTCTCATGATATTGGGGCATGACTGAAGCTCGCTTCACCCATAAACATCCTGATTTTGCAATTATACTCTTTGTTGTAAAATGCATTTGGTAGCAAAGTAAACCTGTCTATGTTGATTTGATTTTTCCGTTCGTATAATACTAGATTCAAGAAGGTTCGCTAAAGATAAAACAGGTGTAAGGCTAATGGGATGGTTTACCCCCTTGATGGTAGAAGGGAACTCAGTTATGAGCTCTAGAACTTTGCCTGCATTTGCTGCGTTGATTGAAGAATTTGCTTTCCTCTTCTTGGTCAATGAGATTGCAGCCTCATTGTCTGAAAAATAAGTTTCTCCATGATATACCACTACTTCCTGTGTTTGCTTGCTGAAAGAGGTATAATCTATGAACAGGCTCACAACAAATTCCTGACAATTTCTGAAGAAGGTGACTGTTTTATGGAAGGTCAAGAAATAGGATGCAAGGTCATATCGCCATGACAAGATGAAAATGAGCTGGGATAATTTCCTGTCGATAAAATAACATAATATTTTGTCTAAGTATTTCCCATCGTGATGCAATTTAACTGGACAGCTCCCAGTTACCTTGTAATTAATGTGATCCATGTAAATTTCTTCCATCTTGTGTTTTTCGACCTGCTGTGTGGTTTTCATTCCCAATATTCTTAGTTGACGAGCAGCAACCAGGTTCAAACAACTATCCCCATCATAAATATGTTGACATACCTTGCTCTGTGTAGTGCAGCCAGCATGAGAGTTACTCTCCTTCAGTATCTCTTTCTCCGTATATTCCACTGAAACATCAATTTTATCTTCAAAGGCCTCTGGGAAATCAACCATGCCTACCTTTGATGATACACCACCACTATATCCATCATTGTCAGTAAAAACTGTCACTGCAGAGGTTGAAATGTTTCTCCATGAATTAGGCCAATCACTTGGAGTTTCACTTACGATAGGATAAGTTAAACCCTGTGTAGTTGTATCAAGTACTTCTTGTGGCTTCGTTAACACTGTTTGCTCTCTTTCTATCACTTGTTCAACATGGGTAGCAGCTAGCACCAAATCAGTTAGGGAATCAAAGGATTCAGTAGATAGCTTTCTCTTAATACTCCAACGTAAACCATTCTTGTACTTGGAGATACTGTATTCCTCTGCTTCATTGAAATCCAGATATGACTGGAGGCGACAAAACTTTTTTGTCTAAACAGCAATAGAATCACATAACTGTTTGCAGTTTTGGTATTCTCGTATACCAAGTCTTGGTAATCAGGTGGTAAAAATGCCTCTTCAGGTATTTCTTCATCTTCTCCCAATCTTGAATAGGATCCTTTTCCCTAATCGAGTACGCATCCTTTGGAGTTGCTCCCACCATGCCCATGCACTTCCCTTAAGCTTACGACTGACATACTTAACTTGTTTTCTCTTTGGTATATTTTGATCTTCAAAGAAACTCTCCACTTCAATGAGCCAATCAAGAAACTCTTTAATATGCAATTGGCCAGAAAATTCAGAAAAATCAACTACCATTTGACATTTAACCCCATCATCGATACGATGATACCCAGAAGTATAAGAAAATAAAACTTGAGGAATAGATAAAACCTTTTCTTTCGACATTCTTGAATAGCTGATATTGGAACGTAAATCTTGCTCTGATACCACTTGACGCAGCCTTAGCGTATATGATAGATGAAGAACAAGCGTTTGAATCCACAAACCTTGATCTTCAAGAAGGGTTAGGTTCTGAGTCCACAGAACTAACCTCTTCAACCCTTGAATCCACAAGGGGTGTACTTGAATCCACAAGCACAGAGCACTCTCTAACAGGGAGAACACTCAAGAGAAGAAAGCAGAGCTCTCAAAAGGGGATAACTTCATATTGTGTGTTCAAGTGTTACAATGGGGGGGCCTTATATAGGCCTCAAAAAGTAAGGGTCGTCCAAGTGACAAGACCCATGAAAAGACAACACAAGAGTCTTAAAAATACAACTCTGACAGCATGCATGTGTCAGAGACAGAAGTGACAAAAGCAAAAGGGAATCTTCTATGCCTTGTCAGGCCTCTCCTGCAAGATATTTGTAGTTTCCAATGCATGTCATAAATATTGGTAGTCCATATGAGATTTTCTGACAAAGGTGTCAGGTCCTAGGGATTCTCCCAAGGCCCAATAAGCATTTAATGGGCCTTTAGTATGAACTTGCCCAGAATTATAAAAAAAAGGCTCTTGGGCTGGAATCTGGGCTACATCAATCTCGCCATCAACAAACTTTGCTGTGCATCTTTCAATTTCTTTGTGCATGCTTCCATCCTGATGGATTCATCAATCCTATTCAGTTTCCTGCAGGCCATTCAGTTTTCAATCCTAACTTCTTAAGCAGTCGAGCCGAAACCAGATCTTCACCATCTTTATCATCAACACTATGGAAAAATACATTGCTGTCTGCAGTGCAATCTGTCGAAACAACACTATGCTGTTGTTGCTCTTCTTCTTGTTGCCATACAACTTGATCTTTATCTCTGGTGACATTTCCAAAATCAACCACCATTCTTTCTGATGCTATGCAGTGACCATATTCTCTTTGGTCGCTACACACCTTCGATAGAAGAGTTTAAGCATTTTCCTTTCGATTGCAGAGAGTTGAAGAATATTTTTGATGTGCACTTATTGCTGGATATCTTACATCTTTAGTTGGGTGTAAGTTTGTTGATGTAGGCCAGAATGTAGCACAGGAACCCACTTTGTATTATTCTAGGCTTCTTTATATTGGGGGCCCATTGAATGCTTATTGGGCCAAGGGAGCATCCCTAGGACCTGACACATTTGTCAGAAAATCTCCTTGGGACCAGAAATATTTATGACATGCCTTGGAAAAAGAAGTTTATGTGTTATACACATAAACTTGACACAACAAAAAGAAGCTTCTAGGCCTGACAATAGACACTCCGGAGATTCTGGGAACTGTAGAATCTGACACACACTTTTATGGGTCTCTAGGTGAACTTCTGCAGACAGTGCCCCTTGTGACTTTCCGGGCTTTATAAGTCACAATTGGGCAATGGATGCCCTTGGCCTACATCAGGCGCTCCTTCTTCAAATAAACTCCTCCTCAAGTTTCCTTTATTTCTTCGTATCTGATCGTAAATATGAATAACATTGTAGAGGTTACAGATAGCATGATTCTGGAAACGCTTTTCTTCTGTAATGTATTTAATGTTTACCAGCTCGGAACTGCATTTGACGTTCCCATTGCGTGTTAGCTCATTTCTTTCCTTCCTTTCCCGCCTCCCTCCATTGATAATTGAATGCATCTTTTCTTTGAGTGGGACAGCAGAAAATCGAGCAAAAGAGAGATCGCCAAGTAAAAGAGAGAACGCCAGCATAATAAGCTTTTTCAGAAGTAGAACACCAAGGAAATGAGTCGTTTTTGTTTTGTGGATAATTCTGTTCCGACTCTTTTATGCAGATACAATTTCTTGGCCTAAGGTTATCAGTAGTTGTTGTCCCTGTGAAATTACAGCAAGTGATATATTGCTGATAAAATGATGGGAGTTGATTAAATCCTGATACCCGATAGGTAGTTGTAATTTTCTTGTGGTCCATAGAGGATTGGATCTGCTCAATTTTTCTTATACCGTATGGAATAAAGATATAACAAACAATTCCCAAAAGCCTTGTCATCACGAAGTAGCTACTGGAAACTATGAAAAGTCTGTTGGTCTCCAGTATCAAGTGCAAAATGCTCAACAGATGCCTAGGTTGTGTAGGCTCGATTTGGATTTCCTATGACCTTGGAAACGCCTAGCTATAGAGGTCCACTTACTTGTTTTGGGCATATAATCCAAATGATATTCGCTCTTTAGAAATATCTTCGAAAGGTCATCTAATATCATCCAGTTCAATTTCTTTTTTGGCAGGAATTAAAATAGCTTTCGAGACAAAAATTTCGATTTTCTCATTATATTGACATTCGTAATTTCAATTTCTTGCAAGTTCGCTTGTCTTCCGTTATTGGAATCTCCTTTTTCAGTAGCTATAGAGTAAGGCAAGTCTCTTTCCTGAATAGCATTCTGATGATCTTGTAAGTCCAGATATATTTTTGAATATAAGGATGACCCGCACAACAGGGCCAGCATATATTCTGGAGGTTTAATAGGAAATTCTAGAGGGCTTTCGATAGTTTGATTCTCAATGAAGGTTTTCCTGCTTTGATTCCTGTTGGCAAACAAATAACGTGCCAATGAACATGCATCGATATTCTTGTTGATGAGTGTCGTACTTGAAATTTCATTTACCACATTGAATATACCACTCCTCTGTGCACGAATGGGGGAGCAGTTTTGCAAACGTGGACAAATATGGTCAATGTCATTCCAGCTAAACCTTGAATAGCGGGAAATTCAGTTATAAGCTCCTGGATACAGCCAGCAACTACTGTCGTAGATATAGCAGAATTTGGTTCCCTCTTCTTGAGCATGTAAACTATGGCCTCAACATTGGTCCAAGTGGAACAATGTTCTCTTTTATGATTTAAAATAACTGCCTGTTTGGTCAAAGGATTATCACCTCTTTGTTCTTGTGAATGTTGTGAGTATGACCCTTTCTGTGTGGCTCTGGATAATGTTCGGTTGTCAATCCCAGCATTTTCCTCAAGAGTAGATACCAGGTCTTCACAAGTCCTCCAGTTGAACTTTTGGTGATTATTCCTTGCTGTCTATGGGTCTTCCACAACCCTTTTCTTTCTTTTTCCAGCAGTTGTACCGCACGTGTTGCAGCAAACACCAAATCAGTTAAGTAATAAAAGGATTGAGAAGATAACCTTTCCCTAATAGCCATACATAAACCTAATTAGATACTGTATTCTTCTGATTCATTGAAATCTAGTGATGTAGGCCAGATTAAGGCCCAAGTGCTTATTTTGGATGGAGCAGAGGCAGCTCACTGCAGAAGCCAATTTAATGCTTAATGGGCCTAATGAGAATCCCTAGGACCTGACACATTTGTCAGACAATCTCATAGGGACCACAAATATTGATGACATGCCTTGGAAACTACAAATATCTGTTTGGATAGGCCTGACAAGGCCTGGAAGATTCACTTTTGCTTTTGTCACTTCTGTCTCTGACACATGCATGCTGTCAGAGTTGTGTTTTCAAGACTCTTGTGTTGTCTTTTCATGGGTCAAATCACTTGGACGACCCTTACTTTTTGAGGCCTATATAAGGCCCCCATTGTACTCTTTTGAACACACAATTTGAACTTATCCCTTTTATGAGAGCTCTGCTTTCTTCTCTTGAGTGTTCTCCCTGTTAGAGAGTGCTCTGTGCTTGTGGATTCAAGTACACCCCTTGTGGACTCAAGGGTTGAAGAGGTTAGTTCTGTGGACTCAGAACCTAACCCTTCTTGTAGATCAAGGCTTGTGGATTCAAACCCTTGTTCTTCATCTATCCTATACGCTAAGGCTGCGTCAAGTGGTATCAGAGCAAGATTTACGTTCCAGTTTCAAGTTTTCAAAAATGTCAAAAGGCAAGTATCATTCTCTTCCTCTTTCTACTTTCTGGGATATATTACAGTCATGATATGCATGAAGCTCCATTGAAAAATGATTTTCCTGAATTTGCTGGCCAACTACATATTAAAGAGTTTCTTGATTGGCTGATTGAAGTGGAGAGTTTCTTTGAAGATCAAAATATACCAGGGAGAAAACATGTCAAGTTTGTCAGTCGTAAGCTTAAGGGAAGTGCATGGGTTTGGTGGGAGCAACTGCAAAGGATGCGTACTCGGTTAGGAAAGGATCCTATCCAAGATTGGGAGAAGATGAAGAAGTACTTGAAGAGGCAGTTTTTACCACCTGATTACCAAGACTTTGTATACCAGGAATACCTAAACTGCAAACAGTCAGGTAATTCTATTGCTGTTTATACAAAGAGGTTTTATCGCCTCCAATCGTATCTAGATTTTATGGAATCAGAAGAATACAGTATCTCAAGGTACAAGAAAGGTTTGTGTTTGGCTATTAGCGAAAGGTTATCTTCTCGATCCTTTTATTACTTATCTGATCTAGTATTAGCTGCTGAAGCTATTGAACAACAAGTGGAGATTGAGAAAACAAGTAAATGGAAGCCACATAGTCTACAACAAACTAGTACTGATAATGTCAGATATCCGGTTTTAATTGCAACTCAAAAACAATCTCCAACTCTCTGCAATCCAACGGAAAATTCTTTGACTCAGTCATACAAGGTGTCGGGTGGCCAAAGAGAATATAATTCCATTATACAATCAAAGAGAAACAGGGCTGATTTTTTTGATGTCATCAAAAAAGAAGATCTTATTTCAAGGCAAGCAGAAGAAGAGCCACAGCAGCATAGTGCAGTGTCCACAGGCTTCATTATGAATAGCAATGTTTGTTTGAATGGTATTCATGATAAAGTTGGTGATGATATGGTTGTTAAAAAAGAATATTGTTTAAACCAGATTGAAGAGGCTGGTGGAATCGTTGTGCCAATGGAGATCAAATCGAATGCTGCCATCTCAACTTCAGTAATTACAGACCAGCTGCAAGAAGTCAAAAATGATTTTGAGAGTATTGAAGAGATGATGAAGATCCCAACTCCTATGTGTACCATCCAGCATGAAATTAAACTCATATTTGGTCTATGTTTCCACAACCTGTCAGGAAATGGTGCAAAGCATATTCAAATTTTACAAGATAAGGCAAATAACTTTTTATTAGGCACGACGCTCATAACAGAGAACATATGCCCATGTGTCCTTCCAGTTTTATTGGTACTTAATGAGTACCAGATTTCAAAGAAGTACTTAGAAAACCAGATCCTCAGAATTACATGCAAGGCAAGATTTCACATTAAATGTCAAGATTATATTCTGGGTATCTTGTGCAGGTCATGGATTCAATCCACAATGAATTTCAATGGACAAAACCAGCAGAGTAGCATGCAGGCAAGAATTCAGCTCCACTCTATGTTTACTCGACAGGACTATCTGCATCAACCTGAACCAGTGCACTTACTAGCAACGGAATCTTCAACAGAAACTATATTGAGAAGATATGGATCTTTATGTGGACATGTCGAAAAATCAGCCATTGCCAAGAATCATGAGAACTGGAGGACATCAAATTTGTTTCCAAACATGAAGAAGAGACACCCTAAGACTTACATACCTAAAGAGAGTGAATGGAAAACTGCATTTATGTCTACTGCAGAGTTCTGTGAATTTTTGAGCATGTGTGGAAAACATTCATTTATACCAAGCACACTCTGGACAGATGAGAGAAGAAAACTGTGGGTCAGTTTAGATAGGTACTACAAAATGCTCGATACACTCCCAAGTATTCAAGACCTACGGAAGATGGCAAAATCTAGTTCGGACTTTACAAAATCCCCTCTCTATAAAATTTGCCACCAAACAAATCAGATTCTACTCTGTCAATCGGAGAGCCTGTTCAATATGCAACTTAGAAATGGAAGAATCAATCTGTTTGTACTGCCAGCATTCCCAACGCACAAAGACAATCGCAACTGGAAGTTATGTATAGCAAATCTAGCAATCAAAATCTTAGCTAGATCAAGAATTGTTACTCCTTACCTAGACTCAAACTTGGGTATGTCACCGGTATATTTGACGACGAATTGCAATTGTCCATTCCATCAGATCAACAGCCAGCAAATAGAGCCACAAGTTGACTGCAAAAAGTGTCACTTCATGGGAGATGCTGCAAATTATCCTGGTTTCAACTTGCATGCCAATGATATAATGGCAAAAGAACAGAATATTACATTCATCCATGATTTGACAGGACTTGCAAATATCCATCAATATCAAAACTATCAGGGACTAGGATGGTTCCATATTCCATTTACAAAAAGTCGTAGTTCCATGTTCACACTCTTTTTTTATTGTAATCGCAAAGGAAAAATGATACGGACCGAAGAACTAAAAGTCAAGAACAAATTTTTTACTGTGCTAGAACTTCTGCAAAAGTATGTAATGCATTTGCAAACTCACAGTGGACTTTCTACTGGTGTGGTTGGTGCCTTCCCGTTAAAAGCAGGGGAGCATAACAAGATACAAGAAAAGAGCTCGTGTAAGGAGCAAGGTACAAGAGTGACCAGAAAGGACATTAGGAAATGCAAGGGGAAAATTTCAAATCCAACCTACAAGAGGCTGTCAAAGATGATAGAAGACTTACAGCAAAATCCTTTGAGAAATCCTTGTATTTCTAATTTTTTCTATATCTGTCATCTTTATTACTACCTTACAGAGAATGAAGATCACTCGAGGACGAGTTCATTTGAAGAAGGGGCGCCTGATGTAGGCCAGATTAAGGCCCAAGTGCTTATTTTGGATGGAGCAGAGGCAGCTCACTGCAGAAGCCAATTTAATGCTTAATGGGCCTAATGAGAATCCCTAGGACCTGACACATTTGTCAGACAATCTCATAGGGACCACAAATATTGATGACATGCCTTGGAAACTACAAATATCTGTTTGGATAGGCCTGACAAGGCCTGGAAGATTCACTTTTGCTTTTGTCACTT
Source organism: Lemna minuta (assembly GCA_024174645.1). Lineage (NCBI taxonomy): Eukaryota > Viridiplantae > Streptophyta > Magnoliopsida > Alismatales > Araceae > Lemna > Lemna minuta. Next base: position 3,248,935 of record CM044105.1, read on the forward strand.
CTGTCTCTGACACATGCATGCTGTCAGAGTTGTGTTTTCAAGACTCTTGTGTTGTCTTTTCATGGGTCAAATCACTTGGACGACCCTTACTTTTTGAGGCCTATATAAGGCCCCCATTGTACTCTTTTGAACACACAATTTGAACTTATCCCTTTTATGAGAGCTCTGCTTTCTTCTCTTGAGTGTTCTCCCTGTTAGAGAGTGCTCTGTGCTTGTGGATTCAAGTACACCCCTTGTGGACTCAAGGGTTGAAGAGGTTAGTTCTGTGGACTCAGAACCTAACCCTTCTTGTAGATCAAGGCTTGTGGATTCAAACCCTTGTTCTTCATCTATCCTATACGCTAAGGCTGCGTCATCTAGGTATGATTGGAGGTGATAATGTATAAACAGCAATAGAATTACCTAATTGTTTGCAGTTTTGGTAATGAGGTGGTATAAACTGCCTCTTCAGGTACTTCGTCATCTTCTCCCAATCTTGGATAGGATCCTTTCCTAACCGAGTACGCATCCTTTGCAGTTGCTCCCACCAAGCCCATGCACTTCCCTTAAGCTTACGACTGACAAACTTGACATGTTTTCTCTTTGGTATATTTTGATCTTCAAAGAAACTCTCCACTTCAATGAACCAATCAAGAAACTCTCTAATATGTAGTTGGCCAGAAAATTCAGGAAAATCATTTATCATATGACATTTAAGCCCATCATCACTACTATGATTCCGAGAAGTATAAAAAAATAAAAATACATTCTCTTGTTATTTATTAAATTTGACAGTTTAAAACTAGATTATTTAAATTATCATCGAACAAAACAAATTTGGATTACGAGAAATGAGTGTATGATGTAGGCCAAGGACCTCTATTGCCCAATTGTGACTCATGAAGCCCGGTAAGTCACAGGGCCCACTTATGGGGCCCAATTAGAGCTTAGTGGGCCAGGAGGGAATCTTGAGGAGCTGTCACTGTCTGCTGAAGATCACCTAGAGACCCACAAAAGTGTGTGTCAGAGTCTACAGTTCCCAGCATGGTGTAATAGCATAGAAGCTTATTTTTGTTGTGTCAGGCCCATCTCCTGACACAAGCATGGTGTAATAGCTATACTTTCAAAATTTTGAGTTGTCTTATCAGGGGGTCATGTCACTTGGACGACCCTTTACTTTTTGAGGCCTATATAATGCCCCCCCATTGTAACACTTGAGGACGTAATTTGAAGTTATTCCTTATTGAGAGCTTTGCTTTCTCCCCTTTGAGTGTTCTCCAATTTTGAGAGTGCTCCTTTGCTTGTGGATTCAAGTACAACCCCTTGTGGATTCAAGGTTTTAAGAGGTTAGTTCTGTGGACTCAGAACCTAATCCTTCTTGAAGATCAAGGTTTGAGGATTCACGCCCCTATTCTTCATTGTTCCTGCGCTAAGGCTGCGTCAGTGTATATTAAAAATAAAAATGCACTCTCTTGTTATTAATTCAATTTGACTATTTAAAACTAGATTATTTCATTCCTAATCAAACAAAACAAATTTAATAGAAATGAATTTATATTGGAAATCAAAATGTATTCTCTTGTTATTAATTAAATTTGACTGTTTAAAACTATATTAGTTAATTTCTAATCCAACAAAAAAAATTTGGATTAAGTTAAATGAGTGTATATTCGAAATAAAAATGAACTCTCTTGTAATTTATTAAATTTAACTGGTTAGAACTAGATGATTTAATTTCTAATCCAACCAGACAAATTTGGATTAATTCGGAGTTTTATCTTCAAATGTATGAAATTTCTCATTTTTAAATATCTATCATGTCATTCCATTTTAAGGTATAATTTCAAAAGGCACTATTTTAGGGATTATTTTGCATTTTTAAATAATATATTTTTTTTGTAGATTGTTCTCATCAATATTTGAGATTATAATTATGTTATAATGTTAAATAATAAGAAAATTACTTTTTATATCCTTATTTATTTTTCTAAGTTTTAACTTCTAAGAGAAATGAGTGTATATTCCAAATAAAAATGTATTCTCTTCTAATTTATTAAATTTGACGGTTTAAAACTAGATTATTTAATTTCTATCCGAACAATATAAATTTGGATCACAAGAAATAAGTATATATTCAAAATAAATATACATTCTCTTGTTATCTATTAAATTTCACAGTTTAAAACTAGATTAGTGAATTTCTAATGCAACAAATTAAATTTGTATTAAGAGAAATCAGTGTATATTCAAAATAAAAATGCATTCTCTAGTAATTAATTAAATTTTATTGGTTAGAACTAGAGTTTTCAATTTATAATCGAACAAGACAAAATTGGATTAATTTTGAATTGCATTTTAAAAGTTATGAAATTTCTCATTTTTTAATATCTATCATGTCATTCAATTTTAAGTTATAACTTCAAAAGGCACTATTTTAGGGATTATTATGCACTTTTAAAGAATACTTTTTTTGTAAATTTTTCTTATCAATATTTGATATTATAATTATGTTTTAATGTTAAATAATAAGAAAATTACTTTTTACATGCTCAATTATTTCTCTAAGTTTTAACTCCTGAGAGAAATGAGTGTATACATTCAAAATAAAAATTCATAATGTTGTTATTTAGTAAATTTGACTCTTTAAAACTAGATTATTTAATTTCTAATCGAACAAAATAAATTAGGATGAAGATAAATAAGTGTATATTCAAAAGAAAAATGCATTATTTTTTAATTTATTAAATTTGACTGTTTACAACTAGATTATTTAATTTCAAATTGAACAAAATAAATTTGGATTCAGAGAAATGAGTGTATATTCAAAATAAAAATGCATTCTCCTGTAATTTATTGAATTTGACTGTTTAAAATTTGATTATTTAATTTATAATCGAACAAAATAAACATGGATTAAGAGAAATGAGTGGATATTCAAAATAAAAATGCACTCCCTTCTTATTTATTAAATTTGACTATTCAAAACCAGATTATTTTATTCGTAATCCAACAAAATAAATTTAACAAAAATGAATTCATATTGGAAATAAAAATGTATTCTCTTGTTATTTATTAAAATTGACTGTTAAAAACTTCATTAGTTAATTTCTAATCCAAGAAAACAAATTTGGATTAAGAGAAATAAGTGTATATCCAAAATAAAAATGCATTCTCCTGTAATTTATTAAATTTGACTTTTAAAACTAGATTATGGAATTTCTAATCGAACAAAATAAACATGGATTAAGAGAAATGAGTGGATATTCATAATAAAAATGCACTCTATTTTATTCGTAATCCAACAAAAAAAATTTAACAAAAATGAATTTATATTGGAAATAAAAATGTATTCTCTTGTTATTTATTAAAATTGACTGTTTAAAACTTCATTAGTTAATTTCTAATCCAAGAAAACAAATTTGGATTAAGAGAAATCAGTGTATATTCGAGATAAAAATGCATTCTCTTGTCATTTATTAAATTTTAGCTAAAACTACATTATTTAGTTTCTAATCCATTATTTGAGATTATAATTGAGTTTTAATGTTAAATAATAAGAAAATCTGTTTTTGTATACCTATTTTTTTTCTAAGAGAAATTTGTATATATTCATATTAAAAATGTACTCTCTTGTTATTTATTAAATTTGAATTTTTAAAACTAGATTAGTTAATTTCTAATCCAACAAAACAAATTTGGATTAAGAGAAATGTGTGTATGTTCGAAATAAAATGCATTCTCTTGTAATTTATTAAATTTGACTGTTTAAAACTAGATTATTTAATTTCTAATCAAATAAAATAAATTTGGAAGCAATGATCTCCCACACATGGAAGTATTATTTGGTGGGATGATAGAAGCCATTTAAGCACAGATGCAATGAAGTTAGTTGAGATGACCTAGTCCTTGTATGTACCTGCCAGCAAAGATCTTCTATTCCAAGCAACTTCGAGTTCCCATAGAAGATATATACAATCTTACAAAAAGCCTTCTTATAAAATTCTTATATATAACACTCACAATGCTAGTCCTCCATATCACTTCCTTGCATAAAATAAAGCTAACTTTAAGTTGAGTTTATTTAAAGGACCGCATGATGTAGCCCAAAATGGAGTCCACGACCCTATTTCGGTTGGAGGTTAATGGACCTCAAAAGAATCTCTAGGAACTATCAATGTCTGTAGAGGATCATCTTGGGACACCAAATATTATTGATAATTGAGGAAAAAATATCACAATATCTCTGTGAATGATGTAGGCCAGATTAAGGCCCAAGCGCTTATTTTGGATGAAGCAGAGGCAGCCCACTGCAGAAGCCCATTTAATGCTTAATGGGCCTAATGAGAATCCCTAGGACCTGACACGTTTGTCAGACAATCTCCTAGGGACCACAAATATTGATGACATGCCTTGGAAACTACAAATATCTGTTTGGATAGGCCTGACAAAGCCTGGAAGATTCACTTTTGCTTTTGTCACTTCTGTTTCTGACACATGCATGCTGTCAGAATTGTATTTTCAAGACTTTTGTGTTGTCTTTTCATGGGTCAAATCACTTGGACGACCCTTACTTTTTGAGGCCTATATAAGGCCCTCATTGTAACACTTGAATTCACAATTTGAAGTTATCCCTTTTGAGAGCTTTGCTTTCTCCTCTTGAGTGTTCTCACTGTTAGAGAGTGCTCTGTGCTTGTGGATTCAAGTACACCCCTTGTGGATTCAAGGGTTGAAGAGGTTCGTTCTGTGGACTCAGAACCTAACCCTTCTCGAAGATCACGGTTTGTGGATTCAAACCATTGTTCTTCATTGTTCCTGCGCTAAGGCTGCGTCAAGTGGTATCAGAGTAAGATTTACGTTCCAAGATCAGCGGTTCAAAGATGTCCCACAGAAAGGTTTTATCTAATCCTAAACATTTATTTTCTTATACCTCTAGGAATCATGGCAGTGATGATAGGCTTAAATGTCCATTAGTAGTTGAGTTTTTCTGAGTTTTTCGGCCAACTTAATATTGAAGAGTTTCTTGATTGGCTTATTGAAGTGGAGAGATTCTTTGAAGATAGAAATATAGCAAAGAAGAAACAGGTTAAGTTTGTTTGTCGTAAGCTTAAGGGCAGCGCATGGGCTTGGTGGGAGCAACTGCAAAGGATGCGTACTCGGTTAGGAAAGGATCCTATCCAACACTGGGAGAAGATGAAGAAGTACCTTAAGAGGCAATTTTTACCACCTGATTACCAGGACTTGGTGTATCAGGAATACCTAAACTGCAAACAGTCAGGTAATTCTATTGCTGTTTATACAAAGAGGTTTTATCGCCTCCAATCGTATCTAGACTTTAATGAATCAGAAGAATACCGTATCTCAAGGTACAAGAAAGGTTTGTGTTGTGCTATTAGCGAAAGCTTATCTTCTCGATCCTTTTATTGCTTATCTGATCTAGTATTAGCTGCTGAAGCTATTGAACAACTAGTGGAGATAGAGAAAACAAGGAAATGGAAGCCACATAGTCTACAACGAACTAGTACAGATGATGTCAGATATCCGGTTGTAATTGCAACTCAAAAACAATCTTCAACTCTCTGCAATCCAACGGAAAACGCTTTGACTCAGTCATACAAGGTGTCGGGTGGCCAAAGAGAATATAATTCCATTATACAATCAAAGAGAAAGGGAGCTGATTTTTTTGATGTCATCAAAGAAGAAGATCTTGTTTCAAGGCAACCAGAAGAAGAGCAACAGCAGCATAGTGCCGTGACCACAGGCTGCATTATGAGTAGCAATGTTTGTTTCAACGGTATTCATGATAAAGTTGGTGATGATATATTTGTTAAAAAAGAATATTGTTTAAACCAGATTGAAGAGGCTGGTGGAATCTTTTTGCCAAAGAAGATCAAATCGAATGCTGCCATCTCAACTTCAGTAATTACCGACCAGCTGCAAGAAGTCAAAAATGATTTTGAGAGTACTGAAGAGATGATGAAGATCCCAACTCCTATGTGTACCATCCAGCATGAAATTAAACTCATATTTGGTCCATCTTTGCACAACCTGTCAGGAAATGGTGCAAAGCATATTCAAATTTTACAAGATAAGGCAAATAACTGCTTATTAGGCACGTCAATTGTAACAGAGAACATATGCATATGTGTCCTACCAGTTTTATTGGTACTTAATGAGTACCAGATTTCAAAGAAGTACTTAGAAAACCAGACCCTCAGAATTACATGCAAGGCAAGATTTCACATTAAATGTCAAGATTATATGCTGGGTATCTTGTGCAGGTCATGGATTCAATCCACAATGAATTTCAATGGACAAAACCAGCAGAGTAGCATGCAGGCAAGAATTCAGCTCCACTCTATGTTTACTCGACAGGACTATCAGCATCAACCTGAACCAGTGCACTTACTAGCAAAGGAATCTTCAACAGAAACTATTGTGAGACGATATGGATCTTTATGTGGACATGTCAAAAAATCAGCCACTGCCAAGAATCATAAGAATTGGAGGGCATCAAATTTGTTTCCAAACATGAAGAACAGGTACCCTAAGACATACATACCCAAAGAGAGTGAATGGAAAACTGCATTTATGTCTACTGCTGAGTTCTGTGAATTTCTGGTCATGTGTGGAAAACATTCATTTATAACAAGCACACTCTGGACAGATGAGAGAAGAAAACTATGCGTCAGTTTAAATAGGTACTACAAAATGCTCGATACACTCCCAAGTATTCAAGACCTACTGAAGATGGCAATATCTAGTTCAGACTTTACAAAATCCCCTCTCTATAAATTTTGCCACCAAACAAATCAGATTCTACTCTGTCAGTCGGAGAGCCTTTTTCATATGAAACTTAGAAATGGAAGAATCAATCTGTTTGTGTTGCCAGCATTCCCAACGCACAAAGACAATCGCAACTGGAAGTTATGTATAGGAAATCCAGCAATCAAAATCTTAGTTAGCTCAAGAATTGTTACTCATTACCTAGACTATAACTTGGGTATGTCACCAGTATATTTGTGGCGAGTGGAATTGTCCATTCCATCAGATCAACAGCGAGCAAAAAGCGCCACAAGTTGATTGCAAAAAAAGTGTCACTTCATGGGAGATGCTGCAAATTATCCTGGTTTTATCTTGCATCCAAATGATATAATGGCAAAAAGAACAGAATATTACATTCATCCATGATTTGACAAGACTTGCAAATATCCATCAAGATCAAAACTATCAGGGACTAGGATGGTTCCATATTCCATTTACAAAAAGTCGTAGCTCGATGTTCACACCCTTTTTTTATTGTATTCGCAAAGGAAAAATTAGACCGACCGAAGAACTTCGAGTCAAGAACAAACACTTTACTGCGCTAGAACTTGTGCAAAAGTATGTAATGCATTTGCATATTCACGAGTGGACTTTCTACTTGTGTGGTTGGAACCTTCCCATTAAAAAGCAGGGGAGCATAATAAGATACAAGAAAGGAGCTCGTGTAGGGAGCAAGGTCCAAGAGTGACTAGAAAGGACATAGGGAAATGCAAGGGAAAAATTTCAAATCCAACCTACAAGAGGCTGTCAAATACGATAGAAGACTTACACCAAAATCCTTTGAGGAATCATTGTATTTCTAATTTTTTCTATATCTGTCATCTTTATTACTACCTTACAGAGAATGAAGATCACTCGAGGATGAGTTCACTTGAAGAAGGGCGCCTGATGTAGGCCAGATTAAGGCCCAAGCGCTTATTTTGGATGAAGCAGAGGCAGCCCACTGCAGAAGCCCATTTAATGCTTAATGGGCCTAATGAGAATCCCTAGGACCTGACACGTTTGTCAGACAATCTCCTAGGGACCACAAATATTGATGACATGCCTTGGAAACTACAAATATCTGTTTGGATAGGCCTGACAAAGCCTGGAAGATTCACTTTTGCTTTTGTCACTTCTGTTTCTGACACATGCATGCTGTCAGAATTGTATTTTCAAGACTTTTGTGTTGTCTTTTCATGGGTCAAATCACTTGGACGACCCTTACTTTTTGAGGCCTATATAAGGCCCTCATTGTAACACTTGAATTCACAATTTGAAGTTATCCCTTTTGAGAGCTTTGCTTTCTCCTCTTGAGTGTTCTCACTGTTAGAGAGTGCTCTGTGCTTGTGGATTCAAGTACACCCCTTGTGGATTCAAGGGTTGAAGAGGTTCGTTCTGTGGACTCAGAACCTAACCCTTCTCGAAGATCACGGTTTGTGGATTCAAACCATTGTTCTTCATTGTTCCTGCGCTAAGGCTGCGTCAGTGAAGGTTTGACAAGACCTAGAAACATCACTTTTTCTTCTATCAATTTTGTCTTTTACACATACATGATGTAAGAGTTACATTTTCAAAAAAATTGTTTTGTCTTTTTAAGGGTCAAATCATTTAGACGATCCTTTACTTTTTGAAGCCTATATAAAGCCCTCACTGTAACTCTTCAAGAGACAATTTCAAGTTATCCCTATTTTGAGAGCTTTCCTTTTCTCCCCCTCGGAGTGTTCTCCATGTTTGTGAGTGCTATAATGCTTCTTGATTCAAGTACGCTCCTTGCAGATTTAAGGGTTGAAGAGGTTAGTTGTGTGGATTCAGAGTTTAACCCTTTTTGTAGAGAATGCTTGTGGATTTAAGTCACGGTTCTACATTGTTCCTTTGCTAAGGTTTGCATGAGAATAATTGCTCATACATATTACATGTTTCACCAAGATGACTACGTCAAGATCACAATCTTGATGATAAAATATTTTTATGAAAATTTTAAAAGTCAAAAGTTTAGAAAATATCCTCTATGGCTTTTTAATTCTATAAATTTCTACTTCAAATGAAGAAGACATGAATCCTTTTGGGCTTAGTATGTCTAATAAGCAAGTGAACTCAGACATGACCTGATAAGACCAACCAATGACTCCATTAAGATCTGTTAAGCAATATTGGTAAGTAGGGTCCAATATTTTTTTATGACTTTAAAAAAGCAATGCAATGACTTGGGCACATGATCCAAATATCTTGAATCTAATGCCAAAAAAGACAATGGTGACCACTAACTACTGAAAAATGCCTAAATGGATTTCATGTTGTACTGGGTGACAATGATGGTGACTACCACCAAGAAATAATTGCTTCCATTATTGAAAATAGGGAAAACAATGATTGAAAATGCAAATTTGATGCCCCTATTGATGCAATCACAAGCAATCATCATATCAACATAGAAATAAATGTCAACCTTAAATCAACATAGAAAATCACAAAAGGTGACAAAAATCTTGAGGTAGATCCAAAGGCTTCATAAATATAGGCGTGAAAAGTAATCTGATCTAATATAGGCATGCATATAGGTATCAGAAAGTTCTCTAAGAAAGTACCACAATAGTGGTGAAAATGAGATTTTGGATAACTCTAGTGTTCTAGTACATTGAGCAAGAGGGAGCCCAATATAACACAACTTTAGCACATAAATAATATAGAAAATGGACTCAAATCCAAAAGCCTTGTTCTACAAGAAGAGATAGTATATGAATCTACAGAGCACTGGAGCACTCTCGAGTAGGGAGAACACTGAAGAGTGACAAGGCAAAGCTTTCAAAAAAGGAATCAAATTTTATTGTGTCCTCAAGGGTTAGAATGAGAGCTTTATATTGGCCTAAAAAACTGAAGGGTCGTCTAAATTGATCAAACCCTTGAAAAGACAACTCAAAATCTTAGAAATACAACTCTAATATCAATCTTGTGTTAGGGACTAGACCTAACAAAAGAAAAGGAAGCTTCTGTGTTTTGTGAGGCCTTTAGAGAGATATTTTGAGAATTCTATCAACGATCTAAAATCAATTCTACAAATTCTTCTCTGCATATTGTTAGCTCTTAGAGATTCTCATGTGGCCCAATAAGCTTTGAATGGCCCTCTGAAGTAGATTTTCTTATCCTTATCAAAAATGGGCTATTGAGCAGGTCTAACAAAGGGTATAAAAACAAGGTCAGATATCTAAAATGCAGCTGATGAAACAGGCACAAACCTATCTCTTCACAAATAATAATAATTGGTTGATTTTCTATAATGTTTTATATTCATTAAATTCATTTGACTAGTCAATGGAATCCCTAGACTACTTCAAACAAGACTACAGTCTGAGGTGCTATGTCTGGTGTTGAACGACAATCTCTCTCTGTCCCCCTCCCTCTCTATCTATCACTTTCCCTCTCCCTCTCTCTTTATTTGTCCGTTCCCCCTCTCTCTATTTGTCTCCCTCTTGTTCTCTCTTCCCCCATGTGCTCACCTAAGCTTTTCTTGTTCCTTCCTCTCTATTCAACCATCTATACACATTTCTTCTCCTTTCATTCACTTCTCCCCATTTGCTTGATTATCATGCAATGACCAGATGAATCATTCAAGTCTTCATTGGAGACATTCACCAATGGACTGAGATGAAATGAGTTAGTAGTTTCAGGTTTTCGCGACAAGAGGGAAGAGAAGGCAGAGGAACATGGGGGAAAATTTTGGGGGAGAGGAAGAAAACATTTAAGATAAAACAAGGGAAACTGGAGGAAGATTTGGAGGGGAGGTATAAAATAATATAATATCTATGGGGAAGGCAATGCTCATTGCATAAATTTGAGAATTCATACCAATTATATGCTGAAATATGAAGCGCCAGCTTGGGCACATGTGACTTAGTAATGCATGCTGAAAAACTAGAGGCAAGGAATCCTTTTGAAATTGGGTTGTAAAGCATTGTGATAGGGCCTGAGGGTTGATGTAGTCCAACAGCCCATTTCTCACAAGGCCACATTCGCCCAAGTATTTTATGACAGTTCTACAGATGTGGGAACCAGCAAAATATCCTTACTGATGCCTAAAAGAGCTCGAAAGCTTTTTTTTTCCTGTTGTCAGTTGTCACCTAAAACTGCATGTTATGAGACATATTTTCACGGGTTTGGTCCTTTGAATAACCCTTCACTTTTTGAGGCCTACATTAATGCTCTCATTCTAATAATTAAAAGCACAATTAAATTTATTCCCTTTTTGGAGTTTGGCATTGTTCCTGTGCCGAGTTTTGCATTATTCTCTCTTGGGGTTTCATATAATATTAAGGGCAATAACCCCCTAATGACCAATCAAGGAAAAGAAAACACCCCTCTCATTTACATACATGACTTGAAGAGAATACAATAATATAAGAGAAAGATCTAGTTTCGGCAGGATCATCATTCATCACTCTTGATAGACAAGATGCAAACGTCCAACATGATTTGACCCTGGTCACAAACAAAACCTGGAGGAATAAAGAGGAAGAAATCAGGAGAAAATGCATCATCCAAGCATTGGAGTACTGGCACTCCAGACTCAAACAACACAGAGCTTCCTCTGCAAGAAACCTTAAGCCGATATGAGAACTGGCCCGCGAGATAGTCCGGCCCAATGCAAACCATGAACAGGCCCAAGGAGTTGAAAAGGAGAAAGAATGCAGTGCCGTCAGTTGCGATGAAGACTAGGAAGGTGGGAGGGGTACCACCACCTTTTAGAGAAACAGTCAAAGCTTGATCATAAGCCAGGCAAGAGTCAACCACTAGGGGATGATGCTCATGAGACAAGTGCAGAGATAGCAAAGCAATTGGCCCAGCAAAGCTGCAGGTGGGGAGAGGGCACTGGCACAGAACTTTTGCTGCATTTTGATGAGTGAGACTCTCTCTCGGAATTGGAGAGGAATTCATTGCAGCCCATGAAGGAATTAGGGCAGGGAAGCTTTATGGATTCCATGACCCTCTCGAGAGCAAGACAGCGTGCAGGACCCAGGGGTAGGGAGCAGGAATGGCATTTGCTCATCTTCCCACAGCAAACAGAGCACACAATGTGCCCGTTCTGGCACTAGATAATCATAACATGAGTTTAGCAGAAGACAAAAAAACTAAGTCAGGAACAGTTGATCAGCCATGCAATCTAAACTGCAACACCATGACTATCATGCAATCAGCAGAAGAAAATAAAACATCTCAGTCAGAAATAGTTTATTACCCATCACAACTGCAAGACCGTGATTATCATACATTCAGTAAAATAAGATGAAAATCTCAGTTTGGGACCGTTTAGCCATACGAACTAAACTGTGGAAAGATGACTACCATGCAATCAGCAGAAAAAGATGAAAATCTAAGTCAGGAACAGTTCATCAGCCATGCAAACTAAACAACAGGACCATGATTATCACGTAATCAGCTGAAAAAGATGAAAAGCTCAGTCAGGAACAATGACAGTTCATCAGCCATGTGAAATAAACTGCAACACCATGACTATGATGCAATAAGCAGAGAAAGATGAAAATCTCAGTCAGGAACAGTTCATCAGCCATGCAAACTAAACAACAGGACCATGATTATCACGTAATCAGCTGAAAAAGATGAAAAGCTCAGTCAGGAACAATGAGAGTTCTACACGTTTTTCGGAAATGTGGCAGTGAGCGTAAATATTGTTAATTGAGGCCGCTTTTTGTCATCTGAATCAACACATTGAAATATAAAATTCATGATAATTATCCACATTGCGTCAGGGATAAGGAATGATGATTTTGCGCAACTAATCGCAAACACTTTCAAAAGAATTTATCAAAACAAGAGGGTTTCCCCAAATTCGTGTCTAATTTCTTTGAATCGAGAAATAAGCGAAAGAAAGACATGACTATCAATCCACACTGCATCTCGCCCGAGGATTTACCATTTTTTTGCCTCTGGTACCAAAAAAATGTACAACCCACGTTAAATGTAATCATCATTTAACAACCGGAACATAAATTCAGGAATTATCAGAACCCGTGAATCCAAATTAACCTTGCAAACTGAAGAATCTAGAGGCGATTTCAGAAGAAATGATCGATGAATTGAAAAAAATCCAGGAATTCAGACGTTCGGGCCAGTAACAATTACGAAGAGCGATAGCGAGAGAGAGAAAGGATTCACCAACTTGGAAAATAGGTGGGTTCATGATCTCGTAGCATATGGGACATTCCAAAATGTCCAAATCCATTATTACAGTTGCAGATTCCTTGCCACCATTTGGAATTTACATTTCTGCCACCGGACAAATCCTCCTTTTCTAGAGAGTCATTCCGCGCATCCGCGTCTTCCTCTCCGCTGTCGGAATGATCGCACGATGAGGAGAGACAGCGGCGCTTACGAGAATCCTCTTTCCCGTCCTCCGCCGAGAATTTCACCATGAGGTCACCTTTCTTAGGAAGGAGGACAGAGCTCTTGGTTTTATCAATATATAATTAACGGTAGTAATTTGTTTTTTTGGCGATACAAAATAAATCAAAAGGAGATTAAGTCCATTTTTCATTTTCTCCGTATAAAGGGATTAGGGATACAAAATAAAAGGCTAAAAATCGTGAGGATTAGGGATCAATCAATCTGCATCGCCGAGCCCATCGCTACCGTCCCCTCTTTTAGAAATGGGGGCCATGCCTGGTCTTTTGGTTTGGGCCGCAACTTCAGCGTTCTTTACGGAGAACGGCACCCGGAGATGGATACGGTCTCTGCTGGAATAGCGGGCCCTACAAGGAAGAAGAACAGGAAAGAAGCATTAATAGTTTTAGCAACAGTCTTGTTTATGATCTAAACCCTGTTGGAAGATCTTGTTTCAAAGCATCAAAGCTTATATTTATAGAGACCAGGAGTTTCCTGGAGTTTCTAGGGATAGCTGACCCGGATCAATCGAAAAAGGGATCGACTGGCTATTTCTAGAATCTGAGTCTATCCCGCAATCCGATCTGTGATCTCGATCTCCAGGAATAATCTGGAAATTTAGCCGTTGAATGTAAATCTCGCAGCTAGAAATCAGCCTTATTGATCTGGATCACCAGATCGACAATCCATCACTCTGGTCATCGATTTGGATCAACAGGAAATTCCTGAAGATCAAGATCACTGATAGGATCGGGTTCGACGATCTAACAATCTATTTTTCGTTTCCCTACCTAGAAGCTTCAGGCAAATAAGAAATATCACGCAAATTTTTTTTTGTAATCTTAATTAAACATGAATCGTTGACGAGGCGAGTGTCGAGGGTGATGAGATAAACATACAGTGGCAGTCGTATCCGCAGCTCTGGGTTGGAAGCCTTTAAGACCAACAATCCTGCAAATATTAGATAATTAGTTTCAAGCTCATGAAAGATTGGACGATGAGAGTTCCACCAAAACCAATAGTAAGTCTTCATCAAAGGAAAGGACAAGCGATAGTAGGAAAGAGAAAAAGAAGGCCGATGGAGGATAAGTGTCAGCAACATACCAACCACCACGAGGAGCATCTGAATAAGCGCTAGGATCCATGGGGTCCAAATCATCAATTGGGGCAAGAGGACGTTTCCTGCCTTCTTTCCTGTATCCTTTACCCATTGGAGGTTTCAAACTCAACCTAAAAAAGAAAGAAAGAGACATCATTTGGGCAAAGCAAGAAAATCCTCAACCAATGAGATAACCAACCTTGCGTCTGGTACCATTGACCCTGAGCCCTCGGGAGCATAAGACTGACAAGGGACATTGAGGAGCCTATAATTCCAGCGAATCATCATAGCAGAAAGGTAAGACGAGCAGAAGAGGATTACAAAAGGAGTGTCTTATATAGGGCTACATAAGAGAGAAGATAGAGAGAAGTGTTGTTGCCCTAATGGGCTTACACAATGCTGGAATATAGTGAAAAAACATGTAGAAGTTGCCTGAATTTTGAGGGTGAAGGTGCCAGCTTATAATGTACCTTGAGCAATGGTTACAGTAGCCTGACTGATGGACAAGTCCAACTCCCCATCCGCCGCATTTCGCACATCTCAGCAAAGGGAGAACTTCTGCTATGACCATTACCAGGATGCATGGCAGCAGAGTTCATATGGCTGCTCGTCTCAGGCCGGACCCCGAAACTACTAGCGATTGGTCGCTCCCATTGCGTGGCATGCGTTCGTTTCATTGTAATAGTACTTTTGACCTATGAAAAGTGAAAACAATTATTCAAATATCCCACAAGGGCAGTGAGATGAGCAGTGAGATCAGAAACCAGATTTGTATGAGACAAAAACCATAGCAGATAATTACCCAACTTTAGCTCAGGAAAAATGTGAAACGACTTAAATCTAGAACAGACTTGATGCAAAGAGTTTGATGCCTCGTTTTATAAAAAGAGTTTGTTGCAATCTTAGCGCAAGAATAATGTACAACAGTGACTTGAATCCACAAGCCTTGTCCTATAAGAAAAGTTAGATTCTAAATCCACAGAACTAACCTCTTTGATAGACAACATCCATCTTTTCCTAGTATATCCTAGAACTTTATGTATTTATCTTTATATTATTTTTTTCCCTGGCATATCTGTCATATCGCTAGTTACCATTGAAAAGTGACCATTAGAGTGTAATGGTCACTTATGTCTTTAAATAAAGCTCCGAGATAAAAAATGAGATTTACTATTCTTCTTCCAATTCTTTCTCATTGTCCAACTCCACTATCTAAACTTTCTGATCTCTGAGCAGGCTTCAATATCTACAATTTCTAGCACTCTTCAACCTTTGAATCCACAAGCATTCTCAAATAAGAAGAACACTGAGGAAGCAGAAAGCAAAGCTCTTAATAGAGAATAACTTCAATTGTGTCTTACAATAGGGGTCCCTATATAGGCCTTAAAAAGTGAAGGGTTGTCCAAACTACAAATCCTTGAAAAAGACAACTCAAAGTGTTGGAAATACAACTCTAACACCATGTATATGTAAGGGGACATGATTGACAAAAGAAAAAACAGCTTACAAGCTGTATCAGACCTCAGCAAAATGATATTCTGCAGATTTTACTTACGATAAAACCTGTCAGAATTATTTTTGTCTCTCGTTGATACTTTGTTAATATTGTCAACTCCAAGAGATTCTCCCCAAGCCCAATAAGCTTTAAATGAGCCTTCAAAGTGGGTTTTCTCAGCTTTATAAAGAATGGGTTCTTGGGCTCCATCTTAGGCTACATCAATTAATCATGTCACTCGCCAAGTCTGACTTATGACATTGAAGATGTGATTTTCATGACTAAAAATAGAAGAATGCTTGACTGGTGCCAAAATGTCCATTATAGAGTGAAGGAGCGAATTCCTGTGACAAACTAGATTCCTAAATGGGCCTTAAGTTTTTTGTTTTACATAGTACCCATGAAATAAATCTCTTCTAATTTTTGGACTTATACCCCAAATTATACAACACCGTCAAAATATTTGCCATTCAATTTTGCCTCCAACTCAATTACATAATGTCAAGCTCAAAAAACGATCCAACTCAAAATAAAATCATAATAGGTGGTCTCATAAACATGGATCATTATATCTCCAGAAAGAGAGTCACCAGCTTCACCCAAATGCCAACAGCATGTGGACACATGTATAAAAATACACTGATCTACATATTTCAGCATTTCATTCACGATGGGTAACATCAAAGAATCCAAACCATGTTAGAAATCCTGAAAACAATGCAACTAGAACAAATCAAAAAGATGTACTTATCCAAATTGAGATACCTATGAAAGATCCTTCTACTTCTAGACTCATAAATAATGTTTTTATCAACCAAACTGAAAGAGGTAGTATTTAACTCAATGTTCTAAGACTTGACAGTTTAGTGATGATAACCATATGAAAAGGAGGATAGGTGGAATTTCTGTTCAGGAAAAGTTCCAAAAGAGAGAACTTCTAAATGATAAGTTAAAGGAGAATCTTGCTTATCAGCGAGGATTGATAGAAAAAAGATAGTATGTACCCGTCGAATTGTCAAGAGCTTCTACCCAGCCTTCTGGCAATGACAGAGGGACATGAGTATCTGAACGTGGTTGAATGACTGAATTCTGGGAGGTTGGTTCACCCTCAACAGGGCGTTCCCACTGTGTTTTTCCAGAACTCACCATATAAAAATATGTACATCCACTAACTGGATCCTCTGCTTCAGCCTGCAATGGAGAAAATTGTAAGATGGCAACTTATCTAATGTGCATGAACCAAGTAAAGACATTTGCATCCATGTCGTCAACATTTTCCAAAAACTTTAACGGGAAAAAACAAATCTAGAAATTGGACAGTTTACAGACTCATAAAACAAAAGTGAAACAAGAAAAACACAACTCATTAGAATAATATTTTTAATTATTCATGGCACTACTCGGGATCTAGCTGAAAGGGCGATCGCAATTGCGAAGGGCGACAGGAAGTGTGATCGTGATCATGAAGGGCGGCGGGAAGTGTGATTGCGAAGGGCGACGGGAAGTGTGATTGCGAAAGGGCGACGGAAGGGTGAATCGCGACGGAAATTAAGAGAAATCCGCCCCGCGCTTTCATGGCAGCCCCCCCCCCTGACGAGAACTTGCGTGGTCGCCAGATTTCCTTCTGTGCGGCGGCAGCTGGGCTTCCTCCAGCCCGGTGTGCTTGCCGAAGGGCTTTCCTTGTCTGTCCCCACAGCGGAGGGTTTTCCTGCTCAGCATTACGCCGTCTCGTTTATGTCCTTGGCTGCGGGAGAGCGGAATGACGTCGCAGGAGCAGATGAGCGTGAGCACGAGGAGATAGTAGCAGAGGTGGGGGGGGGGGGAGAGAGATGCGTTCAATGTCTAGCTAAGGACCACCAGGTGAAAGCTTGCCGGGAGCCGCTAAAATGCTTAGAGTGCGGACATTTGGGCCACCGCCGGGTAACATGCCCCCACCAGACTCCGTCCCAGCTCAAGACCAGACCTACACGCCACACCGCCTCAGGCCTGTTCGCCTGCCTTGTGGGGGAGGTACGAGGGAGCGTCCCAACGTGGGATCACATCATCTCGGGATTGCAAGTTCTTCAACCACAGCCGGGGATCCCCAACTGTCACCGCCTAGCCTCGGGGACATTTTCCACTGAAATTTGACTCGGTCTGCTTGGCGATATCTTCATGGCTGGAGGCAACACCTTTCGGGGCTTCTGGCGTCGGCCCCACCCCACAGATGGGGCTGTTTCCAGCCTGCCTGAAGGCCGCTGTCTACAACTCCAGGGTGTCCCTTTTGGCCTCTGAACCTGGCGGCCCCTTAAAGCCTCCCTCTGGCCAATCGGTGCGCTCCAACAGATAGTGTGTAACGGGATCCAGGCAGGAGATCCCAACATCATGTGCGTGGATGTCAAAATTCGAGCTGGTACGCAGGTTCCGCACCAACTCCACTTGGCTTCAATCGAAGCTGCCCCCATCCTCATAGCGAAGCTACCCTTCCCGCGGCCGACACTCTCTTTGTCCACATTTAGCCTCGAGATCCGCCTCTAAACTGCAGGCACTCGGACTGGGGACAGCACGGCCTCCCCTGCTGGGTTTTGCTGTAATTGCGTCCACAAACACGACCACCCATGCAGCATAGTTGGCTCCTGGATCCGCTTCTGCACGTGATCAGCAACCGGACCTCACCCCAGCCCCGGAGGTGACGGCGGTCCCGGCCACACCCACGGCACCTCCCGCGTTGGACCAGCTGATTGTTCTTGAAGCGGCTGGCACCTCGGATGCGATGTCTGTCCCTGTGCCAACCTCGTCCAATGATCGTGTGTCGGAGACCCCCCCTTAGATCACCTACGGCCGAGCCCACCAAGGCTGCCCATCCGGGCCCGCCCCCCGCCAAACCCAAATCCTTTAGGATCTTCATGGGATGGATGGGCCGCCATTGCCCCCGTCGAGGTTGCTGGGTCCCAGCTCCGAAGCATCTGTGGTCAAGAAGGGATGCAGTTGCAGCTAATGTCGACACAGATGCGCCGCAGGAAACAGAGGTGACCACTCGCCTGGATGCCAGCCTTGGTGTGTAGGCATCTATCGCTTCCCCAGCAGAGATCGCCTCGAATATGGGAGCTACACGGGAGGCGACCATCGGAGTAGCCATGGCATCCAAATGAAGTGCATCTCTTGAAATGTTCGTGGTCTCCGTGACGACAGACAGAGAGGGATAGTGGGATGCTACCTACGAGAGTGGGGGCTAGACATAATATGCCTACATGAGACAATGTCGAGTCAAGCAGATCAACATTTCTGGACGGTCCTCAAGTGGGGGACATCGGGGGCGGCCACTTGTATCGATGCCTCCGGCCAATCGGGGGGTCTACTCCTGGCATGGAAGGAGGAGTTGTTCGAGGTGATCACTACATGGCAGGGACGTCACATCGCAGTAACCAGACTAACCGTTCGGGCGGATGACAGCCATGCAGTAGCCACCTTAGCTTATGGCCCCACCGCAGTCCAGAGATGGGACGGGCTATGCGAGGACCTCAGCCAGCTATGCACGATCTTCTCCGGAATCCCGCTCATTATCGGCGACAACTTCAACATTACTCTTTCTCCCGAAGATCGCCCAAATGGGCTGGGCGGATGCCACCCCGACTCAGTGCAGCTCTGAAACTTATTTGCCCAGTTCGGTCTTCAAGAGATGGGGCCGGCAGACCAGCATTTTACGTGGAGGGGCCCCACCTCCTAATCACGTCTCAACCGGTTCTTGTGTTCGATCGAGATGCTGGAGTGATTCCCATTGGCCGAGGTGACCTCACTCTCGCGCCCCTTATCCGATCACACTCCCCTTCTATGGGCCTCGCAGGTTGGGATGGAGAAGCCCTCCTATTTCAAACTTGACTGCTCGTGGCTTTGGGACGTCGCCGTTAAGGCAAGCATCGAGGAATGGTGGGACAGCCAGATTGTCTTCGGTTCAGCTTCAGAGCAGGTGCCCCAAAAGCTGGCATGCCTCCGCCAACACCTAATTTCTTAGAGACGACAAATCCGGGCCAACAAGACCAGAGCTTGTGACGACAGCCTTGCTTGTATCCAAGCTCTTGACGACATGGAGGACTCTCGATCTTTGACAACCGTCGAAGCATGTGAGCGGAAGAAGTGCCGCGAAGATGTGGCGGAGGCGGACCTCATGGTTAAAATGGGTTGGCGGCAGCGATCCCGACAAGCTGTAGTTGGCGGCAGGAGATGCCAACACAAAGTTCTTTCATCAGGCGACAAATGGACGGCGTCGGTCCAATCGCATTGGTTGACTCCGACTAGGCGATTCAGCTATCAAGGGCCAAGCAGCAGTCGAGCAGGCACTAGCCAATCACTTCCGGTCTTTCTTCCGGCGAGGACCCCCCAACTCATGGCGATGGACAGGCATCGGGGCATCCACGCTCTCTCCAGCACAGCAGAACAGCTTACAGGTCCCTTCTTCGTGGACGAAGTGACGGCAGCGATCTGTGGGTTGTATGCAGAAGGGGCTCCGGGGCCCGATAGGATCTCGATTTTCTTCTTTAAAGACTGTTGGGCCCAGGTGGGGCCGGATGTCATGGAGCTTATGGAGGAGTTTCATGCTGGTACCTGCAGGATGGATTGTATCAACTGGGCTTACATTACGTTCTTGCCCAAGACATCTGGAGCTGAGCGGGTGGGCGACTTCCGGCCCATCTCTCTGTCTAACATCATTTATCTGATCATGGCCAAGGTGCTCACCAACTGTCTCAGAGGGCTTCTGGGGACCCTCATCAGCCCCCTACAGTCTGCTTTCATTCCGAGGAGGCAGATGGTGGAGAGTGTTGTCGTTGCAAAGGAGATCATCGTTGCTTGGAGAAAGATGGGCACCACTGGTTTTGTATGGAAGGTGGATTTCGCCAAAGCATAAAATTCCTTGGATTGGCGTTTCCTCTCGAATGTTCTCAAGCGTCAAGGATTTCTGAAGGTCTGGACCAATTGGATGAAGCAATGCGTATGTACCACGATATTCGCGGTATTGGTCAACAGTAGGCCCCAAGGGGGGTGGATTTACCCGCAACAGGGCATTAGGCAAGGGTGCCCGCTCTTGCCCCTCTTATTCATCTTGGCGGCCAATACATTGGCTATCTGCACGAAGCAGCTATGTATCAGTGGTTATGTCGCGAGATTCCAGACCGCTTGCTGATCGGGGGGCATTCCATTGCTTCAGTACGCAGACGACATCACATTCTTCATACGCGGATCGACGGTTGCGGCTCCCCACGTCTCCACTATGCAAGACATATTCTCGAACTTCTCAGGCCTGCAGCTAAAACAGGGGGAAGTCTTCGGTTGTCGGCATTGGCTTGCCCTCAGAGGAATTAGCTCGGGTCTCCGCAATGCTGGCCACACCCGTCGCCTTGCTCCCCATCCGCTACCTCGAGCTTCCTTTGGCAGAGGGAAGACCCCTCGCTCGCGACTGGCAGCCGATAATGGCGAAGATTGAGGCCTGCCTTGGGGGCTGGCAGGCTCGGCTTCTCTCCCGTGGTGGTTGCTTGGTTCTATTATAATCCGTACTGGCGGCCATTCCCATATATTTTATGACTAAATTCCTGATATCGGAAGGGGTGCGGCGCCAAATAGAGAGTATTATGCGACGATTCTTTTGGCAGGGGACACGACCATCCGAGACCGGGGGGTGGCCCTAGTAGTGTGGAGGATAGTCTGTTGCCCAAAATTTGTCGGCGGACTCGGGATCCGACACCTTAGACACACCAATACGGCCCTCCTTGCCACATGGGTGAGCCGTATCATGCAACAATCCGAGCATCTAGCGGTGGTAGTCTTATAGGGCTGTTACGGTGTGTCGATCAATTGGGCGATGTGGTCGACCACTTGTCGAGGAGATTCGGCCTTCATGTAGGAGTCGAGGCCAGTTTTCACCTACATGCAGTCACTATTCCAACCACGTGTGGGGGATGGCGCCAGCTTCAGTTTCTGGGAGGTCGACTGGTCTGGTCTCAAGCGCTTCCGGGTCACACATCCACAACTACATGCCCTAGCACTCGACCTCGGGGCCACGGTGCGGACAGTGTGGGACGCCGGTTGGTTCCCCTCCTTGCCCAGGACCCTCTTGGACCAGCGATACGCGGACCTCCTTGCCTTGCATATAGCTCTCGTCCCACTTCAGCTGTCGGAGAGGGCTCCCCACATCTGGGTGTGGTGTGGCGGCTGCTTCTCCGTTCGCATCGTCTACCGTCACATTCAAGCTTCGGAGAATATTTCGGAGTCGCCTATGCTCCTCAAATGATGTTGTCTCCTCAGGAAGTGCCAAATAATGCTGAAGATAAAGCTATTCGGATGGTTGCTCATTCGTCAGAGGCTAATGACGTGATCCCTCCGGTAAAGGTTCTGCCCAAACGCCTCGGTGGAGTGTCCTCTATGTGCCGGAGCAGCCGAAGATTGCTCCCATCTCTTTTTCGAGTGTCAGTTCGCACAGATGACATGGCGGGCAACACCGACAAGTGGTCTGGTCCCGTCCACATCCGACTCATTTTAGCACTCCATTAGGGGGGGGGGGCATTTCGAGACGAGTCGGAATGGTTATCTATCTTCGCCATTTTGTGGTTAATCTGGCTTCACCGGAATGAAGTAGTCTTCAGAGATCGTTTCCCTTCAGCCGATGCAATTCAACACGACTCAAGGGGGCTCACTTATTCATAGAACCGAGGCAGTGTCGGCCTCTTTGGCTTTGAACCTCTATAACAAACTATTTGTTCTTCATCATTAAATCAATGACAATTGGGGGGCACCACTCAGGGTGCCTCTTAAGCTTCTTTCAAAAAAAAATATTTTTAATTATTTTTTTACATGCTATTTGTGTATCTTAGACAAATTATGAGCAAAAAGTATAGTGAATGGAATTTTCCAAATATTCAGAGACAAAGATGAAAACTCCTTGTGGTTGTGGAGAGAGTGCATAATTGAGAGAGAGTAGCCAAAACGGTAGATTATAAGTTCCAGAACCCTACACTTAAGGGCATTTATACCCCTTAAAAAATACCAGGGCTGTACCAGAACATTCATAATCAACATAAAAATGATTGTCAAAAACAAATCTAGTTATGCAGAATATAATTTTTTATGATTTGTTCTCTCATTCGAGTAATCTCTCCATTTCCATGTATTGTTTTCTTCAGCAAAGCTTGAACAGTTACCAAGCTCACACCCAACTGAACAAGACTGGTCTACTTAGTTCAATGTAAGAGAGACAGTGCATGAACAGCCTGTACAAATTAAATGAAATGAATCGATAGTACTTTATCAGCACTCTCGTCTTTGGCAGCAGTGGCAGGTTGTTACAGGTTCCACTGCTCCAATTGGAGGAGGCAACAAGCTCCCACAAGATCACAGAGCTCTCCAGGAACTTCTGCAGGTAAGTGCCGGGAGTCCCAGATGGCAACCAGGTAAGTAGATGGTTCTGCTTCCCCAGAGCACCTCACATTGCAGCTGAACATCATTTACATGCCTCTGCAGGTGGTTTTGCTCTCCAGCCGACATAACTTGAGCCCCAGCAGGAGGGGAGGGGATTGAAGCACATACTGGTTAATCATAGTCAATCTCCATTCCTCTCTTCCTCCTCTCATCCTCATACGACAGTATGAGGATACCCATGCCCAGCCTTTTCCCCTCTCTACTCACCTACTAGTCTTATATCTTCATAGACTGATATGACCCAAGATATCCATGCCCAGCCCATTACATGGAAACTTGCATAAAAAGGAGTAGAGGAGGACCAATGAGAGGAAACATGAAGCAGTGACTCATTGAGTTATCGAGTAAGGCTTCATTAGAGTATTTCTCTTCTCTATTAAAATCCATGGTCTGTTATCTGGTCTCTGATAGAACCTCTATCTTCTTCAGGCGGACCTTAGCAGTCTTTGCCGTCATTACTCCTCTCCCCCCCCCCTTCCTTTTTCCCTCTGATACATCAGGGCCAAATATCATATCATTTTAAAGTTTGAATCACATACATCTGGATAGACCGCTTTTGCTAGATCTCATCATACACAGGTCGGGCATCTCCTGGTCACTAGTTTCATGTAGAATAGCCACAGATATATGTTGGAATTGTTGTTTGAAATTATGTAAACGACATGTCTGCGGAGAAGGGGTTATACAAATATCAGCATCAGCAGAATCTGAAAGACAAACAACAAAGGAGAACCGGTTGGACCTTGATGCTTATGGCAGAGCCACATCATTGTCATGGTAATAAATGGCATCCTTACCCTTCAATTAACATTGATGTGGTACCAGGGTGAATAAGAACTCTTAAGTTAAGTGTGCTTAGGCTGGAGCAGTTCAGGTATAGAGGCACTTAATATATCTGCAGTACTAATGTACCCTAGGCATCGGGTTAACTAGGGAACCCACCTAGAAAAGATGACGGATGCACAAATGATTTATAAGACCCTCAAAAGTTCAAATACGAGAAGATGCTCTCGCTAGTCAATTACTATGACACTTGTGGAAAAATTAATGACAATGAGTATGAGGGGGTTTGTATGAGCCAAAGTACGAAGTGTCCAGGAAAAAAATATCAAGTACAAATGATCTTATTTTGACTTCAAAAAAAATAAAAAAATGACATCCTTATGAGGGACCTTCGGGCCAGGTGGACCACTCAATAAGGGCCGCGATTCCTAACAGAGTAAAGAGACTATAGCATCTACAGGAAGCTAAAAATAAGCAGGGAATCTGCAGTGCAGGGAATCCAAATATCAGTTAGCTCTGGAGGAGCTCTTGAATTCCACTTTCCTATTCTTGGAGATGTTCATGATAATCATTTACAATCGTGTATGCATTCCTACTCATGCAATTGAAGATTGATGTCAGTTTGAGAGAAATGAGAGAGGATGAGGAGAGGAGAGCTCCAGCCAAGGGCAGCGCCTGAAGGGAGAATGAAATGAACAAGACACAAAAAAACAACACTTTGATTAGGGCTTTTCTGACCCTTTATAGGGGTCACGTGTGACCACTTAAGTAAGGTCACACATGTGACACAATAAGTGCATTAAATGTCCAGAAAGGTCCCACGTGGGCCACTTCTGGCACGTGGTCCTCTTACGATGGGCAATATAAGAAGAGCAAAGAGAGAGAGAGAGGGAATGTAGGGGCTCGGTCCAACAACTGATTCCTTGTGTGTGATCCTCTTCTACCTTGTGAGGCCAGTGGCTTACAGATTTATCTCAGAGCCACAATTCCAGGGAGCCCTCATGTGGCAAAGCAATTGTGATGTAGCCCACCTGCCCACTTCATGAGGCGCATTAAAAGCTAAGTGAACCACAGTGGAAAATTGTAAGCAAGAAGTAAATGAGGGGAGAGAGTGAGAAGGTGCTCCAGCCCAGGGGCGGCGCCTGATAGGGATGAAAGAAAACACTCTATTGATTCAGAAAGTGAGAAAAAGTATACATTAGGGTTTGTTCTATGTTTCTTATAGGGCTGCGCACTGACAGGGGTCACATGTGACCCTGTCAGGGTGTCACATGTGACCCCTAAGAGGTCGCATGTGACCAATAAGTGGTCACACGTGTGACCTATTAAATGAGGGTCACACGTGTGACTCTAACATTCCATTTAATGTTCAGTAACAAAAAAGAAAGAAAGAGAAAGAGAGAGAAAGTGATTCTGTCCAACAAAAATATTCTGGGAGCTTTCGAGATCTCAAAGGATCCTATGTGAACTTGGAATATCTTTTAGGAACTCACAATATTTTCCGTCACATATGGAGCCAGTCAGAAGCTTCAAAAATCTCTTCCAAATGTCACTTCTGCTGAAAAGAAGCAGTTGTCAGCCAATTTTGTGTTGTGTTGTTTGGATAACCCTTCACTTTTTGAGGCCTACAAAAGGCCCCCATTATAACCTTTGAAGGCACACTTGAAGTTATTCCCTTTTTCATAGCTTTGCTTTATTCTCCCTGTTTGAGAGCACTCCAGTGCTTATGAATTCTATTACAACCCCTTAAGAATTCAAGGGTTGAAAAGGTTAGTTTTGTAGATTTTGAATCTAACTCTTCTATTATGGCAAGCCTTGTGGATTCAAGTCACTATTCTACACTATTCTGCACCCCTTGGTGCAGAATAGTGTTCTACATCAACTTGGCTGCTGCATGCAAGAAGATATTGGAGCGGGGCCCGAGGACATATCATGCCATGTGGAGAAGATTGACCAAATTACTCAATTGAAGGAGCAAAGACACCACAAGGAGATGATGGATAAGTTCTTGCAGCTCTAGTCGAACAGGAAACTAGGTTCTAGTACAAACAACATTGGAGAGCCCATCAGCATCTAAAGAAGCACCAGCACCATCTCAACAACTAGAGAATCAATATGAAATTTCATAGATCTGGAATGACGAAGTGCCTATCCAAGAAAAAGAGACATTAATGGTGAGAGGTTCTTTTGTCTGAACTCAATACCAGAAAAAGATACTCCAATCAACTATGCTCTATTTAAAATCAGATGCACTTTACTCAACATAATTCTTTTAAGACTCCAATCATCTTTGGGTGGAAGACAGAATTCTTCTAAGAGCGGGTCAGCTCTAAAATTCAAGATAGATCAGACATTCATTACTGCTTATTCAGGACCACCATCATATCAGAGTTTACTCAACATCTCCCAAGCTGAGTCGGTGTTGGAGTACTGCTCAGAATTTGAAAGGTTGACAGCATCACTTCTGAATCTACCTTTGAAATTGTTAGAACAGACCTACTTAAATAGCCTCATGCAAGAGCTACAGGGGAAATTCCAAATGATGAATCCGCAAGGCTGGGTTCAAATTTTGGGTATGTCAGTCAAGGCTAAGAAGTATGTCAAAGCTCCTGATCGGTGATTCACTTGATTTCTTCTGATACACTTTAAATCATGGCTGGCGACAACCAGTTGGAAGAGGTCCGCAATGTCAGTAGTTTCACATCCATTTGCTCATACCGATAAGCTAAATGTCCAGCCGCTGCAGCATAGCATTCAACAAAGAATACTCCCACATCAATGACTATAAAGCAGAATCATAGGTAATTCCTGAAATTCTGGTGTGGAAATTAAGCCCAGGAAAGAAAAGGTTATGTTTTCACTGCAATGTTATACGACAATACCAGTAATCGTCTCTTTAGCTGACCATTAACTTGCATAATTGCATGAATACAAATTTCACCTTTTCTCAGCCTTTTACACATTATTTGTATTCAACAATAACAGTAATCGTGAACTTCGGATTTGTAGTTTTGATGTAGATGTGTCATAATCTGGGGAAATATGTTGACATCCCATGTAAAATCCAATGTGTTGTATGCTGGTGTGTGATGACATTTCTGTGCCAATCGGTTTTAGTGTCAGTGATGTCAATATTTCAATATGAATGAATCTAGTCACAAATATGACACTCAAATTTTTATTCTTTAATTGCAATAAGAAGAATTCCCTAAAATCAAGCCTTCAATGAGGGGCTTATCAATCATATAATCCCAATAATAAAAGTTCAAAGCAATTCAAAACAACACCAACATACGGCTATGAGCCACAGTGCCCAATTCAAAGTGTGTAATAAGTCGGTTAGTTTCCCAAATCCTTGTGTATCTTGTGTAAAAACACTAGTATCAACCTGTGAAGGTACCTTTTGGGCCAGAGAATTGGGTTCTGAGAATTCCAACATCTCAGGATGGGCTCTAGGTTTAGCCTACTTTAATTTAAGGCTCCATGCTCTTTGGTTGATAGGGGAATCCTAACATTATTGACAAGCCAATAATGCTATTGATTGTTAAATAAAAACACCTTAAGGACAAATAATGAGTCTGCCATTCATTTTCAATAAGAATGAATCATAAACAAGAAAAGAAGAAAATAAGTTGACAAACTACTGGTTTTGGGGAAGCTTGGAATATGTTAAAATAAATAAATAAACAGACACAATTATCATGTCAAATTAATCAGAAATTCACATAAGGATGTGCGATGTGCAGATAATAATTAACTACTGACCCAACCAGGTGGCAGTTTCGGGAGACTTGTATCACTTTACTGAGGGAGACTCTGCTGTCTGAAAATTGTATACGTAAAACTGTTAGAAAGGAAAATTGTTACAGGAACCAAAGAGTTCTTTTGCACAAGAGCGCAAATTTTCCTGTATTCAAGGATAGGAAGGAGGTTTCTAAGTACCGGTAATTGTATTAGGAGTCTTGCAGTAAATGATGATGATGGAAATGAAATAAATGCTTCATGCCAATAGAGTATGATGTAAGAAAATAATGGAGCAAGATGCCTCACTTTATCCATAGGATCAGACCCAACGGCCGTATCATTTTTAAACATCCCCCTAGCTTTCAGCCTCTTCTTCAGGTATTCTGGCAAATCCCTCTGAGTACCTTTTTCTTCAGTCTCAGGTGGAATTACATGAATTTCATCCTTAGTGTTGCCTGAGTTGTCGAAAAAAGGATTCTATGTAATCGTTCCAGTTTCTGCAAGGCTAAGTAATTTTCTGGCAGTGATAGGGGTAGACTAACCAGACAAAGGCATAACTGCATGATAAGCACCACCACCAGGAACCCCATAGCCATTACCAATTTCCATATTGCCTGCAAAGAACCACAACATCTACCAGGAAATCAAAACCCTATATGCAAGATATGTCATAAACGTATTACCCAATTTTCAATAAATAAAGTTAAGTCGTTTACTTATATCATTCCCTTGTCAACTCATATAAGGAGAAGGAATGAAGGACAAATATGATATGATCTCCTTATGACATATATGAGGAAGAAGAAACCATGAGTGAACAAGCTCCTCAATTAGAAAGGATGCTGGCAGGGCATGCGGAGACCAGCATGTGGCAAACATGGGTGTTAATACAAAAAAATAAGACAGAAGAGAGGGGAAAAGAATTGGGTAGAGAGCAGAGCCATCTCAAAGCCACTAAGCAGAGGAGATTCTTGAAGCAGACATATGCCAGGGAGATGCAGGTTCATATGAGGACCGTGCTACGTTCAAATTGGTTTTTTTTTTTTTTGAGAACGCATAAGAGGCACCCTGAGTGGTGCCCCCTGTTGTCATTGATTTAATGACAATGAACAAATAGTCTGTTACAGAGGTCCAAAACTCGAGAGGCCGAGACCGCCTTGGTGCCAGAAATGAGTAAGCCCCCTTGAGTCGTGCTGAATTGTGTTGGCTGAAGGGGGATGAAATCTGAAGACAACTTCGTTCCAGTGAAGCCAAATTAACCACAAAGTGGTAAAGATAGATTGCCATTCCGACGCACGTCGAAATGGCCCTGGTTCAAATTGGTATTGATATGAGATCAAGACAGATCTGTGCATTTCCTCGGAATCTTGGAATCTTTCCATTTCATGTAAGAGAAGAAGCTAAAGTTCAATTGCAATCTGACTCACAATTTTTCAATGCTTATAGAACCTAGTGTAATATCAAAGTCAAGCAGACGGGAGATCGAAAGAAGCCCTGTAAAATAAAAATCTATCAGCAGGAGATATGGCATGTAAAATACAAATATCACATGCCAACTTCAATAAAGAAGGCAAAAAGAGGAGGTAGTCAAGGGGCAGAGTCAACCAGACTCCTATGAAAAAAAATATTGTTCCATATTTGGAGGGGGAAGTTGGTTAGGACATGGAGCAATCCTAGGAGGTTTCTGGTGAAAGAATTAGCATAGGTGTTGCACTTGATGGCAATCTGATCCAGTCTTGCCACTAGTGAACTTCTCATCAAACTTTGATGCATTGCCAAAATCTATTCCTGATCCATCAAACTAATCATATCATTTACAAGTAGTTTAAACATGGGAAATATTCATCTACTTGCTTTGTTTTCTCTCCTGAGGGGGCATCTAACAGAGATACATGAATAATAAAGTGGAAGGACTGACTAGTACTAAAGTGAGATGTATTTCCCCGTTTGGCCAAAATTTCTGTCCTATGCTCTGTTGCCATTCTGAGAAGAACACCCTGAAAAGGAACGAGACCATCATAAACATCAAATAGGACAGCAGTATATTTTTTTCTTGAATGACCAACATGACAGGAAAGACTGACCTTGAGAGCATTGGGGTCATGGCGTCCGACCAAAATGTCCTTGTCATTCTCCACAAACTCATCTGTGGCTCTTGCAAGCCTTAGGTAATGGAAACAGGAACAAAGATGAGAATCAAGCAACAATTTTTCACAATTAAATTTTTGAGAAAGACAACATTTTATTTTTGAAAATGTTGGAGAGAAAGATAAGATGAATTGTTGACAATGCTAATTAAAAAGGGGCCTTTTTTTCACAAAATCCATGGATACAAGGAAATAAGAGAATCGATAACAATGGATTACCTTTGACTATTTACGACTTGTTGCATACTGATTTCCTAGTTTTGAAGAAAGAAGTGGAACAAATCTTCATTAGAAAGAGTTTAAAGCAGAAACACAAAAAAGAAAAGACTTTTCTATTCAGGATCTAATGTTTCTCACGATACATACTTGCTGACGTAAAACAGCATCTTGCGCTGCAAAACTAATGTCCTCGCTAGAAAACCTTGGGAGCTCAGGATGATCAACAGATTTCTCTCCCGCAGGGTCATCAGCTGTGCTGTCCGCATTCTCAGTTCCCATTTATGACTGCCCATCCATAAAAACGAGTAGGTCAAGAATCATGTTTCCATGCTAATTTCTAAGCTAATTTCCATGGGGAATAAACAGAATATTTAGCAAGAAGAAGACACCAACAGGTTTCCATTCTAATTTCTACGACAAAGTCCCTGATCGCTATGTTCACCCGGGAAAACTTCAACCCCAGAGCTCGAAAATAAAGGGCAAAACAGATAAAGAGTGGAAATGGAAAGCTTGCCCTCTAACACAATCAGAGGATAATAGATTTCCAGCAGCATGACAGAAATTTATATTGCTTGATTGTTATCGAGCAAGAAAAAGACACCAACAAGTTTCTATGCTAATTTCTACAACAAAGTTCGTGATCATCATTTTCATGCATCTTTTAGGATAAACTAGCATCGACCCGCCTAAAGTTCAATCACACAGAATGGAGATCGCACCTTTAGTGAGTGTGTGATGGGAAAAGCACCCTAAATCACAAATCACAAGTCTTAGATACCTCATAATTTATCTTTTCCGGGGGTCAAATTCTAAGAATTGGGTGAAAGTAAGCAAGTTAACGCTCAAACAGAAGGGACACATAAAAAAGAAAAAGGCCTTTTTTTATTCAATGAAAAGGGAATGATTCGAAGCTTTCTCTGCGGTGCGGTGATATTTGGTTTTCATGAGGAATAACAATAAAAGTCGGTTAACAATTTCAAACGAAACAGGAATGCACGGAATGAAACCAGTGGGAGATGTTGAATCCCAGAAGGAGATTAGAAATATATACCGCAGCTCGAAGTGATCTTCCGAGCAGTGCACCCGGTCGAACGTAGACGCTGAACTTGACCTCCCTGTTACTATGCCGCGCACAGAGAGAGAGAAAGAGAGAGAAATGAAACACCTCTAAGTGGAGTTTGAGCCGTTGTCTTGTTGGTATGGGCCTGGCCTGGCTCTTGGAGACCCTGACAGGGCCCATATCAGTGTTTATGAAATAGGGAACGGCCATTAAATCAATCAATTTTTGGTTGACCAAATGACACGATCGATCAATGAAGTATGATCCTAATAGTATAGATGGGCATCTGAATGACGTAGTGATAGATGCGCATGTGATCTGATCGACGATTACCACTAGAAATTATACCCACGATCTGACTGGCGAACAAATCGTTAACTTTAATGGAGTGGTCACTTAATGCCCGCAGAATCAAGCACCCCTCAATCGATTTTGGTTGGCTTTAATCTCTGGCAAAATGAATTGACATGTTCGATCGTGACAATGCTATCCGATCGTGTCTATCAGATAACTGATTAAATCATGGTGTCGATGATCTGGATCGAGTGGGCAAATACATCGTTGTCTAGGGTTGGTCAATTTTGATCGAGTCGACGACATGATCGTCGCTCTTCGATCAGCAACCTGAGCAAAGTCCCCTTTTTATCCCCGATTGATCGATGATCGACCTTAAGATCGATGTGATCGATCGATGATCAACCGACAACATCGCCGTGATCGACCTTAAGATTTCTCATGTGCCTCTCGGTCGAGGCCCTATTCGGCTGTGGCTTCAACTCTGTAGCTTCCTCGCGCTCCTCTTCAGCACCGGCGATTGTCATGAGAGTGGACTTCTCAGCCTCCTTCCTTCTATGAATGAGTGAGAGGAAAATCATCCCCCCCCCTTCTACAGCCAGGAAACGATAAAGGGGGAGGGAATCGCCTCTCCTTCCCTCTCCTGCTCCATCAGCACTTGGTGATGATGGGGGAAGGGAAACCGCCCCCTGCCCCCTATATGAAGAAAACGAGGGGAGGTTCTTCTGATGATGCCGACTCGTGATGATGAAATTGGGGGTTCTTCTATGAGTGCGTTCTTTGGCGAGGAGTCCTCCTAACGATGATAGGACGAGGGAGGGAAATCCCCCATCTTGCCGATGCAAATGGACGGAATCACGCCCCCTCTCCCCGTCCTTGCTTGCTCTTGCTCCTGCTCATGGCGAAGGGGGAGGGATAATCTCCTCCCCCGCTTGCTTCTGCTGATGACAAAAGGAGATCTACCCCCATGCTTCACCATGTTGCTTTTGCTCCCTATTCCTACTCTTGCCGATGGAACCGAGGGAGGGATGTTGGCCTCCTCTGAATAAGTGTCCCATCTTCCTCGCCATTAGACTCAATAACTCTTAGAAATAGATCATTCCATTTTGATCAGCATCTAATTGATGGCTATTTCCTTAATCTTCTCCACCTGAAATCAACAGCCATTCATCCTTCAAGAAAGTCTAAAAAACAAAATAAAGCTAGATTTCTGTTGATACCAAAAAAATGCTTTTCATCGACCTCTTGATCAGCTTTATCAAACATATCACGATCCGGATATGCAAGAAACTCTCATTCATCATCACCATTTTTTAATTTCTCTTAATGATCATTGACCTCGATCGATCGACGATCGATCGATCACACATACCAATTTGATCGATCGAGGTGTCGACCTTTTGCCAATAGATCTCAATCGATCTGATGGATATTATGTGGCCTGCAAGCCAATCACACTTTCATCTTTAGTTTATATTCATTGAAATAAACTTTTATTCATTGTCATTCTTGTATGATATCTACAATGAAGTCTATGAACATAAGCAATGATCAAGTGAATTATGATGAGATCATAAGTCAGTGATCGTTGGTCTTTAAACATATGTTCTAAATATTCATATTCATGAGATATTCAAGAACGACATCGAATTATCCAAAAAGAATAGCAATATCTAATCTGACTCATACGATGAGTATGGCTGATCCTATGGCCATCGGTGTTGAGACATCGATGATAGATAGCGGGTGCTCTTTGGAGAAAGAGTTCACTGAATTGATCCATATGAATCCTTGAATGGTATTATGTCAAGTTATCAATCAAGTTTATTCATGTCATGGTTGTGTGCATGGTCCTTTGACCTAAGACACCAAAGACATCTTGTGGATGGATGATCTTGTTTTGACTGTGACTTACGAATTTTTAACCACGGGATCTCCAAAATGTCATAGATTAGATACGACATGAAATCCTTGAAGGTGATTGAGTGGTTAAGATGAGATCATCCTCCCTCGGTATATGAGGAGATTGACTCAAGGAATGAGGTGCGGTTAAATCCTTGGCCGAGGTAGTAGAAATATTAATGAAGTTGTTCTCAATGATTTCCTACTCGCATTAGTACTAAATTGAGTGACCCATTAGGGTTTGACAATTAACCATATCGTAAGTCATTCAAGAATCTCGTGTGGATAAAGGATTATGTGTACACGGTAACTTATGACGATAGGGTTCTATGAAAGAGCTCTAATATACTCCATATCTCCCAGAGCACGTAGTGTAGCTTGGCACCCACCGGGCTGGCGACTCAACCTGTCGATTGGGTTAAATGGATCCTTGGTCAATTAATCTATATGTTGATATAGTTAATTTGTAAGGAAGACCAATACGTGTCATTGGGTTGATAGAGTCATTAATTGGTGAGATATATGAACCTAGAGGATCGCACACATAAGGTCAATAGACGTCGGTGGAAATAGACATAATAATAAGGGTTTTTGTGAAAATTTCACATTCCTAAACTCTATAAATAGAGGGAGAATAACCATAATAAAGGTGCCCATGTAAGCCTAGTGGAACTTCTCGTCTCTCTACTCTTCCTCTTGTGGTGACGAGTGTTCAAGCGGAGATCCGGCCATCTAGAGACTGTGTGGATACCGCTAGAGGCCAGATGCTTGAATAGTTGAAGAACTCTTTCAAATGATCCATGTTAAGTATGAATTTTATTCTATAATAGATGATAGGATCGCCTAGACTGGACGATGAGATCATCAATTCTTGGTGCTTCAACTGTGTTGAATGTTTTGATTCAACATCTTACGTTGTAATCATTATTTTGGTCGAAAAACTTGGAGAGCTTGTCGAGCCTCAGATCCCAGCACGATCATGATCGTCCAACCCTACCGTTTTCGAATAAATGATCGTGTGAGCCGATCGAATCATCGAATCATCAAATCAACTAGATGATCCAATGACCCAATTTTTCCATCCTTGGAGAGAAATGTTATGCGTGCAGATCAGGTCGCCATATCGACTATCCCACTACCCATGGCCCCAATCTTTCCATCCCAAGAGAGTTATGTCAAAGAGGACAGTGATGGAACACCAATTTTCTACTGTCAGTCATGCTTACCACAGTTGATCCTCCCATGGCCTTGCGGAGAGACTGAGGTTGCAGGACAAACACCAATACTCTAAAGCTTACGGCATACATTAGCGAATTCATTGTTTAAAAACATAAGCATGCCAAGTCATGTGTGGCATGGCACTCTTAGGGTGCTCCAAACAACACATGAGGCCTCCCACTTTCTGCTTATTCTCGTCGTTATGTTATGTGCTTACGTTGTGCAGCCTTGTTCAAGCGGGCTTTTTGAGAGCCCATATTGAGCCAATTCACTAGGGTTTACCTTTGACCAGACCGTCATCAGTGTCATCCGTCATCCCTTTGCTGATATCTACTATCCTTCATCTTGTCCTTATGTCATGCGCTCTTAGGATGCTTGCGCTAATTGATAGCATGCAAAAATGGTCATTTATAATGCTCATTTTTATCGAGTTTTGGGCTTATAACATCAAATCATCCATTTGTACGTCATGTTATCATGATTTTATATCCAAATTGAAGATTTCCATGAATGAATGAGTTAAATGAGTTTGATGACAAATAATTAGGTCAACTAGGTTATTTTAAAGGGCTAAATAAGATAATTTCTAAAGGGAAATTTAATTGGCTATTACTATCCTTTCGTTGATAAGATATTTCTTTTTTAAAAAAAATAAAGCAAAAACAAGTTGACTTCTCATTTGAAAAAATTTATGTAACTAATTTTTTTTAACATTTATTTAAATTTTTTAATAAAAATACTCTCAATTTTAATCATTTTGACTATTGCCCTTTAAAGGGCCAGTTGTGAATTGATGGCCTCGAAAGATAATGGGCAGATCACGCATGCACGTGGCACGAACCAATCACCATCCATGCTGAAGGACGTGTACAAAGCCTCACATACAAAGAGTCTTTAATACTTGATTTACCTTATGCGTGCAAAGCACAGACACAGGAGTGGTCTGCAGCCAATCACAAGACGTGCATAAATTGTCGAGTCAATTTAGAGCACGAGGTAGAGTCACATGTGCGAAGCAATACGTATTAAAGTGTGCAATAAACTCGCAAATGCGTTGTTTTGCAAGTTTGGCATATATAAGAAAAAAATCAGGGGAAATAAAGGTTATTTTTTATTTCCTACCCCCAATCAATCGTTGGCTATGACACAAGGGAGTTGTAGAGCCTTTAGCATGGATCTTTGACTAAATTTTGTGCATTGGAAATCATTTGAGATATGAGCATAAACTTATGGCTCTAGGATATTTAAAATTATAACCAGGTTTGTAGACGGTCGATATCGGGAGAAAAATAGTTCCTCAAAACTATTTTGACTCAACTTAAACATATTTCATAGTATCAATAAAGCTAAGAGGTAAAGCATCAAACTCATGTTGAACTAACAAAACTAAGAAGAAGACAAAGAATAATATAAAGAAGAAGAAAAAAAGAAGTAGAAGAAGAACAATGCAGAATCTAAACGAAAGAAGAAGAAAAAGAATAAAAAAGATAAAAAGAAAACCAAGAATAAAAATAAAGAAAAAGGGGAATAAGAATTAAAAAAGCAGAAAAGTCAGAAAAAGCAACAGAAGAAGAAGCAAAGGAAGATAAACAAAGATTAAGTAGAAGCTAAAAAGAGATACAAAACTAACTAGAGAAAGCAGAAGATGAAGAAGCACAAGAATAATGATATAATGATAGTTAATAATACGTAGAAGAAATAGAAGAGAAAGAGAGAGAGGAAGGAAAAAAAGGATAAATTCAGAAAAAATATGAGAATCAAGATGAAGAAGCAGAAGCAAGAGAAGTAGTAGAAGGAGCAGAAGCAGAAGCAGTAGCAAGAGCATCAGTAGAAGCAGGAACAGAATCAGAAATAATTACAAGAAGACAAGAAGAAGAAGATGAAGAAGAAGAGAAATGATTACAAAAAGAAAAGAAGAAGAAGAGAAATAATTACAAAAAGAAAAGAAGAAGAAGAAGAAGAAGAAGAAGAGAAATAATTACAAAAAGAAAAGAAGAAGAAGAGAAATAATTATAAAAAGAAAAGAAGAAGAAGAGAAATAATTACAAAAAAAGAAAAGAAGAAGAAGAGAAATAATTACAAAAAGAAAAGAAGAAGAAGAAGAGAAATAATTACAAAAAGAAGAGAAGAAGAAGAAGAAGAGAAATAATTACAAGAAGAAAAGAAGAAGAAGAAAAATAATTACAAGAAGAAAGAAGAAAGAAAAAGAAGAGGAATAATTACAAGAAGAAAAGAAGAAGAAGAGATTTAATTACAAGAAGAAAAGAAGAAGAAGAAGAAGACGAAATAATTACAAGAAGAAAAGAAAAATCAAGAAGATGAGAAATAACTATAAGAAAAAAGAAGAGGAAGAAGAAAAACAAGAAGAAGAAGAACAGAAATAAACGGAAAAACTATAAGACGCAGAAGAATAAGAATAACAAATAAGAAAAACAAAAAGCAGAAAAGGATGGACAAGAATAGAATATCTCTCTCTCTCTCATAATTCCTCTGTCTCGTTCACTTTCTCTCTATCTCTCTCTATCCTCTTGTTTGACGCCGAGGCCGATTAAACGGCGATGATGTAGACTCATTTTGGAAACCTATATTGCGAAAGAAAAAGGAAAGAAACGTTCTTGTGAGCATCTTGAACACATCATTTTCAAAATTTTACTCAAATTGTAAATAGCCGTTGCAAAGTAGCCGTTGTGGAAATGAACTAGCCTGCCGCCTATAAGCGCATCTGAATGCAGTGCGACTAACGTAATGAGTTTTGATTTCTCGTGCGGGGAGCGCCTTGTTTCATTTTTTTGGCAGCAATGGAGGTGAGTAACAGAGGGAGGTAGGAAGAGCTCGTGCACCTTCAGCTTCCAAATCTATGCATCTTCTCCGTCGACTTTATTCGCAGGTACCATGAATCCATGATCTATTTCCTTGTTTCATCGCTCTCAAAATAATTTGTACCTCGCGATTCGGTACTTTCGTCTGTCTCGCCCATGAATGATGCAGAGAGTGGAAACCCCCCGATCGAGAAATGTTTCTCAGCTTAGCAAACGCGCGGTTCGCCACCTCGTTCACTGAATGTCGTCTTTCTTCAACTCCTCCCTGCGCTGCTTCAGCCCAGAAACGATTTCCCCGTGATCTAATCATCTACAACTTCCCAAAGGTCTGAGCTTTCTTCGTTTATTTTCCCGTTTTTGCTTTTTCGCATGTTTTCACGCAGTACTGGTCGTGTAAAAAGCGGTCACATTGAAGACTACGCGTCCCCTTTCTCATACATATTGAAACATGCACTGATAGACATATGAATCTACGATAGATAATGTGTAAGCGTGTATCTGCAAATGCGTGAATATATCCATTAATGTCACAGGTAGACATGTATGGATGCATCTATCGAAAGATGTGCACATGCATTGATAAACATGTGTACAAATCCATATGCACACATGCATGTGCAGACCTATGAATGAATGGATGTACAGATTTACAAATCAATGCATGAATAAATATTTGTGCATCAATGTAAAAAGCATGAAAGTATACATACATGCATACATGTGTATGAGTGTGTATCTTAGTGTCTATCTGCGTATGTCGAATTCTTATTATGTGTGTGTACATGTAGCTATTTGTATGTGTGTGTCAATGTGTATTCATATCTTTGTTCGTGTGTATAAGTGCTTATGTGTGTGTCTATCTTTTTATGTACATGGACAGAACATAACTAATACATACATGTATGTATGTGTGCATAGATCTATTAATGTAAAAATGTGTGTATAAATGTACAGATGCATGCAGAAATGTCTATATCTATCTATGTGTGTGATGTGTGCATGTGTGTATCTGTACGTATGTATGTATGTCATGTGTATGTATCGTATTTCATGTGTGTATGAATGAACATATATATGTATGAATGTATGTATGCATCTATATGTATGTATATATGTATATGTGAAAGTATATATGTATGTATGTATGTACATATGTATGTATGTATGTATGTATGTATGTATGTATGTACGTATGTACGTATGTATATGTATTTACGTATGTATATATGTATGTAGGTATATATGTATGTAGGTATGCATGTATGTATACATGAATGTATGTATATATGTATGCATGTATGTATGTATGTGTATGTATGTATGTGTATGTATGCATGTATGTATATATGTATGTATGTATGTATGTACGTATGTATCTATTTGTGTGTGTATGAATGAACATATATATGTATGAATGTATGTATGCATCTATATGTATGTATATATGTATATGTGAATGTATGTATGTATGTATGTATATATGTACTTATGTATGTATGCATGTATGTATGTATAATTGTACGTATATAAGTATGAATTCATGTATGTATGTATGAATCTATGTCTATATGTATGTATGTATGTACGTATATATGTATGTCTGTATTTATGTATGTATGTAGTATGTATCTATGTATATATGTATGTATTAATGTATGTTTAAATGTATGCATGTATGTGAGTTTGTAGGTATCTCTGTACACATAAATCTATGTATGTACATATGTATATGGTTCATTTAGTATGTTGTATGTGTGGATGTATGAATGTATAACTTAGTGTACATCTGTTTGTTTATATGTATGTATGAATGCATATATCGTTATATGTACATATGTATGTATCTATGTATGTATCTATGCATGCATGTATGTATGTATGTATGTATGTATGTATGTATGTACGTACGTACGTATGTATGTACGTATGTATGTATGTACATATGTATATATGTATGTAGGTATATATGTATGTATGTATGTAGGTATGGATGTATGTATTTTTATATGTATGTACGTATGTATGTAAATGTATGTATGAATGTATGTCTCTATGTATGCATGTATGTATGTATGTGTATGTATACATGTATGTATACATGTATGTATACATGAATGTATGTATATATGTATGTATATATGTATGTATGTATGCATGTAAGCATGTATGTATGTATGCTTGAATGTACGTATATATGTATGTATGTATGTATGTATGCATGTATGGATATATGGATGTATCTATGTATGTATGTATGGATTGATGTCCCTATATATTTATAAATGTATGTATGCATGTATGTATGTAGGAATGTATGTATGTAGGAATGTATGTATGTATGTATGAATGTCTGTATATTTGTATGTATGTATATATGCATGTATGAACGTATGGTTAAATGTGTATTAGAATCCATGAATGTATGTCTGTAATATGCATATATCTGCGTTTGTCTATTTCTATTAATGTTTTTATGTATGTAATATACATCTATTTATGTTTGCCGATTTCTGTTAATAATTGTATGATGAATGTGTGTCTAGCTGTAGAAGTTAGTGTGCATGAGATTGTGGAAATGTATGTAGGTATATGTGTATGCAGGTATGTACATGTACATGTATATATGCATATGTTTAGGTATATATGTATCTATGTATGTATGTATGTTTGTATCTATGTATGTATGTATGTATGTGTGTATGTATGTAGATATTTATGTATGTATGTATGTATGTATCCTTGTATGCATGAATGCATGTATCTATTTTTGTATGTTTCTATGAATGTATATATGTATGTTTGTATGTATGTATGCATGTATGTATGTATATTTGTATGTATGTATGTATGTATGTATGTATGTATGAATGTACCTATATATGCATGTATGTTTATATGCATGTATGCATGTATATATGTATGTATGTATATATGAATGTATGTATGTCTATATGTATGTATGTCTCTAAGTATGTTTGTATGTACGTACGTACGTATGTATGTCTCTAAGTATGTTTGTATGTACGTACGTACGTATGTATGTATGAATGTATGTGCATATATATCTATGTATGTAGATATGCATGTATGCATGTATATATGTATGTATGTATGTATGTATGTATGAATGTATGTATGTCTATATGTATGTATGTCTCTAAGTATGTTTGTATGTACGTACGTATGTATATATGAATGTATGTGCATATGTATCTATGTATGTAGATATGCATGTATGTATGTATAAATAAATGTTTGTATGTATGGATGTATGTATGGATGTATGTATGTACATATGTATTTATGTTTGTATGTACATACGTATGTATGTATGAATGTATGTGTATATGTATGTATGTATGTATGTATGTATGTATGTATATATGCATGTATGTATGTATAAATAAATGTATGTATGTATGTATGTTTGTGTGTAGGTATATATGTATGTTTGTATGTATGCATGAATGCATGTATGTATGTTTGTATGTATATATGTATGTATGAATGTAAGTATATATGTATGTAGGTGTCTAGATATGTATGTATGCATGTATGTTTGTATGAATATATGTATATATGTTTGTATGTATGTATGTATGTATGTATGTATGTATGTATGAATACATGTATACATGTATGTGTGTATGTATATATGTATGTATGTATGCATGAAATCATGTATGTATGTGTGTATGTATGTATGCATGTATGTATGAATGTATGTATGTACGTATGTATGTATGTATGCATGTAAGTATATATGTATGTATATAGGTATCTAGGTATGTATGTTTGCATGTATGTTTGTTTGAATATATGTATATATGTTTGTATGTATGTATGTATGTATGTATGTATGCATGTATGTATGAATGTATGTACGTATGTATGTATGTATATATGTATGTAGGTATGGATATATGTATGTATGTATATATATGTATGTATGAATGTATGTATTTATGTATATATGTATGAATGTATGTATGGATGTATGTAAGTATGTTTGAATGAATGTATGTATATATGTATGCATGTACGTATGTACGTATGTATGTATGTAGGTATGTAGGTATGTATGTATGTATGTATGTATGTATGTATGTATATATGTATGTATGTATGAATGTATGTATTTATGTATATATGTATGAATGTATGTATTTAAGTATATATGTATGAATGTATGTATGTATGGATGTATGTATGTATGTTTGAATGAATGTATGTATATATGTATGTATGTATGTACGTATGTACGTATGTATGTATGTAGGTATGTATGTATGTACGTATGTAGGTACTTATGTATGTATGTATGCATGTATAAATGTATGTATGAATGTATGTATCTATGTATGTTAGCGTATGTATGTATGTACGTATGTATGTACTTATGTATGTATGTATGTATGTTATGCAGTTGTTAAAACACACAAACGTCGGTCAAACATAATTTATAATTCCGAACTTACAATAACAAATCTGTAAAATCAAGTATAGTGTAAAGATCAGGTCGATCCACACAGAACACGGTTGACTTCAATCGCAGAGTTGACTTAGTCAAACTTATATTTAATAAAAGATTTGAAGAAGTGGAAATGATATTTTATGACTAGAAATGATGTAAATATGTTAGATAGGATATTTTAAGAATTTAGAATCTGAAAATCAGAGAATAAATAGAGCTTAAAATATTGTGAAAATTAGATATACATAAACTATAGGGAAAATGGAAATTATTGATATAAAATTCGTGATTTTTTTAGAAGAATTAGATTTATTATGAAAATCAAATATCAGAAAAATCCTGAAATGAACACTTCAGTGTAAATCCTCAAATTGAATAATCAAATGATATCGAAATCTTGCAATTGATATATCAATAGGAAGCTAACAACTAGAGGATTCCAAAGATACCAAAATTATCAAATTTTAATTTATATTTTAAGAGTAATTCATCCCGCAAGACAACAACCAAATTCGGATTGAAAATAAATAGTAGTTGGTCAAACGTTAAATTGAGGCGACAAATGATCATGAAATTGTATGAATTTTTTATCCACAAAAAGTTGATGAAACAAGGAATCCAATGTAACCAGAATCAAGTGATTCAGACTTAAGATGAGGGAACATATCCTTATTTCAAAATCAGCAAAAATTCAAACCAAATTTGGGCAAAAATGAAGAACAAAACGACTTTAAAAGCAAAATTAACTACCTAAATCTAATCTAAATACAAATTATCATAAAATGAACGATTGATTCACACTACTAACCCGATTGACGTGAAGATTTGGCTTCAATTCAGGTGGATTGAAGAGTATTTGCGCAGTTTCTTCATCAACGTACGTTCGGTGTTCAAGGGGAGAAATTGATCGAATCAAGCAATGATTCATGATCAATCCCGCTCCTATTGGATCGCAATCGAGAACTCAAGATCTTGCTCAAAAATTGCTTAATTCCTTCACGATTCAATCAAGAGTTAAGTTTCAAAGAGAGGAAGAACACCGTTTTATAGAAAAAGTCAGGGAAAATCGCAAGCTGTCAGATTCGGTGAAGATCGATCGACGGCCACGATTGGTTGATGATCATGGACCATGATCCCATGATTCCATGTATGTAGGTATACGTGTATGTAGGTATGTACTTGTATATATATATATATATATGTGTGTGTGTGTGTGTGTGTGTGTGTTTAGGTATATATGTATGTCTGTATGTATGTATGTATGTATGCATATATGTATAGATATGTGTATGTATTTATGTTAGTTATGCATGTATAGAGGTATGCTTGTATGTAGGCTTTTATGGACATAGGTATGTAATTTTATTTATTTATGACTATATGCTTTTTCTTTTTTTTTATTTATGTGTGTTTGTATGTATTTATGTATTTATTGTATGAATATACGTAAGTGTGTGTGTGTGTATGTATGTGCATACCTTTTTTTTGTATGTTTATATGCATAAATGTATGTGTATCTATCTATGTAGGTTTGTCTATATATAAGTATATGTGTATGTATGTAGATATGCATGTACTTATCTGTGAATGTATGTATGTATGTATGAGCATGTGTGTGGTTTTGCATGTAAAAAGTAAACATTTATGAGCATGTATTTGTGTATGCATTTGTGTAGGTAGATATGTTTGGATTTGAATCTACGCATGTATTTATGTAGGTATTTATTCATGTATGTAAGAGTGAATGACTAAATGAATGAAGGCATGTATGAATGTATGTATGTGTGTATGTTTGTATACATGTATATATGCATGCAAGTTTGTCCCCAAATCTATGTCTATCTGTGAATGTGTGTATGTATTTATGACTATATATTTGTATGCATGTATGAATGTATTTATGTATGTATCTCTGTTTGTATGTATTTATCTATGTGTTTGTGTATGTCTGTGGGTATGGTGTTATCTATGTGTATTTTTATGTATGTATATGTATGTGGGTATGCTTTTATCATTGTTCGTATTTATGTATTTATTCAAGTACTTATGCATATATGAGTGAATGAATTACTAAATGAATAAATGTATGTATGTATGTTTGTACACATGTATATATGTATGCATGTTTGTCTCTCTATCATTATCTATGTGTTATTATGAGTGTTTGCATGTATGTATGTTTTTGTGTGTATGTTTGTATGTATGTATGCATGTAGTTATGTGTGTATCTTTTTATGTATGTACATTTGTGTGTATGTATGCATCTATGTATGTATGTGTGTATGCATGTACGTCTGTATAATGTATGCATATATGTTGGTAAGTATGGTTGTATGCATGCATTCACCTATATATGTATTTTATGCAAGTGGTCATGTATGTATGCATGTATCGATGAATGTGCGTATTGGTGGATGTGAGAACATATGCATGTATACGTCTATATACCTGTGTCTTTGCATGTGTTTATGAGTGTATATGTGCATGTATGTGTGTACATATGTATGCATGTGTGTATGCGTGTATGTTTGTATGCTTGTCTATTTGTATGTTTGTAAGTGTGTATGTATGTATGTGTGAATGATATCTTTGTATGTCCACGTGCTTGTATGTATGTGTACATGTAAATATTTTTTGTAATTTTTTATGTATGTGGGTACATATGTATGTACATATGTATGCATGTGTGTGGGTATGTGACTGTGCGCAAGTGTGTGTCTTGTGTATATGAGTGCACATGTATATGTGTGTCTGCATGTATTAATGTATATGTGTATTTGTTAATGTATGTATGTACATATGTATGTATGAATGTATATGTGTCTATATTATGTATATATCTATGTATGTGTATGTATGTGTGTAGGTATATATGTGTACATATATGTGCATATGTATATATAGGTTTATAAGTATGAACGTATGTGTATATTTATGTATATAGGCTTGTATGTATGAATGTATGCATATCTTT
The DNA here is from genome assembly GCA_024174645.1 of Lemna minuta. NCBI lineage: Eukaryota > Viridiplantae > Streptophyta > Magnoliopsida > Alismatales > Araceae > Lemna > Lemna minuta. Next base: position 3,293,785 of record CM044105.1, read on the forward strand.
ATGTATATAGGTTTGTGCGTATGATGTTTGCATATGTGTGTGTGTGCATCAGTGTGTGTGTGTGTGCATGTGTGTGTGTGTGCATGTGTGTGTGGGTGTGTGTGTGTGCATGTATATTTTTGTATATAGGCTTGTACATATGAATGTGCGTGCGTGTGCCTGTGTGTGCACGCGTGTGTGTGCATGTGTGTGTGCATGCGTGTGTGTGTGCGTGTGTGCATGTGCTTGTGTGTGTGCATGTGTGTTTGTGTGTGTGTGTGCTCGTGCACGCGCGCGTGTGTTTGCGTGCGTGGATGTGTGTGCGTGCATGTGTGTATGTGTGCTTGTGTGTGTGTGTGTACGTGTGTGTGTGTGCTTGTGTGGGGGTGTGTGTGGGGGTGTGTGTGTGAGTGTGTGCATGTGTGCGCGTACATGTGTGCATGTGTGCGTGTGTGCGCGCGCGTGTGTGCGTGCGCATGTGTGTGTGTGAGTGCATATTTATGTATACTTATGTATATAGGCTTGTATGTATGAATGTGTGCATGTGTGCGCGCGTGTATATTTTTGTGTGCTTCTTTATATAGGCTTGTATGTATAAATGTATGAATGTGCGCGCGTGTGTTGGCGTGTGTGTGTGTGAGTGTGTGAGTGTGTGTGTGTGTGGGTGTGTGTCTATGTGTGTGCATGTGCATGTGTGTGTGTCCATGTGCGTATGGGTGTGTGTGTGTGAGTATGAATATATATGCATATATTTATATATATTACTACGTATGAATGGATGCATGTACGTATGAATGTATATAGGTATCTATGTATATATATATGTATGCATACATGTATTTTTGTATCTAGGTATGTGTGTATGTATCTATGAAAGTTTAGCTGTGTGCATGTATGTGTGTACGAATTTATGCAGGTTTGTGTATATGTGTATGTATGTATGCCTATATGTAGTTTTGATATGTATGTATGTAGGTTTATAAGTATGTATGAATGTATGTATGTGTGTATTTGCGTATGTATGCATGTATCTATATGTGAAATGTTTGTATGCATGTATCCATGAATATATCTTTGTATCTATGGATGCTTTTATGTATTATGTGTCAACATAGGTATGTGTGTATCCTTGCATGTATCTATGTACATATGTATGTATCTCTATATATTAATCTATATGTATGTATGTCTACTTATATGTATGTATCTATGCATGTATCTATAAAATTATGTATGCATAATGAAGGTATGCATGTGTTTATGAATATAAAAGTAACTGTTTAGGAGAATGTATTTCTGTATTTATGTGTCTATGTATGTGTGCATGTTTATATCTATGTATATATTTTCAGGTATCTATCCATGTATTCATGGATAGATACCGAGACATATAATTATTCATGTATCCATGTATTCCTTTTCTCATGTAATGGAATGAATGAATGTATGTATATATATGTATGTATGTATGTGCATATGTATGAATGATCATGTGTATTTATGTATGTATGTGTATGCATGTATGGTTGGATGTCTATGAGAATCCATGAATGTTTGTATGTAGGTAAGTATAAAAACATCTAGTTATGTTTGTCTGTTTGTGTTAATGCTTGTATGGTGAATGCATATGAGAATGTTTTAATTCATTAAATGTGTATAGCTGTAGAAGTTAATGCGCATGCTATTGTGTAAATGTATGTAGGTATATGTGTTGTTGGTATGTACTTGTATATGTATATATGTATAAATGTATGGATGTCTGTATGTATAGATCTAGATGTTTAGGTATATATGTAGGTAAGTATGTATATTACAATTACTAATGTAACCTATATTTATATTCTAAAACATACGTTTAATCTGTATACGGAGGGAAAAATTGACATAGTAATGTATACGGAGGGGTAAAGTCAGAAGAAAAATAGGCTTCGACGGACACCAATTCTATTATGTAATATAAGATAAGATGAGATAAGATGCATGTAGGTATGCATGTACTTAACTATGAATGTATGTATGTATGTATGTATATAAGCATGTGTGTGTTTCTGCATGTAAAAAGTAAACATTTATGAGCATGTATTTGTGTATGCATATGTGTAGGTAGGTATGTTTTGATTTGAATCTACAGATGAATTTATGTATTTATTCATGTATATGTGAATGAATGACGAAATGAATGAAGGCATAACTGAATGTATATATGTGTATATGTTTGTATACATGTATATATTTATGCATGTTCCTCCCCATATCTGAATGTATATATGCAGGTTTTTTATTTTTGACCATTTATAGTTCACTTTTTTAATTATTTTTCTCCATAAATAACTATTAAAAACCTAAAAACGATTTAATCCCCAATTAATCTACCCATTTTTGCCTAATTGGGTGAAATTGGTCCTTCTTGGCCTCAAGAAGAACCAATTTAACTAAATCTCGCATTTATTGTATTCATGAACCCAAAATAAAAAATTTTCATTCTTTGGGACATATATCAAACTTTAAGATCTAATTTAGGGTTTTAAATCACTTAATCTCTATAAATTGTCTTTTTTTTAATAGGAATTTTCTTAATCTAAGAAAAGCCAAGTTTACTTCATTTTCTATTTTCCCGTTGTTAAAAATAAAAAAATAAAAACAAAAATGATAAGAAGCTAAAGAACTAATAATGATAAAAATAACTAAAATGAAGGTTTAAAGTCATTGAAATATTAAATTCATGTTGCTGTTGGATGAAATTAGCCTTTCTTGACCAATTTCACTTGTTTTTCTCATAATTCTCATCAACTAAGGTGATAAATTGGAAGAGACCTTTATCACATTATGAAAATTATGAGATCATATTGAATCCACCATTTCATAGGTGTTTTCTTGCATTGATCAACTATTAGTAGTAAAATTAGTGATTATAGGTCAAATTTGTTGTCTTTTTAGAATTTCATGAATTTGGCAAATTTCCTACTCTAAATCTATTAAATTCAAATTGCCATCTCCGCCTCCTTTGGATTCGACCCCTTACTGAGATATATACCTTGTATGCCCTAGATATTTAAGGAAGTTTATAGTAATGTTACACGATCCCCAATATCCAAACACCGTCATTATTCACCCCAATTTTTAGACTTATTAGAGACAAATATCATTAAAAATATCAGATATTCTCAAACTTGTAGATATTCATTTTATGAAATACATTACATATACTGTAATATATACTGATGATATATGATATTTCTTATGATATCCGATATCCATAGCGATATCCAATATCATCTTCCAGCTACTTCGACGTTGGCAGGTATCTCTTGACATTAGCCGGATAGTATCCGATACCGGTATCCGATCTCGGATCAGTATCAGTATTCAGTATCGTACAATAATATTATAAAAAGCTAATTTCTTTTTTATTTTTGCCGTCTTTTCACACGTCATTCGAGCAGCTCAATCCTCAGTCCTCTCCTGTCCCGGGGAAGAGGAAGGCTCTTGCAGCCATGGAAGCCACTTCCTATCTCACCGCATCTGTTTCCCCTCGTCTTCTTAGTCTCTCCTCTCGTAGAACCACCGCAGCAGTTTCAAAATCCTTCCTTTACCGGAAACCCCTTTCCTTGAAGGGCACCATAAGCCTCTGCAGGGCGGTGAACGGCTATGGGGATTTGTCCGCCGCGTCTAGCGGGCCGTGGATGCCGAGATTGGAGGATTTGGACTCAACCAATATGCTTCTCAGACAGAGGATTGTGTTTTTGGGTTCTCAGGTCTGCCGCTATCTAATTTGAAGGCTAGAACTTTCTACTATTTTCTGTGTTTTTGAATTAATCCAGATTTCTATCTTTAATTGGTCTTCGTTGCCTTTTTTCCCGAACCGAAAAAATTGGAAAATGAAATATCAAGCATTGATATTTGATTGTGTGATTTTATATTAATTCTTTTTTTCTATGGAATTTCCTGCGTCTCTTTTCTTTTTAACTGCGATTTGGAATTAAATCCCGCTCTTTCTTTAAAACTGTTCATTGTTCCTAATTTTGCTCCACGGGGGTGAAAACTAAATAGAGACTGTCAAGCGTTGACATTTTACTGTGAAATTTTATCAGGTCTTATATTTATTCTTTATGTTTTCTTTTAAAATTTTCCTCGCCGAAGAAAGTTTTTGATTCAGTCTTTGCTTTGGAATGAAATCCCGCTTTTCCAATGTAAAAGTTCCTGTTTCCCTTATTTTTATTCCGCACTGACAAAAACGGAAAATAGACTGTCCAGCATTGGTATTCTATCACGCTTTTTATTCGATTTTATTTTCAGTTTTTGTTTTTTACTGTGGATTTTCTGCTCCTCCAAAGCTTTTGATCCTTTCCGTGCCTCGAAATCATGCCCAGCTTTCCGTTACATACGATCATTGTTCCCAATATTTTTTCCACCCTGGAAAATACTTAAAATAACTGTCGACAAGTTTCATTTGTAGACTTTTCATTCGATTTTCGCAGAGTCTAATTTTGGTTTTGTTTCTTAAGTGCAAGAGTAGAAGAGCATTGTGATGTGGTGGATTACCCAGTGTTCTGAAGAAAAAGTATCGATGTGTTTCCTTTTAATGTGTAGGTCGACAACATGACAGCTGATTTGATTATCAGTCAGCTTTTATTTCTCGATGCAGAAGACCAGGAAAAAGACATCAAGCTGTTTATCAATTCACCTGGTGGTTCTGTCACTGCCGGTACCCTCTGCAACTCATTAGATCTGTAGATGTCAAAACGATTTTTTCTTACAATAAACATGGGCCCTACCCCCCTTTTATAGGGATCGGGAGTTACAGGAAGATTCTAGAAACAAGCATTTCTAGAAGGTTATAGAAAATACTAGTAGGCCCAGTAAACCTGGCCCAGTAAACTAGTAAGAGGAGAGAGAGAGGAGATTAATGTCTTTTAAGAAGAGATTCGGTGAAGAGTTTATGTCAGCTGACACCCCCCTCTGAAGAGAAATGAAAGAGAAGAGAGAAGAGCGCACTTGTAGTGGCGTGGATCTTGAAAACAAATCATACAATTCAAGGGACGATTGAAATCATTATTTATAACAGCACTCAGAGCTAGAGCTAGAGTCTAGGGCAGTCTGTTACGAGGCGGTTGTAACCGTTTCCAATTGTTATAAGCGAGTCGCCAGACTCGACCGGATGTCAGGATTGTCCGGATGATTCGCGTCGTCCTTAACACCCTCAAGCTAGTGCATGAAGACTCCGAATGCCCAGCTTGCCACTGAGCCGACGTAGTGTTACTCCAGAGACTCCCTTGGTTAGCATATCTGCACTTTGTTCCACTGATGGAACATACTCCAAGCTGATAAATTTTTTATCTATCTTCCTCCTGATGTAATGTCGATTAATGCCTAAATGCTTTGTCCTGTCATGGTGAACATGGTTTAAGTATATGGCAATAGCCGACTTGCTGTCACACTTCATCTGTGCCGGCCCTAGAGTAGGGAAACCAATTTCTACTAGCAAGTTTCTTAACCAAATGGCTTCACAGATCCCCTTTAATAAGGCTCTGAATTCCGCCTTAGCACTTGATAAGGCTACATCAAACTGCTTCTTGCTTTTCCATGTCACTAAATTCCCTCCTAAGAACAAACAGTATGCAGAGGTTGAACTTCTATCAACCATGGATCCTCCAAAATCAGCATCAGTAAAGACTTGAAGTTTTAGCCCTCCATTTCTCTTAAAGAGGAGTCCGTGTCCTGCAGTCCCTTTTAAATATGCCAACACTCGATGTGCTGCCTGCCAGTGTGATTCTCTTGGGTCCTTCATAAATTGGCTAAGGAGTCCGAAAATATATGCAATATCTGGTCTTGTATGATTCAAATAATTCAATTTCCCGATGAGCCTCTGATAGCGCCCCTTTTCTGTAGGCAAGTCCTTCTCATCTATCTTAAGTTTGGATCAATTGGGACAGCTGAGGGCTTGCAATCACTCATGCATGTCTCCTTCAATAGGTCCATAATATATTTATGCTGAGAGATGAAGATGCCTGTCTTGGAATGAGCTACTTCTATTCCCAAGAAAGATCTCATTCTCCGCAATGACTTGACTTCAAATAGTTGTGCCAACCTTTGACTCAATAACAAATTGGCTTCCTGATAGTCTCCTGTACTAATGAAATCCTTTGCATACACTAGAAGAATTGATATCTTTCATGAGGCCCCCCTTTTAATTAATAGAGCATGGTCATTGTAACATTGGTAGTATCCCATATCCCTTAGGCTTCCTGAGAATTTGTCAAACCAAGCCTTGGGAGACTGTTTCAGCCCATAAATTGATTTCTTCAACTTATAAACCACTGAATCTTCACTTTTATAATATCTTGGTGGTAATTTCATATAGACTTCTTTTTCCAGGTCTCCATTTAGAAATGCATTTTTCACATCATATTGGAGCAGATCCCAATTAAAGTTGGCTGCCATAGTAATTAAGACCCTCACTGTGTTCATCTTTGCCACCGACGCATAGTCAATTCCATACTCTTGGGTATAACCCTTTGCTACAAGTTGTGCTTTATACCTTTCTACTGAGCTATCAGAATTATACTTTACAGTGAATACCCATCTGCAACTTACTGGCTTCTTGTCTTTCGGCAATGTAACAATCTCCCACGTACCATTTCTAATTAAAGCATTCATCTCATCATCCATCGATGCCTTCCATCTCGTATCGCGTGTTGCCATATTCTTGTAACATCTACTGTCTCGATTGCAGTTAAGAAAGCTCTGTATCCTTTGCTAACACATCGGTAATTCACATAATTAGCCCATGAGTAGTCTTTCTTCTGGGTACAAGCAGGCTTTCCTTTCCTCAGAGAAATGGGCCAACCATTGTTGTTGTCATCTCTTATTTCATTACTCGGCTGTAGTCCCTCAATTGCTTCTTGGGGGGTACCCACCTGATCTGTTCCCTGTTTGTGAGATTTCTCATTCTCCTCTTGACTTGACGTATCTTCAGTTTCAACTTCTAGGTTGACTTCGCCTCCTGTTCCCCCCCTTAATTCATCACTCTCATGTTCTTCTTCTTCCTCTGCTTGTTCCATCAGATCCTCTTTAATAGGTTCCAGATCATACATTGTTGTCCAAGTGTCCCCTGCAGATGTATGTCTATCTTCACTTCTCGTAGTTGAGATTTTAGTAGATCCCTCCTTAAAATATCTATCATCTTCATGAAATGTGACGCTTTACAGAGACATAGAATTTCCTGCTAGGAGGGTGATAGCATTTGTATCCCTTTTGAGTTGGTGAGTATCCAACAAATACACATTTAATAGCCCGGGGACTTAATTTATCCCTTGGGTTGTCCTCATGAACAAAGGCAGTACATCCGAAGATCTTTAGGGTCAACCCCATTTTTAGGGATAATGTAGGGTATCTCTCGCACATTAAGTCTAATGGACTCTTATCTCCCAACACCTTCGAGGGCAATCGATTGATTAAGTGAACAGTTGTACGCACTGCTTTACTCCACAAGTAACTAGGAACGTTGTTGTGGATCATTAGGGCTCTAGCCATCTCTACAACATATCCAATCTTCCTTTCTGTCACCCCGTTTTGTTCTGGAGTATGTACACACGATGACTGGTGAATGACTCATTTTGACTTGAAGAATGCGGATAGTGTCTCATTGAAGAAGTCCCTTGCATTGTCAGATCTAAAACATTTAATTGGGGTATTAAATTGCCTTTCTACCATTATGAAGAATTCTTTCACCTTTTGGGATACCTCTCCTTTAGTTTTCAATGGGTAGATCCAAGTTGCCCGGGTACAATCATCCACAAGTATTAAGAACCACTTGTCTCCAGTAATAGATAGATTTGCCAAAGGACCCCATACATCACTATGTATCAGCTGAAAGGGATTTTCTTTTCTTTCGCTTTTCCTACTAAAGGATGCTCTTTTGTGTTTGGCAAGTTGACATGTTTCACATTCAAACTGATTCCTTACAATTATTCTACCAAGGTTTGGAAACAACTTAACCAAAAATTCAAAAGACAGATGACCCGATCGACAGTGCCACCTCCTAAGCTCTTCGGGCATCCTACAGTTCTCTTTTAACATCTCCAGTATTCCAACAATCATTGCTTTCTTGTGGTCACCATCCTCCAAATATAGCAGTCCACCTCTTTCCTCAGAGGCTAAGATCCTCCGTCGAGTTCCCTTTTCAAGCAGAAAACATCCATCATCAGTAATGTCAAAATCATATTTAAGATCTTTCACAAATCTTTGGGGGGAAATCAATTGAGCCTTCAAATTAGGAACATGAAGAACATTCTTCGTAAAACCCAGATCTCTGAATTTAACAGTACCAATTCCTGCTACAGGGAGAACTTCCCTCCCTGCAATGAATACCTTTGTCCTCCCTGGGCATGATACATACTCCTTGAATTTCCTTATATCTGGAGTCATGTGATCTGTAGCCCCAATGTCCATGATCCAATCACTCCTAACATAAGTAAGATAAGTTGAGGACTCACCTGAAGTAGCCAAGGATGAGAAGCTGATGTGCCCCTTTAGCTCCTCTAAGATTTCCTTCTTAAGAGCTTTCAGTTGAACAGTGTTTCTTTTCTCCTTTTCTTCTTTAGCTTTCTGATCCTCCGGTGAGCAATTATCTACTTGTACATTATAGGCGTTGTCGCATCTCGGCTTGCCATGCTTCGTCCAGCAAGTATCCTCCACATGCCCCTTCTTACTGCAGTAACCACATTCTATATTTGGTCTTCTCGGTCCTTTCCAATCGCTCTTGTCACCTTGGTTCCTCTTCTAGACAAATCTTTTCAATTCTCCTTGATTCCGATCTTTCTGTCCCCTTGACTTGGTCAACAGACCAGCTCCATCTTCTGTTTTCCCTTCAAGAGCAAGACCCCTTAGGGACTCTTCATCAAGTACAGTATAGGAGGCTTCCTCCAGACTGGGAATCTTCTCCCGATTCAGGATTTGGCTCCTCAGTGCATTATATTCCGGCTTCAGACCCAAGAGGAACTTGAACAATCTTTCCTTATTAGTGTATTCTCGTACACTCTCATTTTTTACCAGTGATAGATGATCCAGTTCTGCCCATAAGGCCTGAATCTCCTCATAGTATTCTGAGACCGGTCTTTCTCCTTGTTGAGTAGTCCAGATCCGATGCGTTAATTCACAGCTCCTATATGTTGTACTCTTCTTGGGAGCACTCTTCTTTAAGTAGGACCAAACTTGGCAAGCAGTCTTCATGTATTTTACTCTTCTTTGGTCATTTTTCATGCTTGTCTTCATATAAATTAAGGCAAGAATGTCATCCTTCTTCCATATGCTGTATCCAGGATCAGAATAATTCATTTCCTTCTCCAAATGATCTTCCTGTCCCTTCAAGCTGAGAGTCAGTTCTACAATTTGACCCCATTCTTCAAAATTCTTCCCATTCAGCTTGATGGATTCAGGTACGGGAGGGAATTATCGAGGAATTCACATAAACTTCCTCACTAATCTCCTCTGTACCTTTAGTTCCCTTCGTAACTGGATTCTCACTTCCATCAGACATCATGATTTTCGAGATCAAAGAAAGAACACACCTGGGATATTCTTATATTCCTCTCGGTTCGTTGGGTATTCCCTCCACAGCCGCCGGTATTGATCTCATCACAGGCTTGACTGATGTGCACGCCGCAATGGTAAGTTTCCTCCTCGCCGACAACAGGTACTTCCGCAGGTAGTAGAACTTCTTGCCGACAGTAATAATCCTGCTTGCCGACGGTATCTTCTATTTCCTTGCCAACGATCCTTCGTACAGTCACTAGCAGCAGCTCCTTTGACTCCGACATGGATAACGACGCCAAAATAGAATCTTCGATTAGACTAGGGTTTTTTTTCTAACCTTGCTCTGATACCATGTCAAAATGATTTTCAGTTACAATAAACATGGGCCCTACCCCCCCTTTTATAGGGATCGGGAGTTACCGGAAGATTCTAGAAACAAGCATTTCTAGAAGGTTATAGAAAATACTAGTAGGCCCAGTAAACCTGGCCTAGTAAACTAGTAAGAGGAGAGAGAGAGAGGAGATTAGTGTCTTTTAAGAAGAGGTTATGTCAGCTGACAGTAGATACCAATCTGACTATCCTCTTTCTCATGCTATAATCTTGTAATTGTGAGATTCTTTCAATGGCTTGGACTGTGGATAGACTGCTGAATTTTAAGTGAAGGAAACTATATCATAGAATCTCTTAGAAATTCTATTTTACACTACCTCTTGCTTTGGGGAAATTTCAGAGTTTCATTTGATGACGTTTATTAAGTGTGAAAGAGTTCGTTTGAAGTATTCTTCATCTTTTTTAGAGCAAATGTTGATGCTCTTTGTTCCTTGAAAACCATCTGGCTCATCTCCATAGATTCTGCATGCAAATGATGTCGAATGGATTATTCTGTGGTTGACATTGCTTAGAATCTGATGCTCAGTTGAATGAAAGCCCAAATGTAAGATATTATACAACTAACATTTTGTAAATGGTACTCATAAAACATTTCATGGCAGAAATGGGTCAATCATTATCATTTGACTACTGTTTTATGAGATCTTGAATGCTGAAAGCTGGCTAAGTCATTCGTCTTATGTGCTGGAGTAACATACATATTTTGTCTGTTCTAGATGGATCTAGCTTTAAATTTGCTCATCCATTTAACATACAGAGGAAGTCATTATTTCAAATTAGAATACCATACATGCTTGAGTTTTGTTTGGACATTCAGCAGTTGTTTATGAGAGTCATTTTCTTATGTAAACACTCTTCTAAGTTTAGCTATATCTTGACTTTGTTGTGTCTGTCACATAAATTGTCTGCTGTCTGAAATTTGTATCGTGATGGAAATGTCTGCCTCACTTGCAGGCATGGGTATATACGATGCTATGAAGCTCTGCAAAGCAGATGTGTCTACGGTCTGCTTTGGTCTGGCGGCGTCGATGGGTGCATTTCTCCTAGCTTCTGGAACAAAAGGGAAACGTTTTTGCATGCCAAATGCACGAGTTATGATCCACCAACCTCTGGGAACAGCCGGAGGCAAGGTATAATGGTCTATTTTTGAAAATCAGACCTTCTGTGCCAGTGGATCATCTTTTTGTTTCTTCCCTTTCTTTGGATGCTCTGTTCTCTTAGACATTGTAAATAACATGGTGGCAAATGTGACCTCGAACTCCACTTTTATGCAGTATATTTTTATGTTAGTGCACTTTACCTTGATCATTTTCAGACAAAGACAAAGAAAAATGACTGGCATTCTTGATCCCGGAATATGTTTCAGGTTGATAGCAGAGTGATAACAAGGAACAGATATTTCAAAAATGTTTCGCCCGCATGGACAAAAATGAAATTAGGTGTGACAAACAAGGAACAGAATTTTGAAAATGTTTTCGCCCACATGGACGAACATGAAATCATTTCAGAATCTTTTTCATTTTTCAACTTTTGCTCTCAAAAGATATAAGATATTAGCTCAGTCTTTCTCTGACAAACATGAAATTAGGAGTCTTCACTTGACACACCTCTTAGCATATCATTATTTTCTGGATCTCAGTTTGATTGTCTGTGTCAGCGAATTCAAAGGATTTTAAACTGTATTACACAAAAATCTCTCGTTGAATAGCATTCCTGGTTCCTTCTCCATTTGCAGACAACAGACATGGGGCTTCAGATTAGGGAAATGATGTACCACAAGGTCAAATTGAACAAGATATTTTCAAGGATCACCGGGAAGCCTGTTCACCAGGTTTGCCATGTGGAAACCTTATCTCCTATTTTTTAAATGCTATTACCAATTTTGTCTACAAAATTAGGACTTTTTCAATGCTAGTCAAAGTCTCATTCATCATTCTCTTGCTCTTCTTGAAGATCGAAGCTGACACAGACCGGGATAATTTCATGAATCCCTGGGAAGCGGTGGAGTATGGCCTGGTCGATGCAGTGATTGATGATGGGAAGCCGGGCTTGGTGGCCCCTATCGGAGACTTTGTACCCCCACCAAAGACACGTGTGTGGGATCTGTGGAAGGTTGAAGGAAGCAGAAAGGCTAAGAAAAATTTGCCTTCTGAGCAAGCTATTCAGGGGTCTGAACCAACTGAAAAGAGCAACATCTCCTCTGTGATGTAATGAGGTTACAATCAGTCCTTCAGGTTTGTAGGGATCCATTTTTCAAGGTTCTAAGTCGTATACAATACTTAAACGTGCCTCGTAACAAGTTTAGTGAAAAATTTTTACTGTAATTGTATGCCTGCCATAATTCTTTCATACTCTAATTTTTATCATTTTCTTATTTTTATTATGCAAGTAATTGTATACGATCAAGTAATTGTGGAATACAACTTTTAAGTATCCAATGGAAATAATACACTCCAGAATCCAAAATTGAGAGGAAAGATAGAAAATGAAGAATTATCCAAAATTTTAATGCCAAGAGCTGTAGAACAATGGAATACAACTTTTGATCGCTCTCAAAGGCCAGACCGAATGACAAATGGACAAACTAGGATCAACTGCCGTGCAAATAGTAGCATCTCTCCTCCTCAAAGACTCGTTCAAGAGTGACCCCCACTCTCCTTTGGTGGACCCGAATGATATTAAATTCCTGTCTTTCTTGATTCCCATATAGGTGTCCCTTCATTGCCAATCCACCTATTTTAGTTTTTTTTTACTCATGTTCTAAAGCATGTGAGTTGTCTGCTGACTCAGTTTTCTTAGATCTGGTGCCATTCCATTTGCACAGTTCTGATGCCTTGGTATAGATGTTCCAAAGTGGGATCATATCAGAAAATCAGTTGATCTTTGTTGAAGAGAAGAGAGTGGTCTTGGTCATGAGGAAATATTGGTGCAGACAAGTCTCTTTAATGAAGGTCTTCATTATGCATTTGTAGCAAAAAGCGCAGGTAAGGAAACCCAAAATTGAAGAGATAGCCAATTAAAGCGCAGGTAAGGTCCTCCAATGCAAAAGAGGAAGAGGAGTAAATGAAAATCACAATGGTAAAACGGAAAAGGGAAAATTAGGTTATACTTGTTTATACTAACATCACTAGCCTTCTTTACCTTGTGGATAATTCTATGGAGCTTTTGTTTGTAGGGGGAATCGACTGGATAATAGGAAAGTCAGATATGAGCTAAATTCATCTAAATTCAAAGTCAACGGATGAAAAAAAAACAGTTTGCCTACTAAATACAATGTAAATTCAACGGATATTAATTTGACGAATGATAATTCAAGCCTACTTAGCCAAATTCACTTCCATTTCATGATGGATTTTCTGCCTTCCAAATCACTGCCAAAATCTAACTTGCAATGTTATATGAGTAAATCTGAAATTTTCAACATTTGATTTCAAACAATCTAAATGGGGTTAGTCTCATTATGTATATGCAAAAATGATGCATCTTTAGACCATGGCGTTAGAACATTGGATATACTAACTCATCTAGAAAACTTTCACCCTTTCTTAAAGAAAACTAGAACATGCAAGGGTTCTAAGCTGCAAAGGTCGAGTATAAAGTTGTCAAGAATTATCAATTTTTAAGGCTATAAAGTAGAAATGACAGATAAAATTCAAATGAGTTTAGCATTATTTTTCAAAGAAACTTCAAAGTATTTTATTCAGTAGACACGTTGATCTTCGAGTATGTGCCATTTGAGATAATGGGTAGATGAAAACTTAGTAATGTTTCATTTCCTTTTAGGAAATTGTAAGTCAAACCAAAATACAGAGAGGCTTACAATATTGGTGACAAAGATATAAAGTTCCTTAAGCCATTTTCCAAAAAATGGCTGCCCAAGTTCATGGGCACAGAAGAATCAAAGGATTTCATATCAGTGCATCAAATAAATCTTCGCTAAGTGCTTACCATATGAATAAGTAAGGGCCCCAAAAAATGGTTGCCCTGATCAATCATTTGTGGATGCTAATGGTAATATAGCAACATTCTATGAGAGATTTTTTAGAGATGTATTATCATTAGAATCAGATCTACGCTATGAGTGTAAACAAGTCATTTTATTTTTTACCACCTTCTCTTGAAAACAAATCAAAATTATTGAAATATAGGGGGGACACATTGATCATTTGCTAGTTTAAATGGTATTTTGATGATTTGATGGTCAAGGCTACTTTGGTAGGTCACAATTTTTTTCCCTACCTCCCTTCAACAGAAGAAATTGATTCTAATTTTAGAATAATATGTGTGATAACATGCAATTTATATTGGTAATTATGATATTATTAATACAAATTAATTCATAAAATATTCCATTCTTATGCATGTTTTAATACTTTGAGTGCATATCTATCATTCCATGCAACTTAAAGTTATAATCTCAAAATCCATTCTTTTAGGGATAATTATGTATAATTAAAGCATAGATTTTAGAGTAGATTATTTTCATCTATATTTGAGATTATAATTATGTTTTAATTATAAATAATAAGCGAAAATATTTTTCAATACATTCGTTTATTTTCCTAGTTTTATTTTCCAAAGAAAATGAGAGTATTTTTTAGATAAAAATTTATTATCTTGTTATTTATTAAATTTGACTTTATATAATGATAGATTATTTAATTTCTGATAAAAAATGAGTTATTTTTTTAAAATTTATGAATTTTCTAATTTTTAGGAATTTTTTTGGAATTTTTTTTAATTTTTTTTAACTTTAAAAACATTAATTTTTTTCTATATAGATATGTTGACGTGGTGACATGCTTACGTGTCGACACGTGGTGGCGTATGCGTCCGCCACGTGTTGTTTATGTGCGTGTGTCATTAGCCATAATTAGTGGTTAAACATCTTTTAATGACATAAGCTAACCACTATATGCGCATTTTATATTTACTTGCAAAAACTCTTACGATTTTTCCAATGTGGGACTACGTTTTTTACGTTATATTGCAGGTGATGGGGCACACTCATGAGCGTTTGATCGATGGGAACAAAGGACATTTAATCTGAGCCTTTCACTTTCAGTTAAGTGAGGGGGGTACATGGCAATATCTGGGTAGATGAAAATTCATTTTATTAAATGGATCAATCCTTACCGTTCATCTGAGTTATAACGACTAAGATTTGAAGAGCCATATGAGATTTGAAATGTTGATTCAAGATCAGACAAACAAGAATCGTAGGATTTGTCTCTCTTCAAGCAATCACACATGCGATCCTGACACTCCGATGAAGATCCGACGGTCACAACTTCACCATAAGGATTTGTCTTTTTGGATTCCATTGTGACCATTGATCTCATTAAGGAGAAGATTCGACGGTCACGCCCAATTTCAAAACATTCTAAATTCTCTCTCTTCAATGGAAAAACGTATTCTTGGATTGTTTATATTGATTAACCTTTTCGGAAAGCTCAATCCTTTAATATCTTAGTTTCTTCCTCTTCTACACTCATTTATGTGTCTAGGGAGTGCTTGAAATCAAGATTTCATCTATAGAATATGGAGCATTCACTACTTGAACTCTGAATATCCATTTTAAAAAATGCAGAATGAAAAGCCTTTGATCTAGAAATCAATTGAGTCATTTCGAGTGTGATTTCATCTTGGAGTCTTCTTTCCAAAAATACTAAAATCCTTAATTTCTCAACTCATTTCATCATCCGATTTGATCAAAATTCAAGAATACCTCCAAAATTCTCATAAATCTATATGGATTCTACCTTTATTTATCATTATATTAATCAAATCATGATTTAATCTTAAAATTGGCAAGTTTGGTATTTATATTTGACACAAATTTGTGTGTTTTCAAAGACCACGCGAATTCGTCTCATCAAGGTGGCGGGAGTTACTCTCTCATTATCCTACATTTTATAATACTTCTATTTTCCTTCATTGTAGAACAAAAAAGCATGAGATATAAGGAATAACATGCAATTTCTTATTATTGGTGCACAATATCATGATTGTATGACATTTACATGAATAACATGTCATTTCACCTAAGTCTATAAATTGTATCATGTTAATGCTAATTGTTGTATTATCACCAGATTACCTATTTCAGATAAATCATATTTTTGTTGGGTTTTATGATCACGCAAATATAGGTGCTGAAAACTGAATAAAAACAAGAGAATAAAATGAGATATGTATCAAAATTAGCTCCTTCATTGACTTAGTTTGACTTTTCACATCGCATGGGTGATTATAATCAACTAGCCTTTTCATTCTCTTCAAGTCTCTTTAGATGGAATGAACAGAAATAAGATATAAAAGCCTTAGATCATGACAAGTCTTTGAGGTATCCTTCCCACCACTAGTCCCTCGCCATTGCACCTTGAATTGGTTGACAATTGGTCACCACTGAACCTTGAGAGAGATTCTTGTGTCCCCTCTCACTTTGTCCATGAGTTAGTCACTATTGGAGTTCAGAGAGATCATGCCTTTGATTTTTCATGAAAGATGAAAGATGCAGAGAGATAAGGAGCTTAAATGGAAAGAGTGTGTGGTTGTGAAGTAAGCAATGTCAGCCTTTGATTTGTCATGACTTTGCAAAGGTTTATTGGTTTATCAATTGATTTGAATGATCAACCAAGGATGATCCTGGTTATATCAATTGACATTAATGACTGCCATGATCTGACAAATGCAGCGATGGATGCCAATTGGTCCGATCATGCATCTGATTGTTGATCGATTGAATGTAAACAATCTGATCATTGAACAATGATCCTCATTTCTGATCGTTAATCATCGCTTAGAAAATCTGAGTTTTTACTTGCATAAAAATATTAAACTTAAAAACAATCCGATAAAATAAGGGGGATCGTTATTTTAAGGGGGAGATTAATCTCTGACGGATCAGAAGCCAAAGTAAACACGATCAGTGATCGGACCTACATGTTCCGATTCGATTCGGGTTTAAAAAAGCTCTTCTCTATAACTGTCCTCATGCTTCATCGACAGTCTTTATACAATTTCGCGCGCCTAACTGTGAGAACCGTCAGCTGAGAGAATATGGACCAGAATACCGCATTAGAACTCCTGACCAAGGGAGCCACCCTCCTCCTTCTCGATGTTCCGCAGTTTACACTCGTCGGCATCGACACCAAGGTATAAGAGAAATGAAATATGACTCTGTCGTCTCGTTTACGTTTTTGAATTCATTTTTATCTGTATGAATTATATCAACCAAGGTTTTTGTGCTCGGATTATCCTATGAATTGAGCTTCAGTAATTCATCTCATAATGGAAATTAGGGCGACTTGCTTGTTTATTTACGTAGTGTTCTTGTGATAGCCTGTTATGGTGGAGTTCTAAGCCACTGTTTCTGTGGAGACTTTTCAAACAATTACAAAATTGATGCCGTTTTAGTTGTGCATTCTAATATAAAGTTTAATTACCTCTTGGGTAAGTTTTTGCCACTTTTTATGGGAAGAATAAACACTTGGCTAGTAATTTTCTTTCCAGTGTGTTGGATTGCCCTTTGTGATTGAGAAACTTATTTCGACAAGTCACTTGAACGTATATTGATCATAACCCTGTAATTAGGGTTTTTGATGTACAGATTTTCCTGTCATAGTGAAAAAATTTAAACATAGATGCTATTGTAGCTGTAAGTTATATTGTAATGTTTAATTGCCTCCTCGGGGAGTTTGCTGACTGGGGGTTCAGGTTTTTGATTATCCCATTACATCCTAATGATTTGATAGGCAAGATAAATATGCATCAGGTTCAGTCTGTACTGATTCAGGAATGAGGATTAACCTTCTCATCTAATTATGGAATCTTCTCGTGAGTGTCTGTTGTGGTGAAGCACTAGCCCCAGTCACCAAGAGGTTCGTTCAAATAATCAGAAAATAGACAATGTTGTAGCTGTGCATTCTATTATAACGTTTAATTTTCCGTCGGTTGGCTTTTAGGCCTTTTCCTCTGGAAGAATAAACACTTTCTGTATGTCTAGTAAACCTGTTGATTGAACTGCTTTCCAAACCTTATATGAATTTTCTTCCTCACAATGATCAATGATGTTGATATGGCTCACTTTGGACTTACACAAGCAGCCAAGGGTTATTGTGTAGCTGTTCAGAGAATATGTTTTAGGAGGGAAGTCATTACAAGGGAGATGGTAGGAAGACCTCTCAAATGCTCTTCCCAGGAGCTCTAGTCAGAACTGATATCATCTGTCTGGAACTTTTGGTTGCGATTTGATTCTTTTGATCTTTAGATGGAAGATCAGTTTTTTCAATTGACGAGTATCTCTCGTGACTTTACAAGTACTTTTATTGTATTACATCTGAAACTAATTTATACTATTATTTCCATGTCCTAGATGTTTTACCTTGCTTCCTGCTTCTATGTCACCCTCTTTATTCTTTTTTTAGTAGTGAAGCTGTTTTTTTCGTTGAACTAGATGTTCTCTGTGGGGCCTTTATTCAAGGGCATAAAGATGATACCTCCTGGGCCACATTTTCTATACTACAGTTGTGCTAACAGGTTTGCTTACTTTCTGCACATGTTACATCATTTTTCTCTTATAGTCATTCCTCATTTAGGAAACCATATTAGATTCTTCCACACTATATCCACCAAAAATGGTCGTTTGGCTCTATCTCCTTGTTTAATGACTGTTGAAGATGCTGTTATTTTGGTGTTATTTTGATTCCACCTGGTTAATCAAAAGTGGATTTAGAATAAAAGTTTTTCGTTGACATGGACAGAAATAAATAAATGTGTTTTTATTGAATATGATGCAATAATGTGGATGGCGAGTCATCTGTATTGTCAGGGCATGCAAAATAAAAGATATCATATTGGGGTCTTGCTTGACGTGATGCGAAGTTTGACATGAGCTTTAGCTACAACCAGTAATTATGATGAATGAAATGCTTTATTTATGATTTTTTTTACTCTTTGAAGGCCAGAATAAATAAATATCTGATGGGCCTAAATCCTTCATATGAGCAATATACAAGTGAACTCCATAACAGAGGAGTGATATTTTATCTCATTGAGACAGTTCACCTAGTATGGAGGAAGGTAGCAGGTTAAACCTCATTCCTGAATCTGTACAGACTGAACCTGCTGCATATTTATCTTGCCTATCAAATCGTTAGGACGTTATGGGATAACGTTTGGAAATGGTAAGATGATTTTTGGTGTTGGTAGTCATAGCTGTGTTCCTTTGGCACTAGGGGTTGTGGATGTGACACTGGGCATGCAATGGTTGAGGAAGTTGGGGTGGGTGCATGCCCATTTAGGGGCATACTTGATCACATCTCTTTAAATAAGGAGGTGCATACATTGTATGGGGATCTCACTGTGAGCCTGTAGGGAATTTATCTTAGTTCTATTGATAAGAACCTGTCGAAAGATAGTACTGGTGCAATTGAATTGCACGAAATGTTGGCTTAAGGAGAAATATCATTGCTGGAAGAAGAAGGAAGGGGTTGGGTGCTTAACCTTCTGCAGAAATTTCGACAAGGTATCCAAAACCATGGAAGGTCTGCCACGTACTCGAGAAGTTGACCACATCATTAATTTATTACCAGGAGCAACACCTATCAATCATAGATCTTACTGCTACTCGTACTCCCCACAAAGGAGAGATTGAGAAGCTCATTTAACAGCTCCTAATTGTAGGTCAACATTCCAACAGTTTTTTTGCCAGTCCAGCTCTGCTAGTCAAGAAAAAGACGAAAGCTAAAGATTTTGCATTGATTATTGAGGATTGAACAAAATCGTGATTCCAAATAGGTTTGCAATTCCTGTAGTGGAGGAATTATTCAACAAGTTCAAGGGTGTTCTGCCTTCTATAACTTGATTTTTTGTCGGGATACTATCAAATCAGGATGCATGAACGTGACATTCCAAAGAAAGCCTTTCGAGGTAAAAATTGAATTCTTTCACTGAGGATAGTGGAGGCTGAGAAGCTTTCAACAAGTGGCTGTTAGCATTCTACAGCAATGTATTACCTCCTTCAATGAAATGGTGATACACCTATGAGCTGGAACTATTTGCTCTAGTGATGGCAATTAATAAGTGGAAACTCTACCTCACATTTCTACCTTTTGTGATCGTGTCAGATCAATAAATAGTTGAGCCTCAATTTTCTTTTGGAGCAGAAAGACTTCTCCAGCCATTTTGCTTAGTGGTTACCATTTCAAGGTGGAGAATGAGGAAGGCAAGGCTAATAAAGTGGCTAATGCTCTCTATGCAGAAAGAATCCAGAAAATGCTTCTCTGCTGTGCATATCTGTGGTTCATTGCCTAGACCAAGAAACTATCTTGAGGGAAATCAGCCGAGATAAAATGCTCCAACCAATCAAAGAAAGGGTCCTGAAAGGAAATCATGATTGTTGCTGCTACACTTACCAGCAATGTTACCTTCTTTACAAGGACCAGATCGTCCTCCCTGCTTCGTCTAAGCTGATTCCTAAAATTCTCCAAGAGGGACATGATGAAATGGTGGGTAGTCCTGTCAATTATCTTAAGATGTCATTCTTCTGCTGTCCAGGGATGAAAAGAGACTGAAACTCAAATGCTTTTGGTTTATTACAACCACTACCCTATTCTGGAGAAGTTATGGGAGGACATATACTTGGACTTCATTGAATCTTTGTCTAAATCATTGGGTTACTACACAATCCTGGTAACTATCTTCGATGCGTAGCCTCATCCCTCCTTAAGTAATGGATAAAATTGCTACAGTGGGCTGAATAGCTACAATACCTAATTTCATGCTCGCCTGCATTTTACGCTGTTCAATGTTGTTTATGAAAATAATCAACCAGTCAGATTGGAGTATGGATCTCCCATTACCCTACTTAATGATCTTGAATCATATCTGCTCTGCTCCAAATAGAGCCACCTTGTCATAATTGTCCTTCAAAACTTGAATGGCTAGATCTTCCAACTGGCTCATATTCTATCCACCCATTTTGTTAAACAAACTGTCTCTATAGTATGTTAAACACCCCTATTCCTCCCTGTTAAAAACACCGCTCTTTTGCTAGAGAGTAAGCTCACTTTGATGGAATAAGTGCACGGAGATAAGTAGAAGGTAAAAGGATCAGTTTCATTAATACTTGTGAAATATTTATACATGTATTTGACTGTTACTGTGTGACGGTCAATTTCTAACTGTAACTAGCAATAGGTATATATGCAAATAACTAAGGGTATAAATAAAATTTTAATAAATAAGAGGTAAAATTATAAGGTCCTATATTTTTCCAACACTCCCCCTCAAGCGTGAGAATGAACGCTCCTCATTCCTAGCTTGGACACAAGCTTTGGGAATTGCTTGACTGGCAGTCGTTTGGTCAGGATGTCTGCACATTGCACTATTGTAGGAACGAATTCTAGGTGTAGAATCTTTTCTGCAAGTTTCTCTTTGATATAGAATCTATTGATGTCTATATGTTTGGTTTGATTATGATTTACCTAATCATGTGCAATTCAAATTGCTGATTTATTATCACAGAAAACGCGTATTGGTTTTTCATAGGGAATCTGTAGATCATTTAGGATTCCCCAAATCCATAATATTTCATCAATTCCACTCAACAAAGCTTGGAATTCTGCTTCAGGCTTGACTTTGATAATACATTCTATTTGTTACTCTTCCCTGTAACCAGGTTCCCTCCAAACATGGTGCAGTATCCAGTAGATGACCTGTGATGAATCAATGATCCACCAAATTCAGAGTCTGTATAAATTGAATGCAAGCCCAAGTCCAATAGTTCCTTTAAGGTACCTCAATATTTCTGTGGACGATGCATAAATTGGGTTAGCACATTGACAGGATATGAAATATCAGGCCCAGTATGCGAGATATATAATAATTTGTCAATTAATCTCTGATATGATCTTATTTATATTTTAGGATCTTGTTCTCTTATGGTGAATTTGTGATTAATTTTGATAGGGGTATTATTAACCTTCCCTTGCAATAATTTAGTTTCATTCAAGAGATCAAGAATAATTTTTTGCTGGGTCATCAGATATCCTTCACCAGATTGGGCAATTTCTATTCTAAGAAAGTATTTTAATGTTCCCAGTTTTTTTATCTCAAAATGAGTGGTAACTTGTGTTTCTAATTTCATAGCTTTTTCATCATTATTCCCTGTAATTATAGTATCAAAATTGTAACTCCCTTTATTTGAAAATGTTGGAAGAATAGTGTATGATCACCCTTGCACTATTTGTATCCTAGCATTCTCATAGCTCTTGTAAACTTACCAAACCAGGCCCTAGGAGATGGCTTAAATCCATAAAAAGCCTTAGTCCACAGATCTTATTTCCTTCATAACTTCTCCCATATCCAGGGGGTAGTATCATGTATATTTTCTCATCCAAATCTCTATGTAAGAATGCATTTTTGATATCATATTGACTAAGTTTCTAATCTAAGTTAATGACCAAGGATATAAGTATTCGAATGGTATTCATCTTGGTTGCTGGTGTAAATGTCTCTTTGTAATCTATCCCATAGGTTTGGGTATACCCTTTGGCCACTAACCTTGCCTTATATCTTTCTATTTCACCGTCTGTGTTATATTTAACATCGAAGACCCATGTACATCTTACTAGTTTTATTCCCCTTTTCAAGTTTACCACTTCCAAAGTTAGGTTTTTTATCAAGGCTTGCATTTCTCCATCCATAGCTTTCTTCCATTGAGGGTGTTGCAACATTTCTTCTGCTGTCGTTGGGACAGTCACCTGATTGAGGGTAGTGAGGAAGGCTCTATAGTTCGCGGAAACCCTTTCATGATCGACATAATTTGATATGGAGTGTGGTATAGGTTTCTCACATGCTTGTGTGGGCTTTCTCAATGCTATAGGTAATTCTTCCTCTCCCAATTTCTAGGTATCTTCCTTAGACATTACTCTACTAGTTATGCCCTCCTCACCTCCTTGAGTATGTGTTGGTGGCTATTTGCTCTTTCTCACGTAGTATTTCGGGTAGGTAGTTTACAATGTTTCGCCTTGTGAGTCATAATTTACAATGCTTTCTTGAATCTCTTGAGATCAAGGTAGCTCTTGCTCGTCATGCATGTTAAGAAATGATAATGGAGTTAGAATTTCTCTTCCGATAATTTCTTGCTCCCCCTTAGGCTCAACATGACGTAGCTTTAGCATCGGAACGATGTAGGACATGGCTTGAATCCACAAGCTTTGCTCTACAAGAAGGGCTAGGTTTTGAGTCCACAAAACTAACTTCTTCTACCCTTGAATCCACAAGGGGTTGTGCTTGAATCTACAAACACTTAAGCACTCTCAACATGGAGAAGACTAAGAAAAGAAAGCAGAGCTCTCAAAATAGGATAACTTTGAATTGTGTGTTCAAGCAGTACAATGGGCCTTATATAGGACCTCAAAAGGTAAAGGGGCGTCTAAGTGATATGACCCCTAAACTGACAGCTCAAAGTCTTAAAAATATAATACTAACATCATGCATGTGTCAATGATTAGACTTGACACAACAAAGGAAGCTTCTAGGCTCAGATAGGCCTGAAAAGAGACATTCTAGCATCTCTAGAATCTGACACAAGATATTAGTGTGTCTCTAGGTGATCGTCTTCAGATTTTGTCAGCTCCTAGAGATTCTCCTAGGCCCATTAAGCTTTTGTGGGCCTCACAACTGGACTGTATCATATTGGGCCTCCACTTGTAGATGTGTGGCCTACATCACAACATTGGACTAGTAATAGAAGCGACTTTCATCAAAAACAATATCTTTTGCGATTATTGCTCTTCTAGTTAAAGGATGGTAGCACTTGTAGCCCTTTTGTGTTTTTAAATACCGTAAAAATACATATTTCAAAGCCTTAAGAGATAATTTATCAGATGATGACTTGTGTGAGTGAACATAACTCACACACCTGAATACTCATGGCAGTAAACCATTCCTCAATCTTATCTTAGGGAGTGATTTTTCTAATACTTCAATTGGACTCTTCAATTTCTGGGCTTTCATGGGTAATCGATTGACTTGGAAGTTGAGCTTGGTCTATCAATGTTCTGCATTTATCCATTAAATCTTCTATTTATCTCTCCGCCAACCCGTTATGTTGGAGAGTATAGGGGCAAGAGGTTTCGTGTCGATTTCCCTAGTGTTAAAAGAATTTCCCTAGTGTCAATTTCCCTGATACTGGGCTTATAAATAATTTGGGTACGCGCACAACTCTTACTAACATGCCTATTGGTTCTAAATGTATTTACCAATTCTAGCTACCGTAAGTAGCGTACCATTAGCAATTTGAACATTCTTACCAGTGGTACTCGGCTCATATGACACAAACTTGTTTGATATCAGAGTCATATGATCAATAGCTCCTGAATCCAAAATCCAGGAGCTCTGATATGAGTTGAGGGATGATATTGACTCCCAATAAAATTGGGTTTTACCTGAGGCTGCAAGAGAAGTTGTCTCAATGACTGATCTAGAGGAAGTAGAAGCTGCAGAAGAAGCTTGAAGGCTCTTTTTATCTATTGTTGGAGGCTCTGTATCTGTTGTTGGAGGTTCCTTATGTCTTGCAAGTGATGGGAGGTCACTTGAGTGTTGGAACTGGCTGATGGCTGAAGGCCACTTGAATGTGATGAAAATGTATACTTTGGCACCCACTGTTGACTCGACATTTTCCCTTGATTTAAGCATGGTTGTGTCATCATGTGTACTTGGGGTGGCCTGCCCTGAAGCTTCCAACAAATTTCCTTCATATGGCCTCTACTCTTGCAATAATTACACCAGAGATTTTCTTTATTCCTTACCGGTCCTTTCTTGTTTGCGTTAATCTGAGAAGTAGGTTGACGCGACTGAGTTGTTGCTGGAGCACTTGGTTAAGCTACCTTTCGTCTCCTCCTTTCATCTCTTTTAGTCGACTTTCCTCACTCAATAATTGAGAGATTGCATCATCAAAGGTTATGGAATTCTCTTTAATATATAACTGGCTTCTAATTCCCTTGAATTCCAGCCTCAGCCCTTGGAGGAACTTGTAAACCCTGTCCATGAGAATATAATATCTATCTCTTGTGCTCTGGAGAGGAGGTCTATCATGATCTAGCTCACTGAAGATTGTGCTCAATTCATTCGCATAAGCATAGATGGCTCACCCTGTTACAGTACGCATGCTTTATTCACCAGTTGGGCTATCTTCGATTTGTCGTTCTTCTTTGAGTGATATTTATGAATTGCATCCCTTATCTCCTTCATGGTCTCATATTGAATGAAATGGTTAGCCATCTGAATGCTCATGGAGTCAAGGATCCAGATATACAAGATCTCCGCTTCCACAAGCCGTTGTTTATAGGTTGGATTAGTACTCGGTGGGGCTTCATTTGTCAGATGATTGAGTAGAGTCCTTGGCCTTAAAATGGCTTGGATATGCCGTGCCCATAAATATATGTTGTGATTCCTTAAACTGACTTCGTGCAATCACTACCGGAAATTGATTGAACCATCAATCACTCGTTGGGATAGAGACTCATTGGTGGAGCTTGATTGGAAGTTCCTGAGGATGGGCCCTCCGCTGAAGAAGTGATGGGCTTTTCTTCTTTCGCCATATGGTCAAGGGTAAGATCTTGTAGTAAGTTCTTTCCACCTGTTCAGCCCTGGAATAGGAGCTAAAAAAATGATCGATGGCTTTAGTTAATCTCCGAAGAATACACCTTCTGATCTAAGGACTGGGTGGCTCTGATACCATGTTAAAAACCCCCCCATGAGTTGCATATCATGGAACGTGCGTGGCCTCCGTGACCCGCGCCGCTAGGGGGTCATGGGTTGGTATCTTAGGGAGTGGGGGGCGGATATTATATGTTTACCAGAAACTATGCTGGTCAACACGGATCAATGCACTTGGTCTGATCTTGGATGGGGAGGCAGCGAAACTCATGTGAGCATTGATGCTTCGGGACGCTCGGGCGGCATCTTACTGGCCTGGAAAACATTATTGTTCGATCGGGAAGAAATATGGAGAGGGAAACATGTCGTCGCTGCACGACTTATCCACCAGGCGGACGGTCGTAACCTAATCATCGCATCAGCGTATGGACCCACCGATGCTTTCAAATCGAGGTGAATTATGAGAAGACCTCACTCAGCTCTGCGGGACCTTCTTGAACACAGCTCTGCTTATCGGTGGGGATTTTAATGTGACATTGACACCCGAGGATAGATCGAACGACACGGGAGGACATGACCCTGGATTGGCCCGCTTTCAGGAGACTCTCGCTCACCTTGGGCTGGGAGAAATGGGGACAGCAGACCAGCGATTCACATGGCATGACCTTGTATCGCAGTCTAGGATCAACCGATTTCTATATTCTCCGGAGCTCTGCGACATCTATGCCCTGGCTGAGGTGACTTCTCTGCCCCGACCCTTATCTGATCATACGCCTCTACTGTGGGCGTCACAAATGGGGGCTACTCAGCCGACATATTTTAAAATGGAGCGCTCTTGGTTCAGACAAGACAGATTCAAAGAGAACATCGATGATGATGGAGGTCCCTCAACATCCCCGGTTCTACCTCAGCATGTCTAGCCAATAAGCTTTTAAAGCTCTGCCACCGCGTTTTCAAGACTTGACGACAGATTCGCATGGACCGCACACGACGCTGGGATGAAGCCCTGAGCCGTATCCAGTCCCTAGATATACTCGAGGGCTCCCGCCCTCTCGAGTCGGAGGAGTTGATGGAACGCCGATCCCATCATGACATGGTGGCCGAACTAGACCTTCGACAAGAGATAGACTAGAGACAGCGATCTCGCCAGCTCTAGCTAGCCGCTGGAGACGCCAAGACGTGATTCTTTCACCAAGTGGCCTGTGGACGTCGACGACAGAAATTTTCATACTGACGACTTTGGATCGGGGATCAGGTGATTGTGGACTAGGGCATTTCGTGGGGCACGCATTGATTGACCACTTTCGAGATTTCTATCATTGCGGACCGCCCAACCGTTGGAAATGGACACCTACAATGGCCTCGACATTAACTTCCACACAAAAGACACAGCTCTCCAGCCCCTTTTCTATTGAAGAGGTCAAAGCCGCCGTTTAGGGGACTGAATAGTGAGGGGGAGCTGGGCCCGGACAGAATCCCAATCTTTTTCTATAAGAATTGCTGGGATACGATTGCTCCTGAGGTGATGCAGCTGATGGGCGACCTCTATGCGGGCCAATGCCAGATGGAACGTCTAAATAAGGTATACATTGTCCTCCTCCGAAGATCCCTAGAGCAGAATTGCTTGGCGATTTTCGCCCGATTGCACTGTCCAACTCCATCCACCTAATCATTGCCAAGGTGCTGGCTAATCGTCTCCGGAAAGTACTGGACGGCCTTGATCGGCCCAGTGCACTCTGCATTTATTCCAGGGCGATAGACGATAGATAGCATTGTCATGGTTGAAGAGATAGTCGCGGCTTGGCGGCGATCGGGTACCTCAAGCTTCTTGTGGAAGGTGGATTTTGCAAAGGCTTATGATTCCATTGACTGGCATTATTTATGGAATGTACTCAGGCATCGGGGCTTTCTGGAGAATTGGGTGCGATGGATGAAGCTTTGTGTGACTACATCATCCTGCTCTGTCTTGGTGAATGGTTGGCCCCAACGAGGATGGTTCCAGCCGCAACGTGGGATTCGGCAGGGATGGCTGTGGACACATTGGCTCTCTGCATGATGCGGCTGTGCTCGAGGGGTCACCTATCGGGATTCCAGATGACAAGCATCCCCGGGGGCATACCTCTATTGCAGTATGCTGGTGACACCACGTTTTTTATTCAGGGTTCGGAGATTGCGGCACGTACCCTATCTATGATGATAGATGTCTTCACTGATTTCTCTGGTCTTCAGCTAAATCAAGCCAAATCTACGGTCGTCGGCTTTGGTCTCTCAACCGAAGAGTTATTGCGCTGTGCCAAGATACTAGCGTCATCGATCGGGACACTTCCCCTCCGGTATTTGGGCTTGCCATTAACCGATCATCGCCTTCGGACACAAGATTGGGAATCGATGATGGAAAAGGAGGAGTCACGGCTGGCTGGATGTGGGGGGGGGGAGACTGCTCTCCCTGGGCGGTCGTCTAATTCTGGTGAAGACAGTCCTCTCTGCTCTCCCGACGTATTTCATGTCGGTATTTCAGACGCCGGCAGGGCTGCGGTGGCGTCTTGAGGGTATTATGCGTCGGTTCTTTTGGCGCGGGACAGATATGGGGCGAGGGGGCGCCCTAGTCGCCTGGGGTTCGGTCTGCTGACCTCTTTCCGACAGTGGTCTTGGCATATGTCACCTGCACCATAACAACTTAGCTCTGCTATGCAAGTAGATCGCTCGGGTGTTCAAGCCTACTGATGATACACTATCTCAATTCCTCCATGAGATGTATGGCCCCACTCTTGATTGGAGTCTATGGGCGATACCACAGCGAGATGATTCCCCCTTTATGGCTGGCCTTCGGGGGATATTTCCGCTGGTGCAGCAATTCTTCTGACCTCAGCTAGGAAATGGGGCCGCTTTCAAATTCTGGGAAGACAACTGGTCAGATCAGGGACGTCTAGCTGATGGGATCCCCAGACTTTACGCCCTTGCCGCGGACCCATCCGCAACTGTTCAATCGGCATGGACGGGAGCTTGGATGCCTAGCCCTGCCCATGGCTCTCTCGGATCAGCGGGTGGATGATCTCTTGAATTTGCAGTATTGGCTCGTTGACATACGACCTACCGTGGAGGGAAAGGGATGCATGGATATGGCGCCGGGCGCTTTTCTCGGCCAAGGCGGTGTATGAATCCTTGCGTGGGCAGTCGACATCTGAAGATGCCCAGACCCATCGGCGCTGCCGGTTGATTTGGAAGCGACGCCGCCCATTGAAGATTCGTCTCTTTGCGTGGCTTCTTCTTCAGAGGCGTCTCATGACACGGGACTTTCCGTCTACGTATGTATCCAGATAGCCCAGTGAGCTGTCCCCTTATGCAATCGGGGTGTGGAGGATTGTGACCACCTCTTCTTCCAATGCTCCTTAGCACAGGAGGCATGGCAGTCGGTCACCGTGGCCCGTCTAGATGTCATATCGTCCGAGACATTCTGGACATCCCTGTCGGGCAATTTTTTCAGGAGGGAGGCCGATTGGAGATGCATTTTCGCCGTGCTGTGGGCAATTTGGACCCACAAGAACGAGGTCATTTTCAGGGGTGCCACCCCATCCGGTGACTACATTATCTATGCCTCGAGGGGTTTTTTTAATTCCTGGTTTTCGAGGTGGCGTAGGCCCCTCGACTGTACTCCCCTCGACTGCTGGCATTGTCCTGTATTTTCATTATCTCAATGAAAAGGGGACACCATGTTGGGTGTTCCCCTCCCTCGTTTTCAAAAAAAGAGGTGCTAGCATGCATCCTTGTCTAACCCTCCTTTGCAGTTTAATCCACCCCCTCTGCATGCCTATCCATCACTACTTAGAATGAGCAAAGATGTAATACATCTCCTTACTTATCTAATCCATTTGGCAAAGAAGCCTCTCAATTTCATAGAAAACCATAAGTCCCAGTCTAAGAAATGGTATGCTTTGGTAAAGTCAAACTTTCACATTAAGCCCTCGTGCCCTTTCTTCCACAAGCTGCTACTATTTCCCCTATCATGACTTTGCTGTCAACTGGTATAAAAGTGGATTGTAAACGTCTGACTAACTCGCCAGTCATCTCTATCAACCGATTTGCTTTAGCGGTTGTAAGGTAAATAGAGTTTGGATAGTAAAATTGGTCGAAAGTTTATCTCGTTATCACCTTTTGTAGGAGGAACATGTGTGATTTGTTGATTCTCTTCATATTGCAATTCCATTGATGAAACTCTTTGAGTGTATCCATAATATCTAGCCCAACTAGCTCCTAGGATTCACAACAAAAGAAACACTAGACTACCCTCTAGTCCCTAGAGACCCTTCGTCATTTAATCCCTTGGTTGCTGTCCAAACCTCGCCTTGAGAAAATGGTCTCACCAGTTGCGCATGTTATTCTTGAGTTGCCAACCTTGCCCCCCTACTGCTCCATTTCCTCCGTTTACGCTTCCCCTACTTGGAAAATGATTTGAGGTGATCGACTAGAGCACAACCCACCTCCTCTGTTCCAACATATTTATTTGTTCCCTACCTTCAATATCACAATCTGGTATTGCTCTTCTTGCCGTTTGTTGTCATGTGAACAAATCTCGTATTAGCATCTACTTTTTGCTGCCACTTCCATCTTTGATCCTTTTCCTCAACCACATCCCTGCATCCCTTTTATTCTTTTGACTTTTCCTAGTCTAGAGTTCGTCTATCCTGTAAATTATCCAGTTGTTTTACCCTTGTTGGGGCCTCTTCTCCTTTTACTCTTTTCCTCCCAAATATGCTCTGAAACCCCATGAAGTGCCTATGTAATCTTTTGATTTTATTGGCTAGCCTCTTCCCCTCGAAGCCCTGGCTGTCATGTGAAGACCACACTCTACCCACCTCTTCCTTGAATTTGACCTCTCATAACCATGATCTATCAACCTTGAAGTACTTGGACCTTCATTGTCCCTTGTTGTCTGCTTATACAATTGGGATATGTTCTGACAATGCTCTTGGAGAGACCACACTTATGCCTAGGGGAAATGCTTGCCCAACTCTATCCAATCAGGATAGCATGCTGTGTTTGATGGTCTTCCTCCAGATGCGGCTTTTGAAAATGAGACGCGATCGCCAGAACGAATGGAGACACGACCCGGTGAAGCCGAGAGGAATTCAAATCTCTTTCCGAGATGATGTGAATGAGGGTCGATCAAGGGATACGCGATGGCGTAGACACGAGGAATCCCAATCACGACCGCCAGGACGATGGTGAAGACGCGTTAACGATGGGGACGCATGGAGATCGCGAACACGATTTCTTGACGGAATCGAAGGGTGGACAAGCGGACGAGACGAATCTTCACGTGACGAGCATCCGCGCCGATGCAAATCCAACGACGATGGATTTCCGTGTCAATGCAACTCCCACCTGCGGCGCACCGACGGATACCTACGAAACCCGCGATTGCGGTGGAGAAGATTGGACGGAGACACGTCGCCATCGCGCCAGCACATCCGAGATGCAAATATGGATTGGGCGCGAGGGAGAAATTGGATGCGGGCGAATTGGTACGATCAAGACAAAGAAGGTGGAGTGGACCCATGGAGTAGGGGAAATGCGGAAAAAAAAGAGGCAACGGCGGACCTACTTGTAGGACCCACAGACACTCGGGAGAAATTGATAGCGAGAGGATCCTCACCTTCGCTCTTGCTTCGAAATTCTGCGACCATGGTAGGTCCTGCGGACAAAAAATTCGTCCGCACAAAAACAAAGACGGGAACTGTCCCCTAGAGAAGAGTCAATCTGACGGATGAAAAGTCAACCTGACGGCCAGCCGACGATCCCTCCGCCGTCATACGCCTCTGTAGTGGCGCAAAGCGGAAGCGACAAGATAAAAGACATGGACACGGATGGCGCGTGGGAGATTTAGTGAAAAGGCGTCTGACAACCCATCCCAGAGGGAAGCCCCGTCAATCCTAGCATGGAGGGACGTTGCTTCCGTTGCTTGGCGGGGGATCATCGAGCACAGACATGCCGGGAGCCAATACGGTGCCGCCTCTGCCGACAGGCTGGCCATCGACAATATGCATGTCCCCAAAAACAAGCGAAATGACGCACGCCCGATGCCGCCCGAACGAACACCTAGCGGCCTATATGCCTGTCTCGTTGAGGGAGATCATCGACGCAGACCCGACTTGGATGCAGATCCTCGAATGCGTCCAGGAAATTTCACCCTCTCTGACCCATCCGGTGTGTCACCGACTTGTGTCCGAGCAGATCATACTTCAGGACCTATCAAGAGACGTGGAAAACGATGCGTGGGTGGATGTACCGAGTCCCAGGAGACGGTTGCATCCGATGGCGACGGCCACGCGACACAGATGGGGTATATCCAGTTGCAAAGGAGACTCGTCGTCTGCACTTGGAGGTGATGCTAGGACACATGGTGATGCTACAGACGATCCTGTGTAATGGGCTGCAATCAGGTGATCCTAATTGCATGTGTGTTGATGTCGAGGTCTCGGTTGGGGCAGTGACGCCAGCGACCGTCCTACTGGCTAAGGGGTGGGCTGCGCCGACAGTCCGAGTGACAATGCTTTCTTCACCGCATCCAGGAAACTGCCCGCATACGATGCCCACAGCCGATCCACTAGCACCGGACAGATTGGCCGAGAATGCCCCGAGGCCCGTACTCTCTTCAGGCCTCGATGTTCTATTGGAGTGCACCAACTCCCCCGGTCTCGATGTACCCCAAGAGACAATTCACTCACCTGGGCTTTCACTGGGCACGGTGTCACCCTCATTGGCTCCTGTCAGCCACACCGAGCCGCCACCGTCGCACAACGATACGATGAGCTATGCAGCCTGTGCGGGGATCGCCAATCCCCTGAGCAAGATAACGGGCACAAGATAGCAGATGGCCGGGATCAGGCGGAGCTACTCCCATGCGAGGAGCATACACACGAACATACGACGGCCCCCTCCATACTGACACTCGTGGGTCCACCTTCACCCATTTCAGGAGAGACTACACGGGTGCGTTTCGGAGGTCGGGTCTATGAGTTGTCTTGAAGACGCGACAGAGTTAACTTGACAGGTCGTCCAGTTCATGGAAGTCGGACATGCGAAGGGTGCATTGGCTGGTTCATCATGAAGTGCATCTCTTGGAATGTACGGGGACTACGAGACGAACAGAGAGGGGGCATTGTGGGACGATACCTCCGAGAGTGGGGAGCTGACGTCATATGCCTGCAAGAGACTATGCTAACCCATCCGGAGCAGCAGATCTGGACATCACTAGGCTGGGGTAGCGGTGAGTCACAGGTCTTCATTGCCGCCTCGGGCCGATCAGGCGGCATAATATTAGCCTGGAAGGAAGTAATTTTCGACCAGTCCGAGACATGGCTAGGACGGCACGTGGTGGCAGCCCGTCTTGTGTACAGAATTGACGGGAGTGCCATTGTGATGGCCTCTTTGCGTACGGTCCTTCGGCTTCGTCCCTCTGAGGCGAACTATGGGAGGACATCGTTCAGCTATGAGGTGCATTCCCAGATACTCCCATCCTCATTGGCGGTGACTACAATGTGACACTAGCTGCGGACGATCACCCGAACGGAGTGGGGGGACGAGACCCAGGATTGGCCCTAGTTTCGAGAAGTATTAGCCCAGAAGGGGCTTGCGGAGATAGGGCCTTCTGACCGAAGGTTCACGTGGAGAGGTCCGTCCTCTCAATCACGGCTGGATTGTTTTTTATGCTCCATAGAGATGCTCGCTAGTTTCCCACTAGCCGAGGTGACATCACTTCGCGCCCATTATCTGACCACACACCCATCTTGTGGTCAACACATGGAAGCCCCTGCCGGCCCACCTATTTCAAAATGGATCGGTCGTGGTTGCGAGATGGAGGATTCAAAAGAGACATAGCTCGAGTGGTGGCATTCCCACCTCAATTTCAGCTCGACATTAGACCAACTTATAACCAAGCTGAAGGATCTCCGCTATCATCTCTTTAATATTCGGCAGCAGATACGGTTAGACCGTACGCATAACCGAGACACCGCTCTTACACGCATCCAGACATTAGATGCCATGGAAGACGTGAGACCTCTCACGACAGAAGAGACCAGGGAGCGGAAGACGCTGCCGGGACGAAGTGGCGGAGGCAGATCTCATAATCGAGATGGACTAGCGCCAATGTTCTCGACAACTCTGGTTGGCGGCGGGAGACGCTAACACCCGTTTCTTCCACCAGATGGCGAACGGGCGACGACGCCTCAACAGAATCCGCTGCCTTCGAATTGGAGAACATGTGCTCAGTGACCAGGCAGCAGTTGCACATGCCTTAGCAGAGCATTTTTCGGGATTTCTACTAACGAGGACCGCCTAATAGATGGCGGTGGCTGGCTAGCGGTGCCTCTGTTTTTACGCTGGATCAGCAGAAGCAGTTGATACTCCCTTTCTCGGAAGATGAAGTAATATTGGCAGTGCGAGGATTAAATAGCGAAGGAGCGCCTGGTCCAGACGGAATCCCGGTGTTCTTTTATAAGGATTGTTGGGACACAGTGGGACACGATGTCATGGCGGCACTGGAGGACTTTAGGGCCGGACGATGCCACATGGACAGGCTCAACAGAGCATACATCGTACTTCTGCCGAAGGTTCAAGGGGCAGAGCAGATCGGCGACTTCCATCCAATTTCACTGTCCAATTCCTTGTACTTGATATTTGCAAAGGTGCTGGCCAATCGACTTTCGAGGGGTTTTATCATCGCTGATTAGCCCTGTCCAGTTTGCTTTTATCTCGGGCCAATAGATGACGGACAGTATCGTGCTGGCGAAAGAGATCGTAGATGCATGGCGGCTAGATGGCACCACCGGCTTTATGTGGAAGGTGGACTTCACTAAAGCCTATGACTCGATAGAATGGCGTTTTCTCTGGAACGCCCTTCGACGTCGGGGGTTCCCTGGAGATGTGGGTGCATTGGGTAAAACAATGCGTTACGACATCCACCTTCGCCGTTTTGCTAAACGGTCGGCCGCAAGGGGGTTGGATTCACCCTCAACGAGGCATTAGGCAAGGATGCCCTCTGGCCCCCTTACTGTTCATTCTAGCAGTGGACGCCTTGGCAATATGCACATTGCAGGTGTGCTCGCACGGGGCCCTTGACCAGATTCCAGTCGGCTAGCCTTCCTGAGGGCATACCCTTGCTGCAATATGCCAACGATACGACTTTTTTCATTTAGGGTTCCATGGTGGCAGCACAGACACTCTCGACTATGATGGACATCTTCTCGGATTTCTCTGGCCCCCGGCTGAACCGAGCTAAGTCCACATTTGTCAAATTCGGCTTATCTGAGGAGGAATCGAGTGGCTGCTCTCAGATCTTGGCGACACCCATTGGAGTCTTACCGATCCGGTACCTTGGGGTGCCGCTTGTCGATCACCACCTTCGGATCTAGGATTGGCAGCCCATATTCGAAAAGGTGGAGATGCGTCTTGGAGGTTGGTGGGCACGCCTCCTGTCGCGCGGGGGTCGTTTGATCTTGCTGAAGGCGGTCTTGGCCGCCATACCCATCTTTTACATGTCGATTTTTACGATGCCGGCCGGCATAAGGAGACGCCTTGAGAAGAGCATGCGGAGCTTCTTGTGGAGAGGTTCCCAGCCCAATGAAGCTCGGGGGATGGCGCTAGTTGTATGGGTTACAGTGTGTCGGCCTGTGAATCAAGGTGGGCTAGGCATATGCCATCTTCAGCATACCAACATGGCCCTTCTTGCTAAGTGGGTGCGACGGATGATGCAACCGTCAGGCGACTTAGCGACGGTGATGCTACGTGACGGGTATGGATCTTCGCTGGATTGGGAGATGTGGCAAACCCCGAGGCGTGGCAACTCTGCATTTATGCCAAGCATGTGGACGTGTTTCACGCAAGTGCAGAGGTTCTTCCAGCCGCAGCTGGGAGACGAGGCGACCTTCCGATTCTCGGATGATAACTGGTCGGGACACATCCGACTGGATAGGCTCTTTCCTCATCTCTACGCACTATCCACAGATCAGGGGGTTGTGGTGCGGCAGGCTTGGAATGACGCTTGGGTTCCGTCTCTGCCCCAAGCACTGGCCGACCAGCGGGTGGCTGAGCTGCTCAGCCTTCATGAACTCCTGGCCGATCAACGCCTATCAGAGGCAGCGCAAGACGCATGGGTATGGAGCGGCCCTAGTTTCACCACTCGGGCTGCATACAGAGCTGCTTTCGGGACCAGGAGAACTCGAAGGATCCGCTCATCGTGCAGAGGTGCCGCTTGGTGTGGAAGCGTCGCCTCCCTCTAAAGATCAAGGTGTTTGCCTGGCTCCTGCTACGACGACGTTTGATGACGAGATCCCGGCTGCAGCGTATGGTCCCGGACGCTTCAGAGGAATGCCTGTTGTGCGCCAGGGCAGTGGAGGATTGTCAACACTTATTCTTCACCTGCCCCTTGGCCCAAATAGTGTGAGCAGGCGACGGGTGTCGGCGGTCTCGTGGCAACCTCAGAGGAGGCATTCTGGCGGTCCCTCGGTGGCAGAACATTTCGTCGCAAAGTCGAGTGGCAAACTATTTTTGCCACAATTTGGTCCCTCTGGATCCATAGGAACGAGGTCATATTCAAGGGTCGCACCCCGTCCGCTGATGCTATTTCTGCACGGAGCGAGGGGGTTTGCGTCGTTTTTGGCATCGAAAGTGGTCTAGGCCCTCTCGACTATTGAACCCTTGTAGTTCATGAGCTGTATCCTACGTCATTGTTTTAATGACAAAGGGGGGCATTGTTCCGGGTGCCCCTCTCCCTCTTATTAAAAAACATGGTCTTCCTCCAGATATATTGGTAGTCCATTGGCCCCATTTCTTACGAAGTCGCTTATGATATGAAAGTCCAAAAATCTTTTAAATCAAGATCTTTACCCTCCAATATTGTTAGGCCTATCCATCATCTCTAGAGTCACATTGAGGTCACCCCCATCATCATTGGGGACTCCAAAAAGCTGATGCCACTCTTGCCAATTTCCCCCATGGCTCAAATCTCTGTGGCATTTTATGGGCCATAAACTGAGAGCATGACCACCTCTGATTCGTCACTCAGCCTATGCAATTTGACCGTTGCTAAGAACTGACCTATCCTTGAGTTCACTTTAGAGAACACCATCCCATTCCAAGCTACCACCAGTATCTAGTGTGCCCATTTGCATTAACCACTAGAAAATCCCTCTTGGAGCCTTGTGACACCATTTTCCATTCCTATGCTTCACAACTTTCCAACATAGTTTCTTGTAGACAGGCCACTTGGCTTCCTATTCTTGTAGATACCCTTCCTATTATTCCTCTTCTTTGCTCATTTCGGAGAATGCAAACATTCTATCAGATGCATTTGCAGCCCCACTGCCTATGCGATCGTCTTTGTGTGTTGGTTCATGAAAGGGTCCTCACCCTCATTGATCTCCTTCCCTACTGTCTTCACTGCCTCTACTATCCCCTTCTCTATGCGCATTTCCAGAATATCAGATGATTCCCTCTGCATAGAGACCCCCGTATTGGTCCTCTTTGCTTTGCCCTCTGCCACTAATCTTAATCTTCCACTCTTCCCTGCCATCATCTGTGCCTTCATCTCGTGCTTCATGCCCATTTTTCTTCTCGTGCTCTCCAATGCATTAGGCTCCACAGGAGCCTGAACATCTAAAAAATGAGAGTCTGTTGGCAGACTCCTTTGGCTTCATTCTCGCTCCATCAGTCGTTGTTACAGTCTGTTTGTTCGCCCCCTTTTTTCTGATCAACCTTACTGATTGGGAATTCTCTACAATCCAAATCTTCTCTTGAATTCTTTTTGGTAAAATCCCAGATGTGTCGGAGGTCAGAGATCTCAAGTGTCTGCGAGAGAGAATGGAGAGATTACAGCAGGAGATCCAGAAGAGAATAATACAGAAAAAGGTGAGTTTGTTTATTACAGAAAAGATAATAATACTGTAACTATTTATACTGTGAACCTGATTGTTACAGCTGTAATAGTCATATTCCTAACAGCTACTTCACTATCTGTGTCTATAATACTGACAGGGACATATGTACAACATTTACTATTGCAGCCGGAAATATGTCGTTGTAAGCGATGGATGGGGATCACAGACTCCATCGATGGAGAATTTGATTGCAAGCAGGCGTGGCGCTGATGGAGAACTTGATCGCGATGGCACAATCATTGTCAGAATGGGAATGACAAACATGTTAGGGTGAACAAGAGGAGGAACAGGCGAAATGCTAGGTCAGGGGGTCAGAAGCGGACAAGAGGGGCAGGGATGGCCTCATCCCCAGGCGACGCACATGGAGAGGAATGCCAGGGAGAGGGGCTGAAAGGTCATACTTGGTAGGTCACAGGCGTTCAGGCCAACAGCAGGAGATGAATCTCTGTGGGAGTTGCATGGGGAGATGGACGTATACAAATGAGTCTCAAACAGACACTCCAAGTCGCCAAGTCGGCAGGAGGAGACCTCACCAGAGAATATGAGAAACCTGCACTCAATTTGAAACAGCTGTGCTGGCAGTGGAAAAGTTAAGGACAAAGATTGACAAATATGACATAAGACAGATGAGACTAGAGGAGCCCAAGGAGGAGAAAGCAAAGAGGGATGTCCAACAAAGTGAGGGCCACATGGCCTATCAGTGGCAATAGTCTCAGGTACAAGCGCAAGGGAGGGGACGATGATGGTAAGGACAGGGGCCAGGAATAGTATGCCTCAGGCAGAGGCAGAGGAGGCCTGGAGGAATGGAGGTGATGGCACACATATGAGGGATGGACAAGCAGCAAAGTCAACAATATGGGGACACGAGGGCTCTGCAGAGGTCACCCCAGCATATGAAGGGAGGAGAAGGCAGAAGGGACTTTCCAAAGATAACACAGATCGACCAGCTTGAGGGAGTTGGCGAAGAGGAAGGATGGGTGACAGTAGAGCCACACTGAAAAAGGGCAACACGGACTCAAAAACCAACACCCAAGACTTGGATGGACCAAAGGTGTAACAGATGCCTGGCCTGAGCCCCTTGCCAAGGAGTGTCGAAACCCTCTGATCTGCTATAAATGCAGGGGCCAGGACATCAATGGGACTGGCCCAAGAGGTAAATGGAAGGAAAACAGGCTGAGACTTTGCATGGCTGAGCTGCAAAGGCTGAAAATCCCCTTGGAGATTGGGGGATGACCAAGAGGAGAAGGGGGAGGCAGAGACACATAGAAAGTTTTTCATATGGGATTCCTAATAGGAAAAGTCGTCGGAGGTTCCCCCACATTAGAGAAGGTGCGGCAAGGGCTACGATAGAAGTATTCCCTTGGAGATAAGGTAGAGGGGTGACAGATTGATGCAGCCTTTGCACAAGAATAACATAGAACAGGGACTTGAATCCACAAGCCTTGCTCTATAAGAAAAGTTAGAGTCTGAATCCATAGAACTAATCTCTTCAACCCTTGAATCCTCTAGGGGTTGTACTTGAATTCATAAGCACATAAGTACTCTCAAACAGGGAGAACACTTAGGAAGAAGAAAATAGAGATCTTACTTCAATTCTTTCCTCAAGGGTTACAATGAGGGCTTTATATAGGCCTCAAAAAGTGAACGGGTCGTCCCAAAAGACAAAGCCCTTGAAAAGACAACTCAAAAACTTGAAAAATACAAGCCTGTTATCATGAATGTGTCAGGCAACAGAACTAGCAAAAGAAAAAGTAAGCTTCCAAGCTTTGACGTGCCTCTGTAGAGCGGTATTTTGTAGATTCTGTCAATTGCACATCTGATGCAAAATATTTCTGTGCCTCTAGGTGATCCTCTAGCTATATTTTTCAGCTCCTACAGATTTTCCCCTGGTCCAATAAGCTAGAATAGGCTTCTAAAGTGGGCTTTCTCAGTTTTATCAAAAATAGGTTGTCAGGCTCTATTTTGGGCTGCATAAAGACCCCTGGATTGTCAGCTTCCACAGTTTGAGCCTGGTAATTTCTTCATTTGTTGGGTTACAATGGCAACACGCGTAAAGACCCCTGGATGGACATCAAAGGCTAGCAGGGATGTATTAGTCAAGTGGCACCACATTTTCCTGATGGACAGCATCAAAAGGGGAGAGAGGGACAGTTATACTAGAAGCATGAGGCATACCAATGGGATATAGATCTTAGCTGGCTCTGTAAGCCATAGTCAGGCTGTTTGGGATGCTTGGCCGAAATACTTTCAGAGTGAGTTAGAGCCAGGGATCTGAACCTTGTGATTGCAGAGCCAACGGGGTTTAAGGAAGCCACTAATGGGCGTGGGGGGAGATACGAGACCACCAAGACAGATTATGATGACGGAAAGCTAGATCAAAATGTCGCAAACAGCTGAATCATGTCATGTTGAGGCCACAACAAATGAGGGCAGTACTACGCTGGAGAGTCGAATGGGACTCAAAGAAGATGAAGGCCTCAAGGCTTGACATCTTGCCAATAGCAGGGCCAAGCGGACTGCAACGGAAATTAAAAGAAATGAAAAGAACGAGTTGCTCCTCCACATCCAGTGGAAGGGGTTATTTGAGAGCCTTTTCCCTTGCTCTCCCCAATATGATTCTGACTCTTGAATTCCCCTCCTCGAGTGTTGCCACCCTTATTTATAGGTGTGGCCCCTCAGAAGTTTATTAAAAGGCATTGACGTGGTGCACTATCATTGGCCACTTACAAATAAGATGATGGGGGTGGGAAAGCTTGTTCCCCGTTTCTGACAAATAATTATTGGGCTTTTTTTCACATTGATATGCCATATATATAAGTATTGTCTTTATCTGACACATTCTGTTTCAGGGATGGAAGCCAGTTTTCTCCTGTCATCGGCTTCTTCGTTTTTACATCTCTATCAGAGGTAACTTGTTCACTTTCTTTCTCAATTTTTCCTATTAATGTGCACACAAAATTTTTGTTGATTGAATTTGATGTCATCCCTGTCCTTACTGTCTCGGTCAACATCTCCTGATAAACTATAAGTGAAGATAGTTTCAGCTTAATAACAGGTTTTCTAGAACTGGGTATTTTGGCTCATGTAAAAGAGGTTGTTTATGGATGACTCAGCATCCAGGTAGTGGGCGACAGTTACTATTCAGTTACAGCCCTACAAATGCTAAAGACAAGGAACATCA
The DNA here is from genome assembly GCA_024174645.1 of Lemna minuta. Taxonomy (NCBI): domain Eukaryota; kingdom Viridiplantae; phylum Streptophyta; class Magnoliopsida; order Alismatales; family Araceae; genus Lemna; species Lemna minuta. The sequence continues at coordinate 3,334,474 of CM044105.1, forward strand.
GGGAATTCCATAAAAGCCTGATGCATTATGTTAGGCAGAGGAGTTTCCAGAGGCAGATTGATCTTTCCTGGTGCTTCTATTGTTCTCGTTCCTTGCTTGTTCTGTACTTATTTCCATTCATTGAGAGACTATTTGGCATAATGATCCTATGTATCATTAAGCTTTGGCCAGAAGGATTATCTGCCTTGAATAATCTACATTAAGAGCTCTTGTGGGTTGACTGAGTCTTGATCATGATAGAACACTACTCAAAATCCTCCAAAGATCACCTCCCAACACAATTCCCCACCACTGAACACATGCTTGCTCCACCAAACATCCAATCATAAAGACCTATCCCCAGAACACCATATCACATCATCCAACACCCTAAACACAAGTCTAACACTAAAACTCCGCACTGAATTCCACGAACTCCTCTCCAGAGTGCTGAGGGGTTGGGGACTCCCTTCGTTGTTCTCCTGATATCTGCACTCTGCCATGGTCTTGCACTGAGCATCGTTAATGCCTTTCAGGTCTTCAATGCTATCTGCTCTGCTTTCTAGCTGTTCCTCAGGTGTCTCTTGCAAACTTGCTCAATGTCCACACCTCCAAAGCATCATCACCACTCACTGCTGCACGCCATGACCAAATGTGCGACTTGCATGCCTCTGCCTACCACTCATGTGGCCAGTTTGTTGCTTTGAAGCTCATAGAGTGACTTATTTGCATAGTCCTCAGCCTCTTGTGTCACCTGTGTGAGCTGAAAACCTCCCATCCTGCCCATGAATCACCACCAGCTGCTCGCAGTTCCTCCTGGTGCCACCATCCTCAACCCTTTTCTCCCTAATCTCCCTATCTCCTGATGGAGCCCTTGGGTTAGGGGTGCCACCTCTTTTCTGCGAGAGCAGACTGGGACAGCCTAGGCCAGGTCAAATCACCCATGGACCTTTTGTTAGCCCTGGGTCAAATCACACAAGAGGCCTGGGGTCCTGTTAGCCGAACTCTGATAAATTTTTCTGTAATACTCAGGTTTTAATGCAGTCTGACTTGGTTCTCAAATTTGATTTTTTCTGATAGCATGCTGTACCTTGAAAAATATGCTCGCATCTAGTCTAAATGGGGTGTATTTGTTTATTCATTGACAGTTACAGTCGATGATTGATACCGATGATATTGCTCGAGCCAATTCAATTCAATTGTTTATTGATAATTGATGATCAAAAGTTTACTCGAGAAAAAAATAACTATATTTTAATAATCCCCATTGGTCCTATCTTGTCTCTCTCTCCATTGGTCAGTGCTTGAGATGAAGAAGAAAATTAATTGATAACAAGGTTAATTCAAGCGGCATTATAGGAATATTTTTGTCTATTACAGAGGTTTCGTACCTACTCAACTGCCCAAACAATAAAAAGAGCGAGGTCCCAAACTGTACATTCCCTTGCTTGCTTCATCTACCAGGTTTAGACAGAATTCGTTTTCTTAAAAATGGCCAGTATCTCTGGTGTGATATCCATCTGTTCTGAGGTTTTATCTTTAGACAAGTTATCTGAAATTCTAAAGCTTCTCATAGAGAGTGAATACACGGGTTTAATTTTCTGCCCATTCTTTCATAAATGCTATCTGCTGTAGTTGAGTCTGATCGGTAGTGTTTAACAAGAGCCTTCCTATTCTGCCACACATGAGAATCCAGATGATAGAGCATGAAGGGAATATTAGTCAGCAGAAAATTGGCCATATTCCTTCACAGATTTCCCATGGTCCTTGGCAGCATGGAGCTAGGTTCTCATTTTGAAAGATGAGAACAGAAATCTGGCCTATCTGGGATTGGAGCAACCAGTGGAGGCAAGGAGGCTGGAATTGGAAAGTTCCTCTTGGAGAGCTCATCTCCATCTCTTGTACTCAATTCTCTCATTTTCTGTCAATCAGGATCTGATATCAAAGAAGGAAGCATAGACCTCTGATGGTTGGCAGATCTGTTGATAAAACTAGTATGCTTTCTTGAATTATCAATTCACTGATGGAACATTGTATTATATCCGATGGTTTTGGCACCTTGATGTTGGAATCCTTGGAGAAATGCATCAATGAAGGGGGGAACAGAGAAGATATCGATTAGAAATACAAATATTGAGGGAAGATGACCAACCAACTGCTGCATTAGATGATGAATTCTGTCAAGAAGACCTTTGAGGTGCTGGGCAGGTCATAGACATCACTGCTGTCCAAGCTCAACACTAGACCATCAACCACTAGTCCTGTGACGGAAATGACTATGACACAATATTGTCAAATGACACAATATTGGATACTCTGGAAGTGGATCATACAGGGCTCAAGGAAGTAAATAAAGACAATTAAGGAACTTCATTGGATTACTGGCCTGATCAGTCAGACACGTAAGGTGACATCAATGATGTTCAAGAAGTTTCGTTGTTCTTGAAGAAGCAAATAACTAAAATTCAAAAATCTGGAGAATCCACTAATCCATGGCAAAGAAATGGATGCCTCACCCTCTCAATAAACCAATACAGTGCATCCAATGCCTACAATGAATACAGCCATTATCATAGGTACTGCAAATAAAATAAAGCAACTTTCACCTTGCCCTCAAGCCAAAAATTTGCGCATTGCCCTCAAGGTGATATTTACTTCTCAAAGCCATACCTCCACTTCACTGTATTCCTTACCACATTTTGTCCGTCAGCAAGGTCTATAAAGTCAACCCTTCAATTAACATTGATGTGGTACCAGGGATGACACGATATTTAAATACTGGCTTGATGCATGGTCATCACGAGGAGTTTTGAGAGAGGCCTATCCTCGACTTTTTGCGGTTGCAAGGAACCCTGACTCCATAGTTGGCGATTGTTGGGACAATATGTGCCGCCCAATCTTCGGCAGAACAATGTCAGAGCAAAGGGTCCGGGAGTTTCTCGAAATGCAACAGTCCCTATTACATTTGAGACCATTGAGCGGCAAAAGAGATGCCTAGGAGTGAGAAAATATTCCTTTTTCAGTCCACAAGGCCTATAAGAGGATTTGAGAAAGGCACGGGATGGAGGGTGAGATAACTATGTGAGCATGTCAGGTCATTTGGAACCGAAAAGTTCCATTGAAGGTGCGTATTTTTGGTTGGCTTCTACTAAGGCGAAGGTTAACGACCTGAGTACTCTAGGAAAAAAAAACCTAGATGCATTAGACGAATGTATTCTATGTTGAGGAGGAAGAGAAAATTGTGAGCATCTATTTTTCCAGTGCCCCTTTGCTCACACAATATGGGCTGCTCAAGGGGTAATACTAGTAGAGGACAAATACTAGAGGTATTATGGGCAATTTGGTTACATTAAAATGAGGTGATGTTTAGGGGGAGACCGGCTTCCATAGACAACATGTTACATGAGGTAGAGGGACTAATGGGATTTTGGTTTTCCCGAGTCCCAGAGGGAGATGAAGGGCGGAAGCAGGATTAGGATGAAAGCTGGGGACTGGTGGTCCCCAAACTAGGTCAAACACTGTTTCATAAGGTGATCGGCCCTGTTGTACTTAAAAAAAGAGAACATTGATGTGGTACTTGGGTGAATAAGAACTCCAAAGTTAAGTGTGCTCAGCCTAGAGTAGTTCAGGGATGGGTGACTGGCTGGGAAGTGCAGTTTGGGCATAGAGGTACCCAGTCTATTTGAAGTACTAATGGACCCTAGGCATCGGGGTAACTAAGGAACCCAAGAGGAAAAGATGGTGGATGCATAAATGATTTCGAAAACCCTCAAGAGTTCAGATGCGAAGAAGATGCTCTTGCTAGCCAAGTTCTATGGCGCTTATGGAAAAACCAATGACGATGAGTATGGGGGTCTTGTCTGAGCCGAAGTACCAAAGTGACCAGGGGAAAGATGGCGAGTACAAAATTGTTGAAGAATGGAGGACATTAAAAATTATGACCTTTATCTTTTATTATTGCACTTTTGTCTTTTGTGTATTTGTATTTATGACCTATCGTAGGTTACCATTAGAAATGTCACCATTGGGCATAACGATCACATAAATATGTAAAAATAAGTCTCATTCGTAAATACAACATAACTTTACCTTCTCTAAATTCTTCTGTGTGCTTATCTTTACCAAGAAGTGCTTTCTCACCTCATCAAGAGCATATGAACTGTGAGTTTCAACATGGTATCCAAGCTTCTCTATTGCTAGATTGAGAAGGTGTATTCTCAAAGATTGCATGAAGCCATTGGTCAGTTTTTTTCTCTTATTTTAAGTTCTCCATTTAGGACTTACCAAGAGGGAAGGGATTATATAGACCTTACCCTTGACCACATGGCACAAGGGGAAAAGCCCACTCCTTTCGGCTGTGGAAGAGCCATCTTCAAAGCCATCTAGTCTAGCCATATCCGCTAGTGATCAGTGGTTTACAAACAATAAGAATGCTGGGATACAAATAATGCAATGGTGACCATACATTATTTTTCAAACATTTCAAAACAGGAGGGGTTATAATTCTAATAGTGTATGTAGATGATATTATAATTACAAGAAACAATACCAAAGAAGCTGAAAGGTTGGAAAAGCATCTCACCACCTTTTTTGAAGTTAAAGCATTGAGAATACTGAAATACTTCCTTGGAATTGAAATAGCCCACTCAAGCAATGAGTATCTCATGACTCAACAGAAGTATAAACTTGATCTATTAAATGAAACTAAATTACTACAAGGGAAGGTCAATGATATACCTATAGATATTAATAATAAGTTAATGTTTAAAGAAGATGAGCCTAAGATTGAAATGGAATCATATCAGAGATTAATTGATCAATTGTTATATCTATCTCATACTCGGCCTGATACTTCCTACTCCGCGAATGTTTCAACCCAATTTATGCATAGTCTAAGGAGGTCCTACTACCAAGCTGCACTTTGAGTCCTGAGACACCTCAATTGAACAGTCGGACTTGGACTCACATTCAAGAGAATAGGTAAGTTAGACCTTTCAATATACACTGACTCTGATTATGGTGGATCCTTGGTTGATCGCTGATCCACTACTGGGCATTGTATTGTGTTTGGGGGGAAACCTAGTTACATGGAGGAGTAAAAAATAGTGTAGTATCAAAATCGATCATCGAAGCAGAGTTCAGAGCACTGTCTAACGGAATTAATGAAGTATTATGGATTTGTGGAATTCTAAAAGACCTACATATTCAATATGAAGAGCCAATACGAGTCTTCTGTGACAACAAGTCAGCAATTTGTACTGCACATGATCTAGTGAATCATGATCAAACCAAACACATAGACATTGATCGGTTCTACAGCAAGGAGAAGATTGAGGAGAAGGTTCAAAGCATAGAATACATTCCATCGGCAGAGCAGTGTACTGATGTTCTAACCAAGGGGTTGCTGACCAAACAATTCCACAACTTAATCTCCCATCTAAGAATGCTGAGCATCTATTCCCGCACTTGAGGGGAGAGTATTGAAGAATCAAGGACATTAACAATTTTGACCTTTATCTTTTATAATTGCACTTTTGTCTTCTCTGTATTTGTATTTATGCCCTATCGTAGGTTACCATTAGAAATGTGACCATTGGGTGTAACGTTCACATAAATCTGTAAAAATAAGTCTCATTTGTAAATACAACATAACTTTTCCTTCTCTAAATTCTTCTGTGTGCTTATCTCTACCAAGAAGTGCTTTCTCACCTCATCAAGAGCATAGGGACTGTGAGTTTCAACACAAATGATCCCATCTCGACTCCAAAAAAAGAGGTCAATATTGTCAAACTTTAGAGTCTTTGAATGATCATCTTCTCTGTAAATGTTGATGCAGCAAACGAGCTAGTTCTTTTGTTGGTCCTTGCTCTAGAATCTCCATGCAGCAAACTTTGCCATTGCCAGAATTTGTAGAATATCGGTACTTGGGCCTGTGAGAGCCTAGAATCTTCTATCTTTTTCTTTGCACTTGTGTTTTCTAACATCTTTGTAGACATATGGGTGTTTTCAGATCGTTTTGAGTTGCCATTTTAAGGGTTCTATCATTTTGGACGCCCCTTCACTTTCTAAGGCCTATAGAGGGCTTCCATTGTAACCCTTGAGTATATAATTACATTTACTTTGTTTTGAGGGCTTTACTTCTTGAGCAGTGTGTTCTCTTGGTTTCAGAGTTCTCTAGTGCTTCCAGATTCAAGTGTAACTTCTTTGTGAAATCAAGCGCTGAAGAGGCAAGTTCTATGGATTCAAGACTTAGTTCCTTCATGTAGAGCAGAGTTCATGGATTCAAGTCTACTCCCTACTTTGATCGTGCACTAAGGCTGCATCATCTTTAAAAAGACAAGTATGCTTTGTTAAAGGAAAGTTGGGAGCTTTAAATGGGAGACAAGCTCTATAGAATTAGGGGGAGAAATCAGGCATCTAGCGGGTGGACTTGGAGTGGAGTGACACCAATGGAGGCGAGTCATCCTCATCTTTGGCTAGTCATGCTCATCTCTATCTCTTCTACTCAATTCTCTCTCTTTCTGTCAATCTGGATTTGAGATTGAAAGGGAGTTTGACGCAGCCTTAGTGCAAGAACAATGAAGAATAGTGGCTTGAATCCACAAACCTTGATCTTCAAGAAGGGTTAGAGTCCGAATCCACAGAACTAATCTCTTCAACCCTTGAATCCACAAGCGGGTGTACTTGAATCCACAAGCACGGAGCACTCTCTAACAAGGAGAACACTAAGAAAGAAAAGCAAAGATCTCAAAATGGGATAAATTTAAAATTGTCTTTAAGTGTTATAATGGGGGCCTTATATAGGCCTCAAAAAGTGAAGGGTCGTCCAAGTGATTTTACCCAAGAAAAGACAATACAAAAGTCTTGAAAATACAACTATGACAGCTTGCATGTGTTAGAGATAGAACTAACAAAACAAAATGTAAAGCTTTTAGGTCTTATTAGGGCTCCATTGAGATATTCTGACAGATTTCTTCAACTATCAAGAATATTTGGTGTCCCTAGGTGATCCTTTGCAGACATTGACAGCTTCTAGAGATTCTCTTGAGGCCCATTAAGCTTTAAATGGGCTTTTGAAGTGGGCTGCCTCAGTTTCATCCAAAACAACCTCTTGGGCTCCATTCTGGGCTACATCAGAGTCGATCTTCTGATTGTAGCCAATTATGATGATAATAAAAGTACAGTGTCTTGAGTTTGCAATTTAGTACCGTATCAGATGGTAGTAATAATGTTTGGCTGCCAATCTGTGCACTGTATACTTTCTTGAAATAATTTATGAAATGTTTAATAGTCCAGCTTTATTACATGAAAGAGAATACTTTGTTTTCTGAGATCATTTCTGCAAATACAATTTCAAATTTTGTTCCATTTTATCCATCTTAAGATTGCTGCAGGTGGTTGTTTTAAAATGGCACCCACAGGAAGAACATCTGGTTAGACTTTCTGAAGAAGAGGTATTTTGTTATTCGTTTCTCATTTTTTCTTTCGCCTAATGGGTATCTTATGAAGTCAGACTTCATAGATCGGCCTCAGTGCCCCTTGTTAAGAAAACAGATGCATCTTACTGATTTACCCTACTTTCCTCTATATTTGTACTTCTGTCCTTTTCTATTGATGTTTCTACCTTACCGCTAGTGACTGTTGGAGTGTAACAGTCACTACAGTCTGTATAAATAACCTCTAAATGAATCATATATGTGTCTTTCGTTCTGCTGTCTCTCTTTGTGAACATTCTTCTCTCTAAATGCTCATATCTCTATCTGAGCTACACCATCTACAGATTTTTAACACTATTCCATAGGCTTGGGTTTCTTAGTTATCTTGCTTGTTATGTTTTCGATTATGGATCCATTTGACCATACAAGTATCCACCAGATTCAGAAAAGAACTTTTTTAATTTTCTAAGGCTCCATGTATTAATAGGCTAATAGATTTTTTTCACTGCAAGATATCCTTTTGGTTTCACTAGATTTATGTAGTCAAGAATGATGTTCATTCTTGACGTATTGATGTATTGATATAGAGAATGGATGTATTGATGTAGCCTAAGATGGTGTCCAAGGGCCCACAATGTCTAGTTATGAGTGTTGTATCCCAAGAGCTCACAAAAAAACCCACTTGTGAGGCCCAATCACAGCTTAATGGGCTTAGGCAGAATCTCTAGGAGCTGACAATATCTATAGAGGATCACTTAGAGACACAAATATCTTTGTTCAAGCCTACTGGAGCCTAGAAGCTCCTTTTTTCTTTTATTAGTTCTATCTCTGACACATGTTTATTAGATTTCCAAAAATTTTGAGTTATTTTTTCTAAAGGTTTTGTCCTTTGAATGACCCTTCACTTTTTGAGGCCTATTTAAGGCCCCTAATATAGCACTTAAGGACAAAATTAAAGTTAATCCCTTTTTGAGAGCTTTGCTTTCTTCTTCCTGAGTGTTCTTCCCAGTAGAGAGTGCTCGAGTGCTTGTTGATTCAAGTATAACTCCTCATGGATTCAAGGGGTTGAGAAGTTAGTTCTATGGATCCAAAATCTAATCCTTCTTATAAAGCAAGGTTTATGGATTCAAGTCCCGGTTCTGCTTTATTCCTATGCTAAGGCTGCATCATGTATTGACCTGAATGTGATGTTATGAGAGACTAGAAAAATGTTAGAACAAGTTTTACATAACGACACAAATTTTTTTTTTTTCATTTCCCACAGTTATGTATATATATAGATATATTTTTCCACTGTCAGTTTGGTCCCATTGTTTTCTGAGATTCTTTGCCACTTAATCCCATAATTTCTTGGTCTGTACACCAGAAAGTAGGCCTCATTTAAAGACAACAATTGATTCTATTTATCCTTGTCCATGTGAACTTTTTTGTGTTTTGTCTGACCGTGCTCTATTTTTTTGAAAAGAGTAAGAGGGGCCCCCAGATTGGAACCCTCCCCGTTGTCATTGAATTAATGACTGAAACAACAGAAATAAGAACCTATAGGAGTACAGGGGTCGCTATGCCTAAACCAACTCGGTTAATCTGACCGTGCTCTATTGAGTTATGCTAACAAAGACAACTATATTATCCGTCTTTTTTTCTAGACGTCTTCTTTACGTCTTGCACCATGAAATGAGCATCTTAAATGATTTTTTTATGGGGAATTTCAACTTTTAATCCTACACAACAAGTCTTTAGTGATGTTTGGGCACCAACTATTATTTTTATTGTGTTGTACCTTGTCTCTAGGTGTACTGAAATAAATCACCAAGTTAATTGTTAATAGGCATCCTTCCAAATTTGTGTGAATCTCCTAGTCATGTTCATTATGTACGCTATATCTTGTTTTGCATAGACAGATGTACAAGTTTCCATCCAACCAGTATGCAATAATCGATTATTCTTTGTGAGCTTATCTGTCAAACCTTTTGGCTTACTCTCTGGTTGGCATGTGCTTGTGCCTAATTTTGTTGCATGAGGGATTTATTTTTGTTGGAAGATAAAATGACCATTTTGTAGAGGGTAGGGGACAAATATTTTTCCGTCATGTTACTTCAATTTCAAGCTCTCAAGCCAAAAGATGATCGGGAAATTATCTCTTCCTTTCATCATTTGCAGTGACTCTTATGAGATCCATATACGCTAATGAGCGAATGTGATCTGAGGTAACCCCCACCAACCCTCTTTGAAGAATGTTTTATCAATAATGACCCTTTAATTGCCAACAATGATTTGTTTGATGCATAAAAACACTTCATCAAATGTGGTCACCAAATGAGCTTCCAATCCATTTCCAGGTGTGAATGAATTCACTATGCAATGTATTCACTTCGAACCCAGGTGTTTTCCTCTAGTTTCACTAAGCAATGAATTCATTTTCAATATCATAGGACTGTAGTGGAGAGGGTGAACATGTTCAAGCATGACATGCATCTCATGCAACATTCATGGTCGCCAAGATGAGCGGAGATGAGGAATAGTAGGAAGGTACCTATAAGAATGGCGAGCCATGGTGGCGTGTCTACCAGAAACTATGTTGGAAAAATGAGAGGCAAGAGATTGGAACATAGTGAGATGAGGCTTCCTGGAGGGATTTCTATACTGTTAATGCAAATGAGCACTCTGGGGGTTTGGTGGTAGCATGGAATGAGACAGTGTTCTCTAAAATGGGCCCAAAGGTGGGACAGTTCTTGGCAGCAATCATATTGAAGAGGCAGAGTGATGATTTTGAGGTGGTTATAATCTCAGTGTATGGCCGAACAAAAGCCACAAGGAGAAATGAGCTATGGGTGGAATTGGCAGCAGTGGCATCAGCTTTTCAGGGTCCCCAATGTTGAGTGGGAGGGGACTTCAACATGACTCTAAAGGTGATGGATAGGCTTAAGAATATTGGAGGGAAAATAGTAGTAGCTTGGGGAAGAAAGGGCACCAGGGGTGTTATGTGGAAAGTCGATTTCGCCAAAGCATATGATTCCTTTTATTGGGACTTCCTGTGGTTGTCTATGAGACGAAGAGGATTCCTTGTTGAATGGATCACATGGGTAAGTAGATTTATTGCCTCTCATTCATTCTTAGGACTGATGAATGGTTGCTCAGAGGGGGGGTTGGATTCAGTTGCTGCGGCAGGGGGGCAGGGTCAGACAAGGATGCCTATTAGCACCATTACTGTTCGTTCTAGAGGTGGATGCACTTGCCATGTGTAAAACTCAAGGGTGCTCACAAGGCATGCTAAGAGGCTACTAGACAATGAGTTACGTAGAGGGCATTCCCTTGTTACAGTATGTAGATGACGCAACATTTTTTATGTATGGATTGGTGGAGGAGGTGAGGAGTCTATCCACACTTCTAGATCTATTTATATTTTTCTCAGGTTTGCAGATTATCTACCCCAAATCACTTTTGTGGGCTTTGGACTACACCAGGAATAGGAGGTACAATGCTCAGAGGCCTTCGGAATATCAATTGGGAGTCATCGAATGTCGAGCATATATTGGCAACTGATCGTTGAGAAGGTAGATAGTGGGCCAGGGGGCTGACAAGTTAAGAGGTGGTCAGAGGGGGGCGGTTGGCGTTGTTGCGCTCAATATTCGCTAGAATCCCCAGATTTCATCCCTCAGTATTCAGGCTGCTGGTGGGAATTGGTAAGAGACTAGAAGGTTTGATGAGGTCATTCCTATGGAAAGAATATGGGCTAGGACAAAGTTGCAGGCTGGTGATTGTCTCTTAGGGAGTGGTATACTATCAAGGCAAGGGGATTAGGGGTCCTGAACACACAAACTGTGAATAATGCACTTTTAATAAAATGGGTGGCTAGAATTATGAGTCAACGAGAAGATTTTGCCATACAAGTTTTGAAAGACAATTATGGAGAGGGGCATGGCTCCAATTAGATGGACATCACCATTCTGCCGAGGACTGGGACCGAATTTTCCTATGGGTGTGCGACTTCTTCTCTGACATGCTTGGGGATGGCTGAATATTTCAATTTTAGATGGACGACTGGTTGGCTTGAGGCATTCAATGTGAGCATTTCTTTGCCTTTTGCACTAACAAGAAACCCTAGAGTCACAGTGGGGGATTGCTAGGAAGGCACATGGAATCCGATTTTAAACAATTTTTTGTTAGACCAGAGTGGGAGACCTGATGGATGGGATTAGGTTGGTGCCCCCTTTTCTGTCCATGGGGCTTACGTGAAGATAAAGAGAGTGGCACTATGAGGAGGACCAGTCAATTTCCCAAGAATATAAGTTCACTTTGGAGACAAAAGGTTCAATTGAAGGTGCAGCTTCTCGAATGGCTTCTCGATTGAAGAAGACTAAAGACGGAAGCTCCTCATATTTTGCAAGTGACTCTATCTGGATACCTTGATAAAATGCATTATTCTCTTAGGAGGCGAGGAGGATTGTTCACATCTTTTTTTCAAGTGCCCCTTTGCCAGGATTATTCAGACTAGTCAATTGCTCCCGTCGATGGATGCAACCTGGGAGATATCCTTCTAGGACTCAATCTAGAGAGGCGGACGTAGAAAGAAGGAGAGGGGTCGCATAGGCGTGGTGCCATGGGCAATATGGCCACGTAGGAACAAGAACTATTCAGGGTGAGGGGAACATTTATGATTAAGAGGCTCTGGTGGTATCGTAGTCCTCCCAGACGTGAGGGGAGAGGGGGGGATAGTTTGATAGTCTGATAGTTGTACTCTTGAGTATTAGATATGTGGGTCGGTCATCGATTGTCGGGTGACTGTCCCTAGACCTTTTCATAGAAAAAATCAGGGGAATGCAGCTGTTTGCCACAATTTGCTTCCAGTGACTTATGTGCTGCCCATCTTTGACTAAGCCTAGGTTTTGAGGATTGCCCTCAATGGGCAACATAATCCTGTGCCTCCTTAAATAGTTGTGTAAGATTGCATCCACGGTGGAGATAGGGGTGTAGATTGTTTACCAAAAAAAATATGACCAGAAACAGGACAGCGAACATTAAATTAATATGAAATGGTCATACTGAAAGTTGTACTTTTATAAACCAACCCTTATTTTTCTTGTGTAACTTTCTATCTCATTAAATCAGTCAATGCTTGCAATCGTTGATTATTTTTTTCTGGCTGTCGCCTTATTCATATTATGAATTTTTTTGTTTCAAACTTGTTGCTCATCACTTCGTTTTAACCCAGACCAAGTTAATGATTTGTACCCTTTCTAAATATCTAGGGGAGAAACTTACTCTATTTTTTTCAGTGTTACACATGCCTCACCTAGAAAATTTTGGTGCATTGTTCTTTTTTTAGAGCAGATAATATATTGTAGTCATTATATTTACTGAAGTTTTTTTTATGTAGGAGAGACGATATTCCGAAGCAGCAAAATGTATGGAGTTTGATCGCAACCTTGGGCCATATGCTCTGGAGCACTTTGGAGAATGGAAGCAGATCTCAAATTACATTTCAAAGCATACAATTGATAGACTTGGTATCATGAAGGAGTTATTGAGTTTTCTGAAATGTTTCTTTACTTTATCTGATTCATCAGTACCTCAGGGGATATTAGCTTTCACAATTTTTAATGCACCTGCCCTAATCCATTTATGGGATTATGGTAAGGTCCCCAATCCTACCAGAGAAATAGGGATCTTGAAAAGGACACCTAGATTTCCACTACCAGAAGAGAAAATGTAGAGAAAGAGAGACAGCCAGAGAAATTACTTTGAGAGGCTTTCCCATGCCTCTGCCTTCAAAATCACCAGATTCTTTTGCCAAAATCACCAGATTCTGTTGCTTATTAATAGATGCCAAGATCCAGTTGTTTCCACCCTTCTCACTCAACTAATAGAAATCTGTTATGTTGAAGAAATAGGGTGTCTAGCAGTGATAACCTAAAGTTCTATAAATTGTACGTATACTCTATCAATAATTGCACTTATATCCCTATCGCTAGTGACTGTTACAGACATAACCGTTAGACTGTAATGGTCATATTTCACTGTATAAATTAATTCCAGTACTAATGAAAAGTTATCTGTTTCCTTTATCTTGTCTGTAAAGACTCCTCTCCTCTAATCTCTCAAGGAGTGCCTCCACCTCTGGTTCTATTGCAGTATCTCTAAGCTTCACAGTTATGCATCTGATAATACTGATTCCTAGTATTTCATGAATTGGCCGATCACAATGAGATTCAATTGGCATGTCTGACGGAATTGCTCCAAATCCACTGACTTTGAATCATGACTAATAAATAGGAAAGAAACAAAGTTCACAGGAAAAACATTGGGACCTCCCAGTACAGCCTTGCTAAATGCAGCTCCATTTCCTGGCACTCTCCCTCATCTTCCTCCAGATCGTACTCCTAATTTTTTTCGTAACTGCTTTTCCCGCCTTCTTTCTTATTTATAATCCTTCTGGAACCTTTTCTCTATCCAGCCACCTCGGCATCCATGTGCACTTAATTAAGTCACATGCCTCTCTATACATGACCACCTAAGTTCCTTTTTTGAACTTATTTGGACCTCATTCTCCTGTTGACTTCATCTTCAATTCAAGAGATGAACTTTACAAAGACATGGACTTACTCAGACCTCAGTCCCCTGATGAATTCATCTCCATTTTGGGTCACTGCTGTTGACTTCTTAAGAAGAAATCTTAAGAAGCTAGGATTCCTCATGACATGTCTGGCTAGAGGGATGGTATCAGCCTCTTTCTTCACTTATATGTAATGCCAGGGTCTTACAGATTAACTTTGAAATCTGTGTACATTTTTCTGTTGTGGTTCTGTGAGACGCCTCAATTTATGAAAACATGCAGTTTCCCGAAATATACTGAAATAGAACTTTAAACAGAATTCTGGTCTTCAAGGTTGGCAGGAACAGAGAGAAAAAGGGGGAAAATATTGGCTCACCCCGATCTGCTGAGTTCGTGCTAACCTGAGGAGGCAATTGAGAAGAAGAGATGGTAAGGTTGAGAGTGAGGTTAAGGGCTTGAGAGATTGAGGTCAAGTGCATACTCATCTCAACGGTGGTTTCCTTTGGTCAGCTTCTTGCTATTTATAACTTCCCTTTGGGCCAAGTCCATGACTGAGCACTTAATGGGCTCTTCGGCCCATTTCCAACATTCAGAGGGACAAGGTGCCTGTATCATTCTGTCAGAAAGTTACTTTTCATATACTGCTTTATAGGAGTAATCCCAAGAATATGATGATTTGGATATCCCTGAACCTTGTGGAGGTTTACAAGAAGTTGGTAAACGCTCTACCTCTGACTCAGATGGTATAACTATATATCCCAAGTTCTGTGTTCAAATAAACATGAGAAAAGACAATCCATCCACTCAAAATAATCATGAGGATACTAAACTGAGTATTCTAGAAGAACGTGGACCTTCAGATGGAGGCCAGAATTCAGATACTTTACCAATTGCCCAGAGAAAAGGTAAGTGTAACTCTGTGAAACCTCTCCCATACGATATTGCATTATTTTTACATTATAACAAGGTATCACCAGTTTATAAAAGTTTTTTGACAATTTTGAATCAGACAATTATACCAAAAACAGCAGAAGCAGCCCTCATGTATCCTTATTGGAAGAAAAAAAATGAATGAGGAAATGGATGCTCTACTTAAAGACAAAAATTGGGAAATAGTAGATCGTCCTAGATTAAAAAACCCGTAGGGTGTAGGTGGATTTTTACAATGAAGTAAAACTCTGATGGAAGCCTAGAACAATATAGGGCTCGACTTGTGGCATAGGGGGTAAACTCAAACCTATGGCATAGATTGTACCAAAACTTTTGCGCTGGTGGCCAAAATAAATATAATTAGAAACTTAATATCATTAATTGTTGAGAGTTGTGGGCAATTGAGATATTGGAAGATTGAGACAAGAGATTGAGAAGTCTGGACAAGAAGAAGAAATAAGGAATTTTATTTAGGTTAAAGAACTACTACAAACCATTAAAATAGGGGAGTCTTTTATAGACTCTGAGAAAAAATATGACCGTTGGACTCCAACGGTCATATTTTACATGATTTACCATATTTCTTTATAATGATATGATCTAACACCCCCCCTCAAGTTGGGTATAGATGTTAATCATGCCCAACTTGGATACCAAAGCTTGAAACTGGGGGCCCAGAATGCCCTTCGTAAAGATATTTGCCACTTGCTCCAATGATGAAGTGTACTGTGGGATGATAAACCCTTCATCAATGCTCTGCATGATGTAGTGTCTGGCCACCCGTGCATGCTTTCGTATGCTCATGTTGAACTGGATTTTTAGCCATTACAATGGCTGATTTACTATCTGAATAAAGAGTCATCCCCTTGCTAGGTAACAAGCGTAAGTCTTATAGAATATCTTTGATCCACATGCCTTCACTAACACTCCTTTTTTAGTGCTCGAAGTTTGGCTTCCGCACTTAAGAGGGAGACCTCCTTTTGCTTCTTACTTCTCCATGTGACAAGGTTATCTCCAATAAAACTACAATATCTAGATGTTGACCAACTGTCGTATAAGGATCCCACATAGTCAGAATCAGTTTAAAGAACAATGCTGGGTTCACTTTCCCTTTTAAATAGTAAGCCTTGTCCAATAGAGCTTTTAAGGTATGCGAGGATCTGATCTGCTGCTCCCTGATGTGACTCCCGTGGATCATTCATAAACTGGCTGAGAGAATTAACTGCGAAAGCTATATCAGGTCTAGTATGATTAAGATATAGTAACCTTCCAATAAGTCTTTGAAATGATGTCTTGTTGACTGGGGCATCTTTCTCATGTTGTTTCTGCTTTTAGTTTTACACTAACATCCACCGGAGTCATTGCAGGACAACGGTCCAATTGTCCCATATCCTTTAGCACATCGAGAATATACTTGTGTTGTGAGAGAACTATCCCTGACGTTGAATAAGCTACTTCGATCCCCAAAAATATGTCAAAAGACCTAAAGCTTTGATATCAAATGAAGAGGCAAGGTGTTTCTTTAGGTTCTGAATTTCAGCTTCATCATTTCCAGTAACCACGATGTCATCAACGTAAACTATAAGAATTGTCACCTTCTCTTCTTTTCCATGCTTTATAAATAATGTATGATCTCCCTCACTCTGAACATATCCAGCGGAGAGCATAGTCTTCAGAAAATTTCCCAAACTAGGCTCTAGGGGATTGCTTGAGTCCATAAATAGACTTCCTAAGGTGATACACATCCCCTTGTATTTTTTTCTCAAGGAGTATCTTGGGGGAGGTGATATATATACCTCCTCTTATAATTCTCCATGCAGAAAAGCATGCTTTACATCGAACTGAAATAAGTTGTAGTCAAACATTGCTGCGAAGGCGATCAATACTCGAATTGTGTTTAATTTCGCAACTAGGGGAAAGGTCTCATTATAGTCAATGTCATATGATTGTGTATATCCTCGAGCCACTAATCGAGCTTTATATCTAGCTATCGATCCATTAGAATGATATTTAATAGTAAATACCCAATGACTTCCAACTAGCTTCTTACCAACAGGGAGTGGGCCCATCTCCCATGTACCATTTTTCTCCAAGGCTTCCATTTCTTCATTCTTAGCTTTCCTCCATTTCAGTGGAAGAAATGGCCTCTTGAACATTCTTGGGAAATGAGACTGTCATTAGTGCTTGAGTAACTTGATTATACTCTGGAGAAATCCGGGTATATGACACATAATTGCTGACAGGATAAAGCTTTGTCTGCATACATTCTCGAACTCCTTTGTTGACAGCTATAGACCATCCATTGTTACTTGGAATATCTTCCCCCTCTAGCTTTTCTGCATCATTTTGAGTATTCATTGATGTGTAAGACTCTTCCTCCTCTTCAATAGGACTTGGAACAATACTTACATAAGGATTTTGTTCACTAGTTCCTGGGGCTGGACTAGATAACTCCAACTGTGTCATCCTGTGATCTTCATTTTCATCAACCTCTGGTGCCATCGAGTCTAGATAGCCTTCAGATCTACTTGCTTCATCATAAAACATTCTGACTTCATCAAACTTAGCATCTGCAGTAATAAAAACTTTCCTTGAACTTGGATGGTAACACTTATATCCTTTATGCGTAATGGAATATCCAAGACATATGCACTTTATAGCTCGATGATCCAGTTTTCCTATATGATGAACATGAACATATACTACACAACCAAATATTTTGGCTGGTAGGTTAGTCTTTAAGCATAAATGCGGATATTCAGAAGATAGAATATCTATTGGGGCCTTTAAATTTAGAGTTTTTGATGGTGTCCGATTAATAAGATGTGTAGCAGTTGTTACAGCTTCACTCCAATAAAACTTAAGGTAGTTGCCCTGAAATAGTAATGCTCTAGCTGAGGACATAATATGACCAATTTTTCTCTTAGCAAGTCCATTTTGCTGAGGGGTATTCACACATGAAGACTGATGAATAATCCCCTTATCTTCCATATACTTGTTAACTTCTCCACATAAACTTTCTTTGGCTTTATCTATCCTGATTAGTCTAACTTTCTTTATGAATTGATTATGGATCATTTCACAAAACAGAACAAGAATGGATGATATTTCTGAGTTAGATATAAGTAGATATACCCAAGTATATCTAGAAAAATCATCCACAAATAAAATAAACCACTTATGATGAGACAATCCAAATATGGAGCAAGGCCCCCATACGTCACTATGGACACATTCAAATGCAGACGAGTATCTATGATTGGTATTTGGAAATAAAGATCTTTAGTGTTTAGCAAATTGGCAAGATTCAAAAGTCAAACTTTCAATGTTAATTCCCTTAAATAGAGTAGGGTGTGTTTGTTTTAGAAGGTGAAAAGAGGGGTGTCCAAGTCTCCTGTGGAGGAGGATAACCTGTTCTTCACTTTGGATGGTGTAGACCACTTTTCTGCTACTCATCCTCCTCCAGTCCCTCTAGTAGGAGAAGTCCCCCTTTTCTCCTAACAGATAAAATCTTCTTCCTGGTGTCCTTTGTACATAGAAAACATGAATCCGAGTCAAGAATAAATCTCCATCCAGTATCGATTACTAGCTACATTAAAGATAGTAAATTTGCCTTTAAGGCAGGCACATGTAAAATGTTTCTTAATACGGTTCTTTTGATCTCGATAATACCTTTTCCTGCAATCTCTAAAATCCCTCAATTTGTAGTTAAAAACTCGGTGACCATTTGTTACTAGTTCAAAAGATTTAAATAAGGACTTGTGGGGTGACATATGATCAGTCGCTCTTGAATCTAAAATCCATGACTCGGATATAGTAGTGAGATGGCTATGAGTAGTAAAGGCAAAGTGCTCACCTGATTGTACCAAAGATGTGGAGCTGATCTGTTAAAGGATCTTGTTCATCTCTAATTTTATAAATTTTTGGATCTCACTCCCATCATTCTCCTTTTTGCTGGTGGAAGGTTCTCCTCCCTCACTGGCTACATAAGCCTTCTTCTGATCTTTTGGTACCCAGGTATCTTTCCGAATCTGTTCCTCTTTCCAGGCCAGCTTTCGACAATCCTTTTTGAGATGGCCGTGGTTCATGCAAATAATGGTGTCTGAAGTAATACCTTCCTTTGGAGCAGGCTTAGGAGCCTGAGAGGAAGGTGCTGCAGAACTCTGATTACTCCGAGGCTCCCCCTTCTTTGCTAAGTGGGCAATCGAGGCTGGAGTGGAAGTTTCTCCACCCTTATAACTTAACTTCTTTCGACTCTCGACATCGGGGGCATTGTTTCAGGGTGCCCTCCTCCCTTTTCATCATAAAAAAAAAATACAGATCATACATTGTTCTTTCAGCATTTCCCTTCAGGGGAAGGTACTATATTGGTAATTTATATCGATGAAATAATTATAACGGGAAATAATAAAGAGGAACCTAAGAAACTAGAGGAGCAATTAGCCTCACAATATAAAGTAAAGAATTTAGGACCCCAAAAAATACTTAGGGATTGAGATATCTCAATCATCTTAACCCAACAGAATTTCAGGAATCATATTAACCCAACAGAAGCTGCGATTTGGCAATGGTTTTGTGGGATGTCATCTATTGACCTACCAAGGGGGAGAGGGAACTGGGGATCCTACACTTGCAAAGTATGAATATGACGCTACTGACGAAGCAGGTGAACATGATTATGGGCCCTCGAAATGATCTCGCTATATCAATATTGAGGGGCAATTAGGGCAAGGGGTTGAATTGGGATAGTCGATCGGCCCCGAGTAAAGGTGCATCACCATTTTGGTAAAGCTAGAGATTTATCTTCCGCCAAGTATGCGAGTTCTTCATTGCTAAGTTAGGGGATGCTCAATATTAGTGAGATGCATAGTCGACACATGGAGTTTTGAGGGAGACATTTCCTCGCCTCTTTTGCGCTTGCAGAGAACCATGATGCCATAGTTGGGGACTATTGGGACAGCATGTAGAGCCTGATCTTTGACAAAGCGGTGTCAAACCAAAGGGTTTCAGAGTTCCTCGACATGCAAAAGTCCGTAATACAAATGATAGCATTGCGTGTAGCACGTGATGCCTGGGAATGGGAAGCATCCTTTTTTAGTCTATAAGGCCTATACCAGGATCTGAGAGAGACAAGGGGTAGAGGACGTGAAAATCATCCATGCACATCTGATCATCTAGAATCAAAAAGTTATGTCCCGGAGAGGAAGAAGATTGTTAGCACTTGTTCTTCTAGTGTCCCTTTGCCCGCGTGGTTTGGGCCGCCCAAGGGATAGGGTTAATGGATGCAACCTCTGAGATGATTTTCTGGGACACAATTCAGTGAGGCCGCCATAGAAGGAAAGGAAGAGGAGGGGGGGGGGAGTACTTGCGGTCCTATGGGCATTATTTCTGTTTAGGGGGAGGTCAGCTTCCGCAAATGGCATAGTGCATGATGTGGAGGGACTACTGGCATCTTGGTTTCACCACACCTCTAGGGGATTTGAGAGGTGGAAAGATAGGGATTGATATTTCAATAACTGGATTGATCACCGCCTCATCGGTTGATTAGCCCTTTTATAGTTTTAAAAAAAACTCAATATAAGCATACAATGGACCTACTAACTGAAACTAATCATTTACAGTGTCATAAGAATGATAACCCTATTGAAGTTAAGCAGAAATTTATAGTAGAATATAAAATTTTGTTCATACAACAAAGCATATGTGATTAATAGGGGCAAAGAGACTCGATCAAATGAAAAAGTCGCGATCGCGAAGGCGAAGACGCGACGTAGCCAAGTCGTGACCCCGAGGGCGTGCTCCTGATGGAGAGACAATGCGATCACGAATGTGTGATCGCGGTGGAGAGATGGTTAGTTCGCGAAGGAGTGACGAGCGATCGTGACGGCGAAGACGCGATGGAGAGATGGAGCCTTGTGAAAGTTGTGATTGCAATCAAATGAGAAAGGCCTGATCGCGAAGGCGAAGATGCGATGGAGCCAAGTCGCGATCGTGAGGGCGCACTCGCGATGGAGAGATGGTGCATTCGCGTTGGAGCGCAGGCAATCATGATGGCGAAGATGCAATGGAGCGAAGGTGCGATCGCAAGCTGGGCGATGGGTGAATTGGTTGACTACACAATTTCTGAGCCTAATGTCGCACTGTTTGAGTTCACCGCGACCTGGGGACAATGGAGCTAGACGAACGAAACAGAGTGGATCGAGACAACCTCGATACTTCGAAACCTTTGTTACGTTCCATGGCGTGAGAAAATTTGAGGAGAGGGAAGCTACGTAGTCCCATTTCGGCAAATTTGGTTGGCACGGTGGTTGCTGGCAAGGTGGGTGAGACATTCTCGTCGACAACGAGGGTCACCCCATTAAATCACAATCCAAATTTGGGATTGGTGAGGGGGTCCCGCTTCGGCATTTTGGTTGCGCAAATGTATTCTATCACGGCCTTGGCACGACAGCAGCCCCCGAAAGCCCACCTCTGCTTCCCTTTTCTCACTGAGCTTATCTCCGCTATTGACGAAGATCCTAAGGAGACTGTACTCCATTGGCAGAACAAATGCAAAAATGCCCTTCTCCTTTTGCTGGGTAAGGGACCCCTGCGATCTGTCAGACACCTAGCATCCCTAGCAATGGTGAAAATCTTTGAAAAAGGTGGCGGCACTCCTAAAAAATCAAGAGCTTGGAGTCTGCAAGGACTGCAAGTAGAGAGCAAGAGAAGCGGGACAATGCCTTGTGCATGGGAAGCAATAATACCTTGCAAGCATTGGCCTATCTAGGGGATGGCAGGTTCTCGACAACGGTCGGAAGTGGGAGGCCAGGCCAAGTGTGGTGGCTGGCCACAAAGTGATGCATACCCCAACATGATGATCAGCGCCGAACGTCGGGGTTTTTCAAACAGGTGACCTCTCTACACCGAGATACTTCAAAGTTGCAAGCTAGCTCACATTAACGCCAAATCTGACTGCTGTGAAAATCTTGAGGCAGTTGGTCAACCTAGGTGGGTCCATTAGTCTTGTCCCATCAACACCCAGTGCTTTTAGTCTCTAGGCAGAAGGCATCTCGCCAGAGGTTGTCGGGACCCAGTCATCTGTTGCAAATGTCGTCAAACAGGTCATCGTCAGGCTGCGTGTCAGGCCAATGACATAGCTTATTGCCCAAGACATTATGGACCAACTCACATCCACAGGTTCCTCCTCGCTCATGCAAAGTCACAAAATGTGACCAAGACTGGGCTTTAGTCCTACATAGGTTGGTAATAGCTCACGTCCTCCTCACTCAAGCAGACCTGCAACAACTAGAGTCCACAGTTTTTCTGCTAAGGCGGGTCCCCGCAGCCAATGGAGTTTTTCTGCTAGGACACAAAGGATCCTAGGCTAGGGGAATATTCAATGGAGAGAGACCTTAGCGGTGGACGGGATCTCCACTCCCTACAAACTATGCATCTTGGTGGATGCGCGAGGAGTCTCGTTTGGGTTTTGCACAAGACAATACATGGCGCTGCTGGTACAGCGTTTCAGTACGCTCCACAAGATCATAACCAATGGTCTTTTTGCAGATGACCCAAATGCCACGGTGGTGGAAGTAGAGGTTCAAGATATTAGTGTTGTCCCTCCCTCTATCAGATGGAGTGCAGTGACAGGCGCCCCAGTCATCTAGTTGTTGGTGGTTCTGCCACTGCCTCCTCTATTGTCCCCCAACGCCTCCCCCGCTCCCACTGCCATCTCCGCCCCCGCCACCACCTCTGGACCCACCATCGTCCTCACCACCTCCTCCACCTTCTACAATACATTTTCCGCCTTTGTCGTCACTGAGCCCTTCCGCATCTACAGGGAAGACATCACTCAGATCCCCGGCAACGAATAAAGTCCTCAGCTTGACGATTGCCTCGGAGGGGGAGTAGAGGAAGGTGGATCCTGACACAGTGGAAACACCACAACTGAGTTTACTACATGCCAATGAGGGGGCTTTTCAAGCGAAATCATCTTACATTGCAACCCCCCACTATGAAGATGACACTGGGAAGATGCAAAGGGATAGATCCCAAAGACCAAGAGCCAATGGCCGCGCCCAAGAACCCAGTACTCGTGTATAGTCGGATCTGTAAGCGACATGGGGAACCGACGCAGGCCTCACATGACAATGACCTTGGCGGAAGCACAAGCCTACCTAGATGGGGTAGGTAAGGTACATCAGTCGAAGGAGACACCAACGATGATGAAGATTGCTGAGGCAATAGAGGCTTATCAAGAAGCCCCGCCGGTGGAGATCCTCGATGCCCACCCATGAAGTGCATCTCTAGGAATGTTCGAGGTTTGCGCAATGAGCGGAGACAAGGGATAGTGGGTCACTACCTCAAGGAGTGGGGAGCGGCCATAGTGATGTTGCTAGAAACGTGTGACGTCCCAGTATGGAATGTGCTTTGCCGCGGTCACTTGGGAGGTATATGTGGCTCTTGAGGTGGTTGGAAGATCGGGTGGGTTAGTCGTTGCTTGGAACAAGTCCCTCTTTGCCAAGGTCAATCAACGTGTAGGGTGGCACGTTGTGGCGGTCCAGTTAGCCCGGCTCGCTAACGGGTGGCACATTGTGGTGGTCCAGTTGGCCCGGCTCGCTGACGGGTGGCAGTGGGTGGTCTCTCTGTTTATGGCCCTACCTCTCCCCCACTTTGGGAGGAGTTATGGGCGGATATCTTGGAGGTTGTGGAAAGCTTCAGCGGGTACCCCTTACTTTTCAGCGGGGATTTCAACGTTACTCTGGAAGCGGCAGATCCCCCAAATGATTTTGGAGGTTGGGATTGTGGATCCTAACAATTCTGGGCTTGCATGGCGGCAGGGCGGATTGCAAGAGATGGGCCCGTCAGATTGTGTGTACACATGGCGTAGCTCGACACTTCCCCATTTGTTCTCTCGTCTAGAAAGATTTTTGAGCTCATCTGAGCTCCTAATAGAGTTCCCATAGGCTGAGGTCTAGGCGCTCCCCAAACCACTTTTAGACCACACCCCTATCATGTGGCAGTCCATAGAGGGGACGTGCTGACCCACCTACTTCAAGTTGGACCAATCGACACTACTTGGAGACAACTTCAAGGAGGCTATGGCATAGTGGCCACTCTGTCTCTTCCTAAAAGAGGTTTAGCAACAAGAGCGGGTCACTCGCAAGTTGCGTCGAGATGAGGCCTTGTCTCAAATTAAGGTCTTGGATGATAGGGAAGACCTTCGACTGCTCAATGAAGACGAGGAATGCGAGCACCAGCGACACAAGTCTGTTGTGATGGGAGGAGGACCTCCAATTTGCTCATGATTGGGATAGTGCTCCCGCCAACTATGGCTCTAGGCAAGCGATGCCATCACAAAGTTCTTCCGCTTAGTAGCCACCCATGGGAAGCAACTGAACTGACTTCATCAAGTTCGTGTGGGCGACGTCATTGTCTCCGGTTCCACAGACATTGACAGAGCACTAACCCGCCTTTTTTTTTGCAGCCTCGAGGCAGAGCCCTCGTAACTTTTGGCGATGGTCATGTCAGAGGGCAACTCGGATTTCATCAACGTAACAGCAGACGCTTGTGCGCCCCCTTTCTCGAGGATGAAGTCATGTCAGCCATTTGAAGCCTAAACGGAGACGGGGCTCTTGGTCTCGATGGTCTTCCCATCTTCTTCTATCGCGATTGCTAGGATGTCGTCGGGAAAGAGGTCATGACCGTTGTGAAGCTCTTTTCGCCGGGGGAGCTAAACATGGACCGCATCAATTGCTTACACATCATCCTCATTCCCAAGCATCAAGGGGCAGTGGATATTGGGGATTTTTGGCCGATCTCCCTATCCAATTTGATGTGCCTGATTTTCGGCAAAGCTCCAGGCGAACCAATTGCGGGATAGCATTGATGCCCTCATTAGCTCCCTTTCAGTCGGCATTCATCCCCGGCCGACAAATGGCAGAGAATGGGGTGCTTGCAAGGGAGACTATTGCTGCTTGGAATTGCAGAGGCGCAACAGGTTTTTTATGGAACGTCGACTTTGCCAAGGCATACGACTCCCTCGACTGGCGGTTCTTATGGATTGTGCTTCGACGGTGGGGTTTTCCAGAGGAGTGGATACGATGGGTTAGGCAATGCGTCACCACCCACTCCTTTTCACTCTTGGTGGATGGCCACCTGCAAGGGGGTGGATCCATCCCCAACGCGGCGTCCAACAGGGCTGCCCCCTGGCACCGTTACCTAACAACTCTGTTGTGGAGGGTTCTTGCAAGGTTTTCAGATGACCAGCCATCAACAAGGGATTCCACTTATCCATTGCGCCGACAACACAATGTTTTCTGCTCGAGGGAATCTCAAAGGCGGCGGAGAACGTGTCAATAATACTGGACATCTTCTTAGACTTCCCGAGTCTTTGCCTCAATCGAGACAAATCCACGCTAGTGACCTTCGGGATGCCTGAAGAGGAGGCGTCGCGATGCTCAGTTATTCTGGCCACACCACGCGAGTCTCTCCCCGTTAGATACCTTGGCATGCCACTATCAGCTAGACGGGTCTCAATACAAGACTGGGAGCCGGTGATCGAGAAAGTGTAGTGGTGGCTAGAGGGGTGGAAGGATCACATGCTATCGCGAGGAAACCATTTAGTCCTAATCAACGCAGTCCTCTCCGCCATCCACACATTCTTCCTATCCATCTTATAGGCCCCGAGTACCAGTCAGAATAGACTTACTTCAAGTATGTGTCAATTCTTGTGGCGAGGAGCCTAACAGGCGGATGCTCAAGCGGTAGCTCTTATGTTCTTGAATATTGCATGCCCGCCTCTCTGCGAGGGCGGTCTTGGGGTTCGAGATATACAACGCACGAATCTCGTCCTCGTCACCAAGTGGGTTTACCAAATGATGCAACCATCGAGAGACTTGGTGACCCAGGTCCTTTGCCGACAGCTATGACTTCTCGATGAACTGGGAGAGTAGAAGTCATCTTACCTAAAGGGCCTCAGCATTTTTGGAAAGGGACTCAGGCCGGTCTTCCTTGCAGTGCTGGCGTGCTTCCATCCAAGCTTGGGGGATGGCTTGCACTTTCGCTTCCGGCTGGATGATTGGACGGGGAGTGGGGTGCTGCAAGCTAGGTTCCTACGCCTTTTTGCCTTGGCTCGGGACCGGCAAACCATGGTAACTCAATATTGGTCCGACACTTGGCAATCAGAGTTTTGTGAGAGACTGTCAGCCTCCCGGTCTCAAGAACTCCTAGACCTCTAGTGCTCCTTGGCAGATTTTTCGACTGACTGCGTCAGAGGTTGACAAATGAGTATGGGACTGGGCCCATGCTTCTCAGCTAGGGCAGCCTACGATCGGATTGGTACCAGACACCCCTCTGGATCTGCCCTTGACTCGGATAGCATGCTGGACCATCTGGAAGAGAAAGCTACCTCTCAAGGTGAAGATCATTGGGTGGCTCCTTCTCTAGAGCCGCCTCTCGACGTGACACAAGCGTAGTAGGTGGAGCCCTTTGGAAATCGGTTACCTGCTCCCTATGCTCGAGGGAGAGGAAGACTACTCCCAAATTTTCTTCCGATGCCCTTTTGCTAAGGACACGTGGGGATCGGAGGGTTTCCCTGGCATGGACACTCAGTCACCGGAGTGCTTTTTGGGACTCCATCTGACGCGGCCCATACCGCTGTGAAGCTGAGTGACAAAAACTCTTTGTGATCCTTTGGGCTTTTTGGCTTCACATAAATGAGGTACTGCCAACCCTCGGCCATGGCTCTCATATACGACACCCGAGCATTGGCCAACGCCTGGCATTGATGGCTCTAGCCATCCCGCCACTGTATTTCATTCTTCTTTTTTTCTAATGGCATGGGGGCACCGTTTTTTGGGTGACCTTCTTTCTCTTTTCAAAAATAAAACTAAATTTATAGTAGATGAAAAAGAATTTAGAGTAGACACGACATCCTATCAATATATAATAGGAAAGTTATTTTACCTTTCTCATACCCGTTTTGACATACTATATGCAGTCGGTGTCTTGAGTCAATTATGCATAGTCTTTGGAAGTCTCATTTTCTGGCAGCCCAAAGGATACATAGGTATCTCAAAGGAATTTCTGTTCCTTTGATATGCAGGACTCGGAATCACATTTAGATAGACAGGTAAGTTGGATTTGACAATCTACTCTGACTTTGACATTGCCAGGTCTTTGGTTGATTGCAGGTCAACTACTGAATTCTATACTTCTAACATTGTAATATGGTTACATGAAGGAGTTAAAAACAAGTGTAGTCTTCAAGCTGAATTTAGAGTACCATCAACAAGCATCGATGAAGTCCAGTGGATAAGGATATTGAGTGATCTGAAAATTCCATATGAAGAACCTATCAAGGTGTTTTGCGACAACAAGTCAGCTGTCAGAATTGCACATGACCTGTTTTATCATGACAAAACTAAGCATGTGGACATTGATTGATTCTACACAAAGGATTATATAGATAACAAGATAATTTGCACTCACATGTGAGTACAGTGGATCAATTTGTGGATCTGTTGACTAAGGGACTCCAATCAAGACTTTCACCAGACTAATGTCCAAGCTTAGAATGAGGAATATCCATTCCTTCACTTGAGGGGGAGATGAAAAAAGAGGAATCTTTTTCAAATTTACTCTATTCTAGTTGTTAAGATTCCTCTATCTCTATGCTAGAACGGGAGTGAGGTTGAAATGTGTTTCCTTTCTTGGAGAGGTGAATGCACAGAAAGAGTAGGAAGAGAAGAAAAAGAGTTCATTCATTTATGTCTTGAGAACTATTTATACAAAGTTTAGGTGATCATTACAGCTCAACAGTCATATTCCATATGGTAACTAGTGATAGGGTATAATTATAAATAAGAAAAGTACATAAGTAAAATTATAGAAAATAGAGGGAAAGATCTGTAATGTTATTCATTTTTCAACACTAGTAAATATTATATTTATGCCCCCCTGAGAATGTGAGATTAGGTTACTGATTAAAATATGACCGTTAGAAAAAAAGAGTCACACTCTCTGTATAAAACTGCCTACTGATCATTTAAACCACTTTTCCTTTTGTCCTTTGGTCTTCCTCTGTTACTCTATCTCTCATCTCTCTCAATTACTCATGATTGAGGAATTGTGATCAATTTGGGACTGTATCTTTGGATTAATCGATGGCTATTTTGATTCTTCTCCATGCACCTCTAGGATCCAAGGGAAACAGATTATTGTGGAGTCTCTAGATCTACATATTTTTAAATCTTCTAAATATGAGAAATCATCCGAGTTTATTCAGATCATGCTAAACCAACCCACTGAAATGCAAACAGGGGTGAGAAATGTGGTCACTATCACGAAGAATAATGAAATACAGTCTATACCCAAAAACAAATGAATGTTTTCCTAAGGAAGCCGTCGAAGGCTTTCTACAAATTGAGATTTGGCCGTAGAAGGATCGAATTGTATCCGAGGAACAGGGGGATACAAAAAAGTACAGTAAATTAATATATTGACAATATATAATAGAGATTTTTTTTACTTTGCAGAGAAATTCATTAGTATTTATTTGTTTGCAGAGCCTCTCAATCGGGAAATTTCCATTATTTATGAGGCAAATTTGATAGATACTGTGCATGGAACATCAGCAGAAAGGAAATTAGCTGAGCAGTTAAGAAACAGTAGGTTTTCAGAGCCATCGATTGAATCACCTATGCGAGGATGTTACTATGTGTCTATTCCAGCTCTTGTGAAACATAAGGTTGCAACCCAAGAAGAACTTACTGCCCTCAATCTTGACAAGGTAATGGAAAAATTCACTCCATAATCTTTTCCTGAGATTTGAAGATCAATAGCTTGATCATTTTCATATGATGGTGAAAGATATCATCTCTCTAATTTGATAATCTTTTTAGTAAATATGTCATTTTAACTTCTCCAGCATCTTTTTATTTCCTTTTTTGGAAACTAGAACGTATCATGTTCCTGTTTAACTTTTTAAGATGTCTCTATTCATGAGTGAAAGCTTTTCAGGAATCCTATTCTAAGTCAAAAAGAATCTCAAGCTGCGGTTAAAGTTCAGCCTCCTGAAAGTAATATCTCATTATCTTTTATAAATGTGCATTCTGTCCCAAGAAACATCTTGCAAACCCAGTCGAAATCATAAGCATCTTGCCAGTGATTGTATATCCCGTTGTAGCTATTCCTAGTCCTTAGTGGATTCTGCCGTCTTATTATCTCTGACCATCTTCCCAAAATCTCTCATCATCTTTCACAAGTATGCATTCTTTGTCAAAATAAGCAATATAGTCTTATCCAGCCTGTTAGATGGCAAGGATGAAGTTGTTATTCCCTTAGTAGGGTGTTTTATTTATAATCTGAAATTTCTCCTGTCAGCCAATTTAAGGTGTTTGTGTTTGAATGGAGAATATCCAGGGCGTCAGGGTTTTCCCATGCCTTCCACTGATCTCTTCCATCTCTATGTATCAACTTCAACACAGCCAAAACCATAATTGTGTTTCCGATGATCGTGTATTCCATTGTTGATATCCCTAGAACTAATTGGATCTTGTTTGGTAAACTGACCTGCTATATTTTTATCTCGCTCATCTGTCTTTCATTCACAGACCATTTTACTTGAAATCTATCACTATAATTTTCTGATTCAAACACATTTTTGATGTATTGTCTCAAAAATTCATGCTCAAGGGTATTCTTTATTGGTGAGGGTGCCCTTGCCTACCCACTTTTCTTCATACTTGTTATTCATCTTCATCTGCTGTTTTTGAAAAAGGATTTCGGCTAAACTTGAAAATTCATTCATTGAATGAGTAAATGCTAAAGAAAAATGTAGGTTCCTTGGATATTTGGTTCTCACATTGCAGTTCACAGTTATATTAACATTTGTTGAAACTTTTTCGGGTTTTCTTGTGCACAGGAACCTTTGGCTGAGAATATTTTGAAAATGTAGGTTCCTTGGATATTCTGTTCTCACATTGCAGTTCACAGTTATGTTTACATTTGTTGGAAACTTTTTGGGCTTTCTTGTGTACATGAACCTTTGACTGAGAATATTTTGAAAATGCTCCACTCTTTATCCATCATTACCTATTTGAAGATGATCAAGAATTACCTTAGATATCACGCCCACAGAGGACAATAATTCTTGTCTATGTCAAAGTCTGTGCTTCATTGGTTTCATGATCAGAGTCATTCTATGTTTATCTTCAACTCATTTTCTTTTGAATGGAGTTTTTGGCTTGGTATGTGATGGGAACTGGTATAATTAGATATAGCTGATAAAAAAAGAATCACTCATATATGTTCATCTTTGACTTGCTTTCTTATGAATATAAACAAGTGTGATGTGAACCCACTATAGGTGACAGAATAGCTATGGATGTTCAGTAAAAGACAAATAAACAGAATGTTTGGCTCTTGGAAAAGCTTGAGTTATAGTCTAATCTGTCCCCCTTAAGTATAAAGAGAGATACCGGTGTGTAAAGGAACTCCAGAATTAAGCATTCTTAAGCTTGGGCAGTGCAACGATGGGCAACCTCTTCGATGAAGGGCATGGGATTGAGAGGAACTCCAGGGTCAAGCATGTTCAGGTTTAGGCAGTGTAGGGATGGGTGACTTCCTTGAAAGAGGGTTTTCAGGGTGAGAATTAAACATGGGCTTCATTACCAGGGTGCAGGGTGCTCAGACTTGGGCAGTTCAAGGATGGGTGACCAAGAAGTACTGGTAGGCATAGAATAAGAAATGTTATAAAGAAATCGTTTAATCTCATTCAATGAAAAATAAATGATTTTTTTGTAGCCATAGAATATTGGAGATGCCCAGAGAACAATGTGAAGAAATGTAACATTCTTTACTTAGCACCTAAAATAAAACCTACTCATGCAGCTTCAGGTTTACTTAGCTTTTAAGGCTAACAGTAGCCATTTAAACCACAGGGATGCCATTTAAACAATAGGAAGGGCTGATGAAACACAACCTTGCAAAGTCAAGGGAGTAAAAATTTATACTGTGCCTGTATTCATTCCTTGACTATGTTTATACTCATATGATACATCGTCTACTTTTCTGTCGAGAGCTCTACTCCCTCTTTCCCTGAGTGTTTCCTGGTAAGAGAGTACTCATGTGCTTGTGGATTCAAGGGCTTAAAAGGCTGGTTCTGTGTACTCAAAGTGCAGCTTCTTCTTATGGAACAAGGCTTTGTAGGCTCAGATCCTCAGTTCTGCTCCTTTTGTCCCTTGAACCCATGTTGTGTAATTTATAAATAATTGTTGTCATCTTGCTTATGTAGATTGTTATTCCATATTTCAGGTTGATGAAGACTACGCATCATATTATTTTATTTCTTCTTGTGGCTTATTACTAAATTAGTACTTAATTGCCTTCTCAGACACAGTTACTGGAGAATATTCTGACAAAAGAATTCGGAGGCGAAGAGGATGTACTATTGGGGGAGATGCAGTTTGCTTTTGTTGCATTTTTGGTATCCTCAACTGTATCACTTACAACACGGTAGAGGTCATTCTTGAAGAAGTATTTTTTTTTGTTTTTCAAAATATGTAGATGGGCCAATCTCTTCAAGCATTTTATCAATGGAAATCATTGATAAGCCTCATGTTTGGCTGCACAGAAGCTGTAAGCATCTGACGTTGATTAATAGTTCCATATAATTATGTTTCTATCTGTCATGTATACACTGTTTGGATGATTTCATTGATGTGTTCCACTCCACTTTTTTTGTCCTCTGGTTTTTCAGCCTTTCAAGACAAGAACAAAGTTGTTTTCGAAAGGTATTACTTAGAAACATGGCTTTAAGCACTAACTACTTTGTTTCGTCTCAAATTATTTAAAATCTCATCATTTCCAATGACTTTTTGAATCAAGAATATTGGTAATCACATCAATGCTATGTTTCTACGCTTGTAAAGCTAGATGGTTATAGAATTAGGAAGTTTAACTTAGGCAATGTGAAAAGCTTGAAAAATATACAGTGCAAAAAGAGTGGGTTTTGATTTAGTTGGCTCTCTTTGGAGGAATCTGTTATTTGGCTCTAGACAAAAGCAGAAAGGGAATCTGTGTTTGATTGACGTATTTTTTACCAATTACTTATATAGAGCCAGGTAATTGAATTTATATAGTTTCCTACAATGTGCCTACTGGTCACAATTTTGTGCCTACAACGTGCCTACAATGTAATGGATCACCAAGAGGCTCTTCTGGTCACAATTTTGTTTCTCTGTTTCCATAAGGGAAATTATCCTAATTTTGTCTCTATATATACAAATATCACTCAGAATCATATTCATTTTAGAAATATTCGTTTTATTTTATATTTTTATGCCATTTTACCACGATTTTTTTTCTTCAGTTTTTGAAGGTAATATATTACCAATTGAAGCATGGCTTCCGAAAAAATCATGGAACCAGTGGGGGAGATGCTGTCTCTCTTTCCCTTGATGATGTGTGGATCTCAAAAGATGGTTTCTTGAACCATCATTGCAAGGTATTGATTCTAATTAAAGTTATCATGGAATGCAGGCATATTATTGTGGTCTGTTCTTGATAATCTGGGATATCTATCCCAATTACATATATTGGCTCTTTTGTTCACTTTCTACAAATTTGTGTTTTCATATTAGTCATGCATGCAGAGGAAGCAATATATGTCTTCTTATCAATAGTCATCAAAATTATTTTTTTTAAAAGATAAGAGAGAAGGGCACTTGGAATGATGCCCCCCCATTGTCATTAAAATAATGACGAGTGATACAGATCATGTGTTACAGGGGTACAATAGTCGAGGGGCCTAGGCCGCCTCTGTGCCAAAACGACGCAAACCCCATCGTGTCGTGCTGAATAGCATCGACGGAAGGGGTACGACCCCTGAATATGACCTCGTTCCTATGGGTCTAGAGGGAGCATAATGTGGCAAAAATAGTCTGCCACTCAGCTTCGCGACAGAATGGTCTGTCGCTGAGCGACCGCCAGAACGCCTCCTCTGATGACACCACAATGCGACCGACACTAGCCGCCTGCCACACAGCCTGGGCCAGAGGGCAGACGAAGAACAAGTGCGAGCAGTCCTCCACTGCCCCTGCACATAGTGGACACTCCACGGGGGAGTTTGGAACCATCCGCTGCTGCAGTGTCCTCGTCATCAGGCGCCGTCGTGCGAGGAGCCAAGCGAAAACTTCCTTTGCATCATGAGCAGTTTATGTGATATCTTCATTGAGAGCCCTAAATTACAGATAACCTGACTGTGTTGTGGTGTCTTCTTTTGAAAACTCCACCTCTGCCTTCTGCACCACAACCCCCCTCCCCCTCTGTCTCCTTCTCATAGTCATCTGCCTCTTCCCCATTTGCTTATGCCTCCTTCCTTGCCCCGTCTTTGCTTATACCTCTTCCGCCCTCGCTACTTCCTCATTTTCACTTGCCTCCTCCCCCTTCTCTTCTACCTCTCTTCCTCTTCCCTCCCTCATTACTTCCTGCTTTTCACTTTCCTCCGGCTCAGCTTCCACCTCTTCCTCTTCCCTCCTTCATTACATTTTCCTTTTCACTTGCCTCCTCCCCTCTCTCTTTCTTCTCTCGTCCTACCCAGTCCATCTCCTACTCCACTCCGACTCCATTTCCTCACCACATTGACTGGTCAACAGCGCAAATAACCCTATGTCTTTGTGACATGTCAATGCTTGAGATGACAGTCATCTCAGGTTTCTGGTCATTTTGGCCCAAAACAACCTTAGTTTAGAGCCTGACTATAATGCGAATGAATGTAAAATGGGAGTTTCTTCTGCAGTGTATCCTTCTGAAATGGTTTTCATGAGAGAACAAATGGTAGCGAGTCAGCCTATCATGTAAACCCCTGAGTGGCACCTTTGGAGATCAAGTCATAGTCGACCCTTGTTCAGCTCTCAATTCATTTTTGTCAGACTGGGTTCCTGACACTGTCATTAGTCCCAATCTATGATAGCTCACTTTTTGTTAGTCTGAGGACTATCCTGTTCAACCCTGGAATTCACTGAGGAGTTGTGCTGGAGTCCAAAAGCTCTTGAACACTCTCTAGCCAATAGAACACTCAGGGGGGAGAAGTCAAGGTCTCAAAAAGGAGGGTAGCGTTACAATGGGCCCTTTTTATAGGAATAAAAATTAAAGGGTGACCAAAATGACAACACCCTTGAGAAGACAACTCAAAACATTCTGATTACACATGACAATACTTATCTCAGAAGACAGAATGGAAAATACAGTGAAGAAGAGTCCTTTGCAAATTCACAAAAGATGTCAGATAATTCACAATCCTCCTCTGACAGTGTCAGCTTCTAGAAGGCTTGACTAAATGAAAGTACAAACCAAATAAAGTGTCTTGCCATCTCTTTATCTATCCCAGCAAAGCGGATAACAGAGCAATGGGCTTTATGGGCTACTTCAAGCTCTTGCTCCGCCTAGGTGCAATAACAAAGCTGACAGACTTGAATCCACAAGCCTAGATTCATGTGAAAGGAGCCAAGTCTTGACTTTACAGACTTAGCCAAACCAGCTCTGGAATTTGTGCGGGAGTTACTTTTGAGTTCATATGCACTCTCTATTGAACAAAAAGGTGTAATTAAAATTATTCCCTCAAGGGTTACAAAGGGGAGCTTTAGGTAGGCCTAAAAACTTTTTGATCCAGTCACACAAAGAATGGGACATCCTTGAGAATACTCCTAAAAACTTTTTAGATTTATGCACATCTTATGGCAAGGATGTGCGATGACAGAATTAAAAAGGCAATAGAAGATTTTAAGCTTTAACAAGGTGGAGAGAGTTCTTCTGTACATTCTAGTATCTGAAACTTTTGAGTTAAAATTTGTTAGATTCTAGATAATCCTCTACAGATTTTAGTAGATTTACTTAACAAAGTTGTG
Organism: Lemna minuta; assembly: GCA_024174645.1. Taxonomy (NCBI): domain Eukaryota; kingdom Viridiplantae; phylum Streptophyta; class Magnoliopsida; order Alismatales; family Araceae; genus Lemna; species Lemna minuta. Next base: position 3,369,264 of record CM044105.1, read on the forward strand.
ACCAAATAAAGCAGATTAGAAATCTTTTTAATCCACGAGCACTGAAGCACTCTGAATTAGGAGAAAACTAAAAGCTTTAAAAAGGATCGATTGGAAAATAGCATCCTCAACGTTTACAATAGGTTATGGATGCGTCAAACGTACGGAATCACCAGCATATTCCTGGACTTTGATCATTAATTTCTGCATTTGGTCTAAAATCCACTTATGCTTCTTGCAGAACTTCTTCTCCTTGGTTGAGCAGGCCCCAGTCGTCAATGGAGAAACTCTTTCATGGGTAACCTCCAGATCAATCTTTCTTGAATAGATAGTTAATTTGATTCGTATTAAAAAAATAATCGGTTTTTTTTGCAGACGAGGAAACTCAAGGAGCTCCTAGAGAGGGAACTAGGGTGGGATTTGCAAGGAGAAGAAGACGAGGTTTGCCTCTCTGCCATATCGCTTCATCAGTTGATACTTAATCGAAGATATTTTAATCTTATATCATGATTCTGTTTGAGAGAGAATGCCCTATTTCTGTGCAGTATTCTCCCGTTGTCGTGCTCCCGGAAGAACCCTAATATTTTACTTTTCGTCACTGTAAAGAACCGCCTTTCTGCTCTAGGGACACTAAAGGAATACTAGGTGAGTCACTTCTTCAAGTTTTAAAATCTCTCTCTCTTTCATCTTTTTCTATCTATCGTTGTCCCCGGAAAATACCGTAATCCGTTCACTTACCCGCTTTCTCTCTCTCTCCATAAAGTCGATTTGCCCGTTTCATAGAAACCCCCCTCTCTCTCTCTCTCTCCAGATCTCACGGAACTCCCTCCCTCTCTATGTAGAAAAAGGTTGTTGACCTATTAAAGAAAAACACCCCTTCTCCCTCGCCACGCCACTTTAAAAAAACCACGGCGTGCGCAACAGCAACAGCGCAGTAAATGCCCAGCATTCAAGCCTTAGAGAGAGAATGCACAGAAGAAACAGCATTAAAAACGAACAGACCCAGTTTTTTACATGATAGCGCAGCTGTGCGCGTTCTCGTCACTGAAAATATGAGCACCATAATCTCCACTTTCAAGTGATAGTGGATAGTGATGAGGATAGTAAACAGCCGCCGTCTGCTGATATGATGGATAATATCCTGTATAAGATGGCGGCACAACCGGCGATCGATGGTACATCATCTGCGGCTGCGGCTGCGGCTGCGGCTGCATCATGCCCATGTTCATTCCCCCTGGTCTTCCCATGTTCATCGTACCCATGTTCATGTTCATCATGCCCATACCCAATGTTATGATGCGGCGCCTGCTGCTGCACTTGATGGTTCATCCTTGGTTGCATGAGCGCCTGCGGTAAATTTACCTTTGCGGTAAACTTACCGCCACTGTGCTGCTTCTTTGGTGCAATGCTCCCCTTCAACTTGCTCCCCAAAAAGGATAAATCTTCATCTTCCATGTCCACGTCATCATCTTCTTCCTCGTACCCTTCCTCGTCGGAGCTCGGCGGCGTCTTCTTCTTGTTCTTCTTATGCAGTTGCTGCTGCTGCTGGTTCTTCAGAACATAGGGGGCTTTGCTTTTGTTCTTCACTGGATCTTGAATGGGTGTCGCCAAGATCTGTTTTTTCTTGTCCGGAAGCTTATTCTGGAAAATAGGCTTCTGGGACCAGAGCTCGGCGTGCTTGCCCGACTTAGCCAGGCGCTTGATCAGCGTTCCAGAGTCTACATTCCCGGAAACGACGACCTTCTGATTCTCCGCATCAATGGCGACGGTGTACACACCTGGAGGAAGAAGACGAGGAACAGTCAAAGCCCAGAAAACGGTAGAGAGAGAAAGAAAGAGGAAGGAGAGAGAACCTTCGATTTTCTGGAGAACTTTCTTCACTTCCTGCTTGCAGCCGTCGCAGTGAATGTGCACTCGGAGGACGACGGTCTGAGGAGAGAAGCCAATGAATCCAGATCTCGAGGAGAGAGAGAGAGAGGAAAGGTACCTGGATCTTGAGAAGCTTAAAATCGTCATCTTTGGTCATTTTCGCCGCGGCGTCGGAGAAGCTCGCTCAGGCTTCCTCCTTCAGTAAGATTCTCTTCCCTGTCTCTCTAACCCTGTAACTCTTTCTCTCTCTTATATGGAGCAGAGCACATGGGCGCGTTTATCAGGGGTCGGGTAGAGAGGAAACATTTTAAAAATGGTTGAGGTGTTTCTGCCACGTGCCGGAGTTCCACCCGGTTGCATAAGTCTATCTAACGACCAAGAGAACGAGGTCTTTAATACGGCATGTAGAGAGAGAAATAGGAACTTTGGGTTTGGATTTGACGTCTTGCAGCGACTCGTACTGGAGAATAGGAGATGATATCAACAGCGACTTGACCGCTTCTCTCTCTCTCTCTCGGTAACACATTTCTTCGTCCTATCTAACTGTCTGCACTCTGCAGGCTTCTTTCCGAGTGGGGCTTCTTTCGATCTCTCTCTCTCTCTCTACTTAACATTCTATCTTTACTTATCTATCTTTCTTTGTCACGAAGAGACGATGGACAGGATAGGCAGGAGCAAATCCAGAGAGAGAAGGGAGCAGGTGGCGCCGTTACTCTCGGTCGGTCCTTCTTCAATGCCGCCTTAACTCTCTCAGTCCCCTTTAGGCGATTACCAGAGGAGGTTTAAAGAAGGCGGAGAGGACGATGTCAACGACCAGTCAAGTCAAACTTGCGTAAAAAAGCCCCTCGGAAAGGCACCATTTTGCTGACTGCATGGCGAGCTAGATGTGGGCCCGCCACCTCGCTGAACTTGCTTCGTTGACTTCTCTCCACACTTGGTAATTGGAAAAGCAGGGCGGCCAGTCTCAGTCCCAGTCGAGAGAGTTAATATTTGACGATGCCCTTGGGGTACGTGGCCGGCAGACAGAGCCAAAAGAGCATTGAAGAGGGGCATTAATGATGAGCTGAGGCGCTTCCCGGGGCAGCGTTAAGCTGCGCGAGAGACGGATGTGTCTTCGGACCGAGGATGCACGTGACGCCGCTCGGATCCCACGCTCGGTGTGAGGGACACACGTGATGGGGAGGGGAATTAGCACTTCTCTCCGACATTGTCAGACTACTCATAAGGAGAGAGAGCTAGGAAATAAATACGAGAGAGGAGGACCACATCGTCAGGATTCGCCGCGGCGGCCGAATCTGGCGAGGCGCAAGGGACGGTGAGGCCGCTCTCTCCCATTTTCTCTCACTAATTTAATACAATACGTTATGGACATTTTGAAAGGTGGCCATTGGACTTCCTACCAAGGATAAAGGAAGGCCCAATAAGTAAATCGTAATTTGGCACAGCTTAGCGAGGATTTTTTTTAAAAAAATCATCCTAGGAATGTAGAAAATCTTCTTAGGAGAGTACTAGCTGAGGAGAATCTATCAGGGGAAAAAGTCAGATGCGGGGAGAGAGAGTGAACTAATTTAGAGGTCTTCAGGGGAAAAATCCAAGGTACAAATATCCCAAGTTATGAGAGAGAGAGAGAGAGACACTACAAACATTTGTGAAGAACTTGGGGGAAATCCATGGTAGAAAGCTCCTAGCTAAGGGATGGGCTTTGTAGCAGCTTCTCGACCATGAGACTCTGCTGCACGCCGCTCAGAAACTCAGAATTGATGAGAGCATTAGAGATGGCAACAATGGTCTTTGGTGAGTCAGCATTGACCTGTGGAACAGGACGTCAAAGGGTTGACCGGGGAGCTGACCTCGGAATATTATTGGATTTTGATCCTAAGATGATTCACATACCCAAACACGACCATTCAATCCCACGGCGATCTCAAAAGAGAGACTCTTTCCCAACGCCTGGAGAACAGGACAAGCGGGGCTTTTCTGCAACCTGAAAGCATACACTCCATGGTTGAAACTACATACCGTAGAAAGTAATAGATTATGCAGTTTCTCAATCACATCTCACATGCTGGACAATCCAGTGGATGATTCGAACATGAACCCATCCTTCAGTTGACCAAATTCTGAGGCTTTCCCGCTGGCTAATAATAATCAAACGTACAAGAAATCAAAACAATGAAATTAATATTCATTCTGTTGATAGTAACGTGGAGAAACATTAAGTCTCATGATTACTAAATCCTAGTATTCCTCACATCATGACTATTATGGTGAAAACCAGAGAAGAACACTAAAAAAAATTACTGGGTAGGGTTCCTTGTGATTACCATCGGTGCAGGATAATTCAGGATTCATTCCAGTATTTGCTTTAACCACCCTGACGTAAAGAAGAGTGCCCACCTGTAATCAACCCAGAAGTCAGAAGATATGCCTTCATGATGAAACAAAAGTTAAAGAGGGATCAAATGCATTTACAAGCCAAACAGTAAAGCTTGCCGCTGAGTCGAACATGAGATTTTATCAAAACCTAGGAGTGGAGTACCAAGTTAGGGTTTAGTTTCTCCCCCCACTCAGGATTCTTTCCACCCCTCTCTGTTGAGATCTGCCCTTTCCCATCAGAGTCAAGAGTTTCATTAAAGTCGTTTATCTTCTTCCCCATGTTTCTGCAACCCTACCTACAACCCTCTAGATACCACGAAGTTTATCAACATTATAAATGTCGCAGTGGAAATGAGCGCGACCCGGTAAGACTGTACATGGAATCTTATCATTGACAGCGCATGATAGCGCATGAAAATCATCAAGCAACAAAACGCTCAATCTGTTCCATACGAACACTTAACAGAAGGAAGTAAGAGGAACGAAAATTGGATTGCCTGAATTCAGTACAGCAGAAGGAATGGACTTATCTTCTTAGTCTACATAATCCCTTCCCTCCTCTTAAGTTTTGAATAAAGAACTCAAAAAACAAAAAGAAACTGATCGAAGGCTTCAAATGATCTCTGAGATATGACCTTCTCGATCAAGCAGTAGAGAGGCTCTGAAACCATGTTAAAACTCAGTCTCTATGCTCAAAAGATATGAGTGTTTCTTGGTAGAGAATGAAAAAGTTAGATTGCATTTATAATTGATGGTTAATTATACAGATCTATGTGACTGTCACAACCCAACAGTCACATTCCTAATGGTAACCTGCGATAGGGCATAAATACAAATATTGAAAGTACATAAGTGCAATTATAAAAGCTAAAGGACAAAAATTGTTAATGTCCTCCGTTCTTCAACAACCTCTTTCGTGGAAAGAAGATGATAATTGTATTGGTTGATCACTAATTGCAGGTGATTTTCCTTTGTAACTTTTAAAAAAAATATCTCAAAAGAAATATTAAAAAGCTAATAAAAACGAAAAAATGAGAATTTTTATTTAATCAAAAATTTGAAGATCAATGCTGAAAGAGTAAAACAAGTTAGCAAGGAAAATTAAATACCTCAAACTTGGGTATATTTCGCCTTGTTCCCCCTTCAAATGCCAAGACAGGTAGATAAGCCAGAGAGGGTCCCTTTATGTCCACAAGAAAATTCTAAACATTGGAAAACATATACATGAGATACACAACATAAGCTTCTTTTTTTTTCCGAGCCAAACTATAAGGATTTATAATACTTTTTGTTAAAATATTTGCTTCCCTCATTAAGCCTCCACCCTCCTTGCTCTTGTTGAGGCAAGATTCAAAAAATCACGACAGAAAATCCTTGGTTGAAATTACACATAGGGCTAGTTAAATTCCAGCTTCAGTCACATTAAATGGGCCAAAGCCCACTTAAATCACTTATTCCCCACATGGGAAATATGTAGCTTAAGTGACTCGTATTGGGCCACTAATAATTTGTGACCCACTATTACCTTAGCGAAGGCAGATAACAAACATTAAGAGAAGAGTGGCCATTTATAACCGTGGCCCGCTTACATATAAAGAGGGAAATAACTGTAATTTCAGAAGAACCCTTTCAAATCAATCTATGATCTTTAGGGCCCTCAGCTCTTCAGAACCCTTACACATTCATTGCCATAATTTGAGCTTTATCTTCAACACACTGAGTAACTTCAATAAATCAATATCGATTGATCCCATCCAACTGATTTTTACACCTCAAACTGATGATAATGACACCAAGAAGCGAATGAGGACCTATACAGCTGATGCAGCACAAATACCCAGACGAACATTCACATCAAGGTCAGAGTTCCTGCCCTGGATGTTTGCTTGTCAAAGTTTCAATCTCAATTGAACAGGCAACAGGGTTCTTGATGGATTTATTCCCACTGAACTAGAAATCTTAAACCACCACATGAGCATGAGAGAAAGAAAAGCAACACATATGTGATCAAATGCTTCATAAAAAAAGCTCTAAAATTGCCTACTCCATAATTTTCAGATGTTCGGTCATATTTTGTTTCCTACAAACTGGAAAAGATAATCAGGTAGAGCAAATTTTTCTGCCTTCATTGGAAATTCAGGTAGAGCAAATCAAATTTCTCATGTTAGAATTTATGGAAGATTTGCACTCACATCTGGCTTACAGTCTGCCACTATGCCAAGAATTTTATCACCAGCGTACGGTATATACTGCATGAGAATTAAAAAAGTGAGTACCCCAAGAATTGTGTAAATAACACTTTGTAAATTTGGTCAGAAGACATATTTACAACAGGATCTAATTACGAGAAAAAAAATTGTTAAACATCTTTCGCTATGGCATAGATGCACCAGCACTCACTCTTTTCTGTGAGTTCTCAATCACGTACTTATTTGGCTTCAAGAATCTCAATTTTCCTGCCTTCATTGCGGTGATTGCATCACCATCCTGACAATTAAAAATGCAAATTCACATAAAATACAATCTCAAGAGAAAAAACACAAAATATCCCAAAGAATCCCAAACATGGGAGGATCTTCACCTGTAACAACCCTGAACCTAGTTTTACATTCGGATCGGTCACCTTCGACAAGTCTAGAATAACATCTCCTGGAAGCTAAGACCAAAATTCTGTGTGAAGTAATATTGGCTACAAAAAAAAATATTTGAAAAACTCCTTACCACCATTTTGTCAATGTGGGCTCTAATCAAGGGAGCACCAGAAGATATCTCTTCTCTTTCTTCTTTTTTCATCCTTGCTCAAGATTTACAGCTCCACCTCAAACTGTCTTTCCCAATGAAGGAGACTATTTCTGATGAATTTAAAGCTCCACAAAATATCACGAGAGTGGCTTGTAATTACAAAGGAAATGAATATTCTACTATCATGAAAGATCAATAAGTGATTACATTTAGTAAATAGCATGTCCTTGAAGTGACTGTTTAGCAACGGTCAGTCAGAAGATTTACTGACATGGCAAATTTACAATAATTTGAAAATTCTGGGTAATTATGAAATTAATAAATATAACTGGGCCTAATGGTAAAATTGCTAATTATTGATAAATAAATGTAATTAGCCCTTGATCTTCTCAACAATATCTACATGAGTCTTCTCATGTTTTCATGACTGAGCATGGATAGAAATCCAAGACAAAATGGCCTAAAAGTGAATTAAACAATTGACTGTCATTCACTGATACTTGACCAGGATTTGGGGTCCTTGATCTCTATCCAACCCTCATTCGGAGCACAGGATGGCTGGGATTGAGAAGGGACACACACCCCTTTGTCCAGGGTGTGCATAAGGAGACTAAAGGCCAACATGTAGTGAGACACCGACCATCATAAAGTACAGTTAAGAACATATTGAAGCATCGTTTTGGGGTGCCCTTCTCCCTTAAATTAGAAAAAAAGAACATATTGAAGCAGAAAGTGCCATTAAATGTACACTTTTTTAGGTGGTTGCTCCTCAGAAGAACACTCATGGTGAAAGAATTCCCGAAGACACTATTACCAAACACTTAGGCAAAGTGTGTCATGTGTATAGGGGGTGAAGGAGATTGCCTCATCTTTTCTTTGAGAGCCTATTTACTAAGGCGATTTGGGCAGTCCAGAGGACTCCATGGGTGGATATATCTCCAGGGGAAGTCTTCCGTGGATCACTATGGGCTGGAGCTTTCGGAAGAGAGACACAATGGGGAAGGATCTTTGCAGTTATGTGGGCAACTCTGGCTGTATCAGAATGAGGTCATCCTCAAGGGGAGGACGGCCGTGATGAATGGGGTAGTTGATAATATGGAGGGTTTTGCATCTTGTTGGTTTAGTAGGTGGTGAATTGGCTACAGTGAGGACACTCAGTATGGTCCCTACTATATTGGTCGCGCTTTTAAAATCTTATAAATAATCAGGTTGATCGCCAATCTCAAGAGATCTTCCTTCCTTCTTTCAAATAACAGGGATTTGGGGTCACAAAAAGTGAGAGCTTTCTTAAATGGAAAAAAAACCTGATATCACAAAAATCCTAAGAAATTCTACTTTCCATAAATTGCTAACGTAGTTTTTCCGGATAATGAAAAAAATCTTTGTTTTTGTAGGAATAGGTAAAACAGGATGAGTGGATGGAGTGGACCACACAGGAGCATACATACCAGTGATGATCTCAGCTCCCTCTAGGCTGGAGCAGATACTTGGCAAGATAACAAATCATGCATTCAAACTTACATTACTCGTTTGAACATAAATATATTGTCCATCCGGCGCTTTAGAGAGAGATAGAGCGCTCTTAACAGAGGACTGCTGTTCTTAAGAGATAGAGCGCTTTGTGGGTTTTGGACCCTTTTCTTTTTTCTTTTTTTTGAAAAGAAAATGAAGGTCACCCAAAAATGGTGCCCCCATACCATTAGAAGAAGAAAGAATAAAGTACAATGGCGGGATGGCTAGAGCCATCGATGCCAAGCACTGGCCAAAGCTCGGGCATCGCATATGATAGTCATGGCCAAGGGCTGGCAAACCTCGAAGGCGACCTCGTTTCAATGATGCTAAATAGCCAGAGGATCGCAAAAAGTTTTTGCCACTCGGCTTCACAACTATATGGGCCGTGCCAGATGGAGCCCCAAAAAGACTCCACTGACCGAGTGTCCATGCCGGAGAAACCCTCCGCTCCCTACGCTTCCTGCACAAAAGGGCATCGGAAAAAGAGGTGGGAGCAGTCTTCCCTCTTCCTTGAGTATAGGGCGCAGGTAGTTGATTTTTCAGGGCTCCACCTATTGCGCCTATGTCATGTCGGGAGATGGCTCCGGAGAAGAAGCCACCCTAAATTCTTCTCCTTGAGAGGGAGTTTTCTCTTCCAAATGATCTGAAATGCTGCCAGAGTTGAGGACAGATCCAGAGGGGGGTCTGGTACCAAGCCGCCTATAGGCGGCCCTAGCTGAGAAGCATGGGCCAGCCCATACCCATTTGTCAATCTTTGACGCAATCGGTCGAAGATTTGCTAGGAAGCCCTAGAGGTCTAGGAGTTCTTGGGACCGGGAGGCTGACAGTCTCCTACGGAACTCCAACCGCAAGGTGTCAGACTAATACTATGTGACTATGGTTTACTGGTCCCGAGCCAAGGTGAAAAGGCCTGGGAACCTAGCTTGCAGCGCCCCACTCCCCGTCTAGTAATCCAGCCAGAAGTGGAAATGCGAGCCATTCCCTAAGCTTGGGCGGAAGCACGCCTGCACTGTGAGGAACGCCAGTTGGAGTCCCTTCCAAAATGTCGGGGCCCCTTGGTTAGGATAACTTCTACTCTCCCAGTTCATTGAGAAGCTGTAGCTGTCGGTAAGGACCTGTATCACCAGGTCTCTCGGCGGTTATATCATTCGGTAGACCCACTTGCTGAGGAGGGCAAGATTTGTACGTTGTATATGCAGAATCCCAAGACCACACTTGCGGAGAGGCCTGCATGCAGTCTTGTAGTCTACAAGAGCTATCCCTCGAGTATTCCCTTACAAGGCTCTTCGCTAGAAGAATCGACACATACTCATAGTAAGCCTATTTCGAATGGTACTCAAGGCCTGCAGGATGGAGAGGAAGAAGGTGGGGATGGCAGAGAAGACTACCTTGATCAAGACCAAACAGCCGCCCTGCGATAGCATGCGAGCATTCCACCCCTCTAGCTGCCACTCCACTTTCTCGATCATCGGCTACTAGTCTTGTATCGAGACCTATCCAGCTGATAGCGGCATTCCAAGATATCTGATGGGAAGAGACTCACGTGGTGTGACCAAAATAGCTGAGCATCACGCCGCCTCCTCTGGGTTCTGTACCCTTTTTCAAAACCAAAACCTATGTCAAAGCCCAAAAAAACCATTTCAAACCTGAAATAGAATCTTACTTTAGACCAGAAATTTATCCAACTTCTAACCTGAATATTAAGCTTTCTGACCTGAAAACCTATCGCTAATCAAACCTCAAATCTATCTCAAATAAGACCTCATTTGAAAACTTGAGTTAAAAACAATACAGCTTCTTTAATAACCGAAATCTAACACCCATTTGCTGCTGTAATACCCCTATTTTAACACTGAGATAAGACACAACCTGCTGCTATAATAACCTGAGCCAAGCAATTGGATCAAACACAGATCCACAGATAAAATGACCTGATTCAAACACTTAAGCACCAACCTGCTGCTAAAATAACTACATATATAACACGTTGCCCTACGATTAGACATCTGAATGTATAACTGATATATATCCAAATATTAGAATACCAATGAATATCTAATCATGCATATCTAATAGTATGTCTATGCATCTATGTAACTACTATATATCTCCAGAAATTCATTAGCAATAGATATATAGATCTATCTATAAATAAATATATATATATGTATCTAACTACGTCTACGAAAACATCAGATTCCAATTATTTATATGCCGAGATCTATCTATTTCTATATCTCTAACCATATATATAGATTTAAATACATAGTTCTAATTGAATTCATGCAAAATATATACATGCAGAAATCTATTTATATAGAAATCCTAATCAAATAAAAGATTTGCAGAAATAAATGCAGGATTCTCTCTATCTTTTCAGATATCCATAACTAATTAAATATCTACAATATATATATAGATAAATGTATATATGCAGAAATCTATCTATATATCTATAAGGCCCAAGATCGGGGGAGGATACAGAGATGACATTGGTTCCTTGGGATGTAGTATGGAGATTGGTCGAGCAGGGAGGGTTAGGATTACTACATTTACTAAATATGAACGTGGCAACATTGTAAAAGTGGGCAGCCAAGATTATGAGTCATATGAAAGAACTGGCCTTGAAGGTTTTTTTTTTAAACTGGCCTTGAAGGTTATAAGGGACAGTTATGGCACATCCCATGAGTGGGAGGCATGCACGGCCCCAGTTTGAGGAGCATTTGCATTCTGGTTGACTAGATCACAAATTGGGAGATGACGCTGTATTCGGCTATTGGCTAGATGACTGGTAGACGAGAGGAATCCTATGAGAGAAGTTCCTGTGCCTTTTTGCCTTCATATGAGACTCAAGGGTCACTGTCAAGGACTGCTAGGATGGGACATGGAAACTGATTCTGGAGGGCACCCTATCAGGTCAGAGGGTAGAAGATCTTTTGTGCACGAAGAGGTCCTTGATCACCCTCACTTGGAGCACAGGATGGTTGGGACCCCTCCCTCTGTCCAAGGGGCATGTATGAGACAACTAGAGGCTGATAGATAGTGGAGATGCAAGCCATGATTCATACATGTAAGGTCATATGAAGCAGAAGTGCCACTAAAGGTCCGGTATTATTGGTGGTTGCTCCTCAGAAGGAGACTTATCACGTTATTATTCTGGAAGGAACTATTCCTAGATACTTCGGCAGAGTATGTCATGTGCACAGGGGGCGAAGGAAACTGCTCACATCATTCCTTTGAGTAGCAATTTTCTAAGGTGATTCGGGCTACCCATAAAACTTCCTGGGTGGTTATGTGGGAGATCTTGTTGCATTGGAATGTGGGCGTATTCAAGGGAAGAATAGCCTCGATGGATGGTGTAGTCCGCAATTTGGAGAGTTTTGCTTCATGTCGATTCAGGAGGAGTGAATGGCTAGGGTGGGGAGGATCAGGATGGCCCCTTTTGAGTTATTAATATATCAGCTTGATCACCGATATCAGGTGATCTTCCTTCATTCAATTCGGATTAAATATCTAATATATATGAAAAAAATCTCTCTACCACTATATACATATGTGTGTGTGTGTTAAAAACGAAACTTGAATGGGTTAAACAAAATCAGACTACCGGAAATCAAGGAAGTCAAATTTACCACAAATCGGAACAAAGCAACGACTTTCCATGGATTCTAAACAAAACCACTAACGAAAGCGCACACGATTTCCAATGCCTAAATCAAACCTGTGTTCCCTCTTTCTCTTCTTGACACCGCCTTTCCCTATTTTCTTTTCGCTTCTTGTTCTCGAATGAAGTAGAGAGAGAGTAGCGATTTCTGCTTCCTTGTATTCTTCTTGATCTTGAGCTTTTGAGAGAGCGAGAGAGAGAGGGGGGTTTGAGTTCCTTCTTTGCTTGAGCTTGACAGAGGAAGACAGCGTACCGGTTCCAGCCCAGATGTGTGTCAGTGTGTTTATATCTCTCTCTTTGCTTGAGAGAGAGAGAGTCGTTTTCTCTATATTTTGATTTTTGGAGAGCGGGCAAAGAGACCAGGGGGGAAGCGAGAGAGCGAGTTCTCGACTGCCTCGTTTGCCCTAATGTAGTCGACAAGAACCCTTCGATGCTAACAGTAATAAAAATAATAAAGAATAAATTTATTAACCAGGTATTCTATATTATCTACGCATATAGCAATTACAAAGAGGCTTAAATACGACTATGTATGGCAGTAATGATGGAATACTGATGATGATGGTATCCCAACGTACCTTTCTCAAGAGATTTAGCTACATGCATCATAAGTAACATTAGATTATATACATATTCATCAAATCATAGAGATCAAAGGTCTTAACTCATTAAAAGCAACCTTTCCTCATCATTTATTTATTGCAAGCAATCCAACTTTCCATGAGTGCACCGTGTCTATCGAGATCGATTGCCGTTATATTCCTGATAAGGTTCTCAAAGGCGGTATCACACAGCTCCCTACATCATTTCATGTGAGAAGACCATACATATCTTCGCCAAGGCCGGAGTCAGACCACCGAGGACACCTTTTGCAGCAAGTTGGGCATGTTCAACATCCACACTCGAACTTGAACGGGAGTCTTAGTGAAACTAATCAACCCTAATGGTATCATTGTAAGTACTCTCTCTGGTGTAAGGTACCTATCTTTAAATATAGGGGGGAAAGGCCCTCCTTTGTTTGCTTGAACTCTATTCTCTCGTTGAGTTTATGCAACCTTAATAGAAGAAAGACATATATATACTCTATTGCAATGGAACACACAATCACTTGAAGGTGCTTCCGAAATGGCCTCATGTTTTTATGGCTCTGATTTGCTTTTCAAGTCAAAGGGCATTTTTGCATCAACTCCATCAAGGGCTTATCAAGTTCTCTTAGAGTTCTTAAATACATTCATTGATGAATTTTATGATTGATCATATTCGAAGCATGATTAATAATGATTGTTGACCAATCAAGAATCCTGAGAAGAATATATGACATCATGAAAGATGGGCTTCCATAAAATGAATACTCGACAAAACTGAACATCATTTTTGTGATTGTCACAATTTTGGGCCTAACAAGAGTTTTAGGTTTTGAAAAAATCAAGATAAATAAATAAAAGGTGGCAAGAGTGCTCTCTTAAGAGTGCTCAATCTCCTATGGATTGTTGAATGGATTGTTTATTCATGTTCAAACTGATATAGTAAGATTGAATACACAATCTTTTGTCTCATTGAGTAAATTGCTACAGCTTGGAGGGGGCCAAGAGCACCATTTGTATGCATGCTGCTTTGTATTTCACTCCATCCACTCGTTCCATTTTTACTGCTTCCTAAAAAAATTTCTCCCTAGTAGGGCAAAATCCAAAGGCTATTTTATAGAAAATAGAATTTCTTGAGATATAGTCTTATGGTTTTTGTGAAATGAAGTCATTTCAATTTAAGAAAGCTCACTTTCATTTTAATCCAAATCCTTGTTGTGTATTAGTGAATGACATAATCCATTGTTTAGTTTCACGTTAAGACCATTTTATCTTGGATTTGTCTCCAAGCACAATCATGAAGATGTGTTAAGACTTGTGTACGTGTCCATCAAGAACACACTATTCAACTTGAACGAAATTGACTGCATGATTACAAACTTTATTATCATTTATGATAATAGGAAAATTCATGTCCTTTGTAGTTGTGAGACACTGTGTTGTTATTTTTGGACTAATAGAAATGTATCAAAACAGTTCATCTTTGGAAAGACACTTGAGGTGGAGCTGTGAATCTTGAACAAGGATGAAAAAAGAAGAGAGAGAAGAGATATCTGCTGTTACTCCCATGATTAGAGTCTTAATTGATTAGAGTCTTAATGGAGTAAGGAGTTTTTGTTAGTTGTAGCTAGTATTGATGGGATATGATGCTTGATAAGCTTTCAAAAGTTTGACCAAAGCATCAAACATAATGAAATATATTAAATTAAATATTCAAAACACTAAGGCCTAAATAATCGATGATCATATCATCTGGCATAGATTAAAATTCATACTTATAGGTTCATTGAAAGAGTTCTTGAAGCTATTCAAGCGTCTAGCCTCTAGCAGTATTCATAAGATTGTCAAAGAATTGCATCTCCTCTTTAATGCTCTTCACCAACATAGAAAGAGAAGAAATGAGAGAGTTTTCACAAGGCTTGCATAGGCACCTTGAGTTGTCGTCATTTTCCTCCTATCTATAAACATTGGGTACATGAACTTTTCACGCAAACCTTTAAACTTAAGGCTATATCCACCAATGCCTATTGACCTTATGTGTTGACCTCTAGATCCATATATCCACCAATGCCAGTTAATAACTCAATTTTCTTTAAAATATTTGTTGGTGAACCTTATTAATTAACTTTATCGATTAATTGATAAATTTACAACTTGATTAATTTATTAATTGATTAAGTATCTATTTAATCCAATTGACAAGTTGAGTTACCAGCTTGTTGGTGCCAAGTTACACGACATGTTCTAGGAGCTATGGAGTTTATAAGAACTCTCATATAGAACTATGTTGTCATCAATTATCGTATACATATAATCTTTCATCTTCGTAAGACTAATAAATAACTTAGCGTATGGTTAATTGTTAAACCCTAATCAGTCACTTAATTTAGCACTAATGTGCAAAGAAAATCATTATGAACACCTTCTTCAATGTTTCCACTACCTTGGCCAATGATTTCATTACATCTCATTCTTTGAGTCAATCTCTTCAAATATTGATGGTGGATGATCCTATCTTGACCACTCAATTGCCTTCAAGGAATTTATGTCATATCTAATATATGACATTTTAGAGATCCTATGGCTTGGGATTCTTAAATCTTTTGTGTCTTAAGTTTAAGGACTACGTACATGACTATAAGATGAATCAACCTAATTGATGATTAGGTATAATACTATTGAGGGCTTTATATAGATCAATTCAATAAAAATTTTCTCTAAGGAGTACCCACTATCTATCCTTAGTGTCTTCACATCGATGGCTACGTGATCAACTAAACTTATAATATGAGTTATATCAAATACTATTATTCTTTATGGATAATTTGACGTCTTTCTTGAATATCCTTCACATATGAATTTTTATGATATATATTTAGAAACTAGTGATTATTGTATTATGATTTCATTATACTTCACTTAGTCATTAATAGGCCAAATTAAGTGGGACTATCTTTTTTTATTTATGCGCAAGTGACGTGCTATAATGTAGAGCATTTGATCTCTCCATTTTAATCACGACCCATGATAATCACTTAAGTGGAGGGAGACGTGGCACAATCCTATTCAACCAAAAATTGCCTTTTAAAACCTTATGAATCTAGACTATCGATCTGAAGAGTCATAATGGATAGGATTTAAAGTACCTGATGGACTCATTTCAACAAGCGTTGTGATTTGAAGTGTTTGGTGAATATCTAATGGAGGTAATTAACTGAAAATTCCCACTTCACGAAGCGACATGGCAAAATCTTAGCACTCTCATGGAGATCCGACAATTGAAATTTAAGGACATTGATTCGACTCCTTATGTTTAATCGTAACCATCAATCTCATGACTGGAGTGAAATCATAACAAGGTAGCCATACTAGAAGGTACAATTGGATCATCTTATTTTTGGGACAATTAATGCTTATTGGGTTTTTTGTTTGATATTTCTTCACACCCAAGAGAAGCAAGCTATGTTTCCACCAAACTAAGATATATAAGTTTTATTTAATTTCTTGATAGTGAAATAAGACCAAGCTCATGAGCTTATTATCCTAGGTTGGAACAAGTTGATAGGATTCTTTTTTATGTCCCAATGCCCTTCCCTTGAGGGCTAGTGATTTTTACCCACATGGAAATGCCACCCTTTCTTTGAATTAATTTCTAGAAGTCATAACAAGGTAGTTATACTAGAAGATGAGGCAAGTGATTGGAGTGAAGTCATAACAAGGCAGCCACACTAGAAGGTGCAATCGTATCATCTCCTTTCCACAAACAGTTAATGCTTATTGGGTTTTTTTTAAAACATTGCTTCACACCCAAAAATAGCGAGCTATGTTTCAACCAAACTTGGATATGAAAGTCTTATTAAATTTCTTGATAGTGAAATAAGACCAAGCTCATGAGCTTATTATCTTAGGTCAGAACAAGTTGATAGGATTCTCTTTTTTACATCCCCATGCACTTCCCTTGAGGGCTCTCCGCCACATGGAAGTGCCACCCTTTCTTTGAATTCACTTCTAGAAGTCATTACAAGGTAGCCATATGACATTTCATGAAAATAATTATATACTACTAATTTATCAAATAATGGCAAAGATCATACCTGGGTGTCGGTATCCGCGAGTGTTTATAATTTCTTAACGTGATTTTGAAAAATGATCGCCCGTAGTCCGTAGAGAAGGGGTCGAATTCACTTATTCTCGTCGAATTAAGGATCACGAAGATAAATTCACTTCGGATCACTCAAATTATGATCCATCCGAGTTAAATTCAAGAAATAAAAGAAAAATCCGATGTTGACCAAGTCAAAATTGACGAATTATGTCAAAAATAAGCCTTAAATTCCCCGGCAACGGCGCCATTTGACGAGACGAGACCGCGAGGTCGTCGATTTCACACGGTCTTGTGTCAAAAATTAATCCGAACTTACCAATTTGGGGAATTAAGAAAGAATTGAGGGGTATAATGGTAAATACAGGTCGAATCCACAGGGAATTTAGGTATTTTCGAGATATCTTTTGGAATTTGGTCAATTGGACGATGAATTGAGGTGAGAAATTAGGGAAAATGGTGTTTTTAGAAAGAAGACTTCAAAACGAATCCACGGAATCAAGAATCATCGAATTTGGACTTGATTTCGCGGAGAAATCAAAATTTGAAGTGGAGAGAAATTTTCGGACGTTGAAATCGTGATTTTGGATGAAATTCTATGAAATTGAAAGCTAAATCCTAATCTAAACGAAAATTAAAGATAATAGGAAGATAATCTAGGAAAAACTGCTTCCACTAAACCTGTTTAGCGATCAAAACGAGGTGATTAAGCCGATTAATCACCGAAAAGCGTCAAGAGCGTCACGGCCGGCTTCAGCGTCGATTTCTCCTTCGATTCTCCACCAAATCTTGATTTCAACCCCTCCATGGATGCGGAAATGAAGGAGGAAGAGGATGGAATCAAGAGAAACGAGTGGATCGGTGTCTAGACAAGTCAATTTTATTGAAATCCAACTCGAATGCATACATCGACGAAGAACACATCTATTTAAACTAAATTTGGGCGTAACCGTCCGATCGTTTCGATCGACGGTTACGATGAAACGGTCCATCGTGGACCGTTTCGATTAAGTCGTGGCCGTCGGATCGTGATGGACGGCCACGATTTAATCCAAGGAAACGCTTTATAAGAAACACTTTGATCGCGCCCCTTCATTCTTGATCCGACGGCCCGGATGTCTCCCGCGAGATTTAATCTGGACCGTTATAACGCTTCTAAATAGGGACGTGTTTGATCCTTGATCCATGGGCCGCGTGTCCACCCGATCGGCGCGCGTGATGCCGCCACGTCGCGTAGATCATGACCGTTATAATCCATGGATTTAAAACACGTGGTCTTGATCTTTGATCATGGACCACGCTCACGCGATCGACGCGTGAGATCGACGCGCGCCGTCGATCCGACGCTCCTCCTCGCGCCACGTCACCTGAAAGGTAAGAAGAGTGTGGAGATTAGTCCCACACGGAGATTATTTCGGAAACCGTCGGGTTTATAAGACCCGACGGTTTCTAAGGGTATGACCCTTCCCATATAGGGAAGGACAAAGAGCCATTTTATAATATATAAGTAATAAATATAATATATATAAAAAAACCGCGCCACGTAGGTGCGCTGCGCGGGTCCGCGTGGCTCTGCCACGTGACCTTGCGTGCCACGTCGCACTCGCGTGGGCCCCGCGCGCTTTTTACATTTTTTTTATATTTATTTTTAACGTTTTTAAATAGAAATTAAATCAAAAAAATAAGGAAAAATCGAGAAAAAAATCCCATTGTAAAAAAATCATATCTTTTAAAATACAACTCCAAATTAATCCAAATTTCTTTCATTTGATCTGAAATTTAATTATCTATCATTCTAAAAATTCAAAATATTTAAATAACAAGAGTTTTAATTTATATTTCAAAAATACACTCATTTCCTTAAGATTTTAAGTTTAGAAATTTAAATGAATGTTTATAAAAATAATTTCTCTTATTATTTAACTTTAAAAATACTTATAATCTCAAGTAAAGATAGGTTATAAAATCATTTATCCTTAATTTATCATAATTAACCCTAATTTAGTGTATTTTGAGATTATAACATAAATTTGCATGAAATGATAGAAATGCACTCAAAGTATGATAACATGCACATAAATGTAATGTTTTATGCATTAAATTACATTAATAATCATGTTTTATCATGTTAAGATTGCATGTTATCACCATACTAGAAGGTGAGGCTAGTGATTGGAGTGAAGTCATAACAAAGTAGCCATACTAGAAGGTGGGGCTAGTGATTGGAGTGAAGTCATAACAAAGTAGCCATACTAGAGGTGAGGCTAGTGATTGGAGTGAAGTCATAACAAGGTAGCCATACTAGTTGGATCATCTCTTGTGCATGGAGAGTTAATGCTTATTGGGTTTTTTGTTTGACATTGATTCACACCCAAAAGAAGCAAGCTATGTTTCAGCCAAACTTAGATATGGAAGTCTTCTTTAATTTCTTGACAGTGAAATAAGACCAAGCTCTTATTATCCTAGGACGGAACAAGTTGATAGGATTCTTTTTTTACGTCCCCATGTCCTTCCCTTGAGAGCTCTCAGCCATATGAAGAAAGGGTTGCTCCCTAATAGTAGACTTAGAAATGTGGATCATTTATAGTACATTAGCATGATATTGAGATGTAATAATTGAT
This sequence comes from Lemna minuta, assembly GCA_024174645.1. Lineage (NCBI taxonomy): Eukaryota > Viridiplantae > Streptophyta > Magnoliopsida > Alismatales > Araceae > Lemna > Lemna minuta. The sequence goes on from CM044105.1 coordinate 3,388,713, forward strand.
AGATATTATGCGGTTTATAAGCCAATCACACTTCCATGTATCTTCTTTATGTTCATTAAAATAAAATTTATTCATTGTCATTCATATGTGATGTTTGCAATGAAGTCCATGAGCATATGGAATGACTAAGTGAATTATGAGGAGATAGATCATAATACAGTGATCACTAGTCTTTAAACATATGTTCTAAACATTTATATTCGTGGGATATTCAAGAGAGACATTGAATTATCTAGAAAGAATAATACTATTTGATCCAACTCATATGATGAGCATGGTTGATCCTCTAGCCATTGATGTTGAGACACTAAGGATAGAAAGTGGATGTTCTTTGGAGAAAGAGTTCAATGAATTGATCCGTATGAATCGCTTAATAGTAATTATACTTGATTGTCAATCAAGTTGATTCATGTCACGGTTGTGTATGTGGTCTTTTGACTTGAGACACGAAAGACATCTTGTGGATGGATGATCGTGTTTTGATTATGACTTACGAATCCCTAGCCATATGATATCTAAAACGTCATGTAATGGATACGACATGAAGTCCACAAAGATGAATGTGAGATTAAGATGGGATCATCCCCCCTCGATATTAGAGAAAATTGAATCAAGGAATGAGATGAGATGAAATCCTTGGCCAAGGTAGTAGAAATATCAAAAGAGTTCCCGATGATTTCCTACTTGCATCAATACTAACTTGAGTGACTGATTAAGGTTTTGCAGTTGGCAATACCTTACGTCATTCATAAGTCTCGTGCGGATGAAGGATTATATACACATGTAAAAACATATTTATAGGGTTCCTTGTGAAAAACCCTCAAGGAAACCCTATTAAATTATATAATAGTTTGTATTATTTTATGATGCACACAATATATCATTATCAAATCTCTCCACATCATTTATTTGGTTTACTTTAAATTGATGGGGGTGAAATTTGATATACAATTTATTTAAATTTTTTCAGTATTAGAAATTTGTTTAATGTGATTGACACTGATTTAATGGTCATTTTTTCTTGATTATGCCAATTTTATTCAATGGCCTTTTCCAAATTTCTCTTCTTTAAATATCCATTTTCATTTTTTCGTAAAAATTTCCCCTTTTTCATGGGCCATTGAACATTTTAAGAGAAAATTTTAACTATGTTTTTCAATTTCCTAATTTACTCGATTTATTGAGTCCCATTCTCAAACTTGAGATGACACGTTTTATTGGGTTTAAATCTAAATTGTCAAAATATTTTCAACCATCCCGCCTTTAAATCGCTGAAATGCACTCCGGTCGGCATTCTCAATCAGTAAGAAACTTACTTCAAACCCTAATCTTGCCCTGGAGTCTCTTGCCGCCCTTAATCTTCCTGTTCTCCGAGTCTCTAAGCCTAATTTATCAATGCTGCACAGCTCATGATTTACTCAGAAATTTTCCTCATATTGAGACGTGATATACGTCTCCTCGGCGTTGACAATGACCCCGTTTCCCGTGTTTCTAGCTACGCCACGCGTCCATTGTCTTCTTCCTTACCATCGTCTACTGGATGCAGATCCGACTGCGGTGATATGCCTGAAATTCCGCAGCACTCGGGAAATGCTCAGATCATGCACGTCAGAGCCTGTAAGACGACAACTGAAATTTATGTAAGCTTGGCCTGGACACCGACTGAATGAGTGGAAAAAGGAGACGAGGAGAAGAGGCCAAAAAGGAAGCAAAAGGCCATGGTGGAGTTCGGATGCTTCCAAAGGCGATGACGTCCGAGTTCTCCATGAAAAGTTTCGTCTTTTTCTTCCTCTGTACTCTTTTCAGTTCTCGAAAAGGCCTCCATGGAGAGTACACTGGTGAAATCTCGCTGCCTTTCGGCCACTTGGAGTGCAGAAATCGAGCTCAGGAGAAGATCGAGATCGTCCATCAGTTATCAGCGTCATCTCTTCTAGAGTTTTGACCACGGGATAAAGATCTGCGAGATAAATTTACTAGAAATTCATATATGAAGTGGATCTCGCTACCGACTGAGAAGTCCATCACTCTTTCCTAAAATAAATCCTTTTCCCTGCTCGCCAGCTCTCCTAAATCCCTGTCCTCACGCAGTTCTCAAATAAACTCTCTCCTTCTCCCTCTCCGTGGGTCGTCCCTCTCTCTCTCCGTGGGTCTGTCCCTCTCTCTCTCTCGCTCCCTCTCCCTCTCCGTGGTCTCTTCCTCTCTCTCTCGCTCTCCTCTCCCTCACCGTGGGTCTGTCCCCCCCCTCTCTCTCTCTCTCTCTCTCTCTCTCTCCCTCTCCCTCTCCGTGGGTCTGCCCCTCTCTCTCCCTCTCCCTGTGTGTGTGTCTATGTCTCTCTCTCCCCCTCTCCGTCTGTCTATCGGTGGGTCTATCCATCTATTTGGATCTCTCTCTCTCTCAATGAACTTTTTATCTCCAAGACAAGCTTGATAACCGCGAACTTTGAAGCTTCTCTCTTTCTCCCCAGCTCCCCTCCTCTCTTCTTCCTCTTCTGCCTCCGAGTCAACGTCTGTCTCCTCTAGAAGGTAGATAGCTGCAAACTTCGAAGCTTCCCTTACATTTTTTGCTGTCTCCCCAACCGACCTAAGTTTCTCCCTCTACCCACCAAGCATATCCCGTTACAAAGACTTTGGGAATGCAGTTGCGCCCCTGGAGTCTCAGAATCGATTGAAATGTCATCTCCGAAGACGGGAAAGGAGACCTATCCACTTCCTGATGATTCTCGTGAGCTTATGGGCATTTCATCTTTGTATTTGCTCCTTCACCTGCCGAGCTCTAGCAGTCAGAGTGTTATCAGCTAGCCCGGCCGATCACGAGCACACCGATCGGGCAGTGACCGTCGGACACGGATCGCGCTCGCAATCGTCCCCACCAGAAGATTTCACTGGAAGCGAGAGAAGTGTTCCGAGCTGCCCTGATCCCCTCCATAATCGCTGACCTTTACATTTCATGGCTTGCGAGGGTATTATTGGAAATCTTCAGAGGAATGAACCAGAAGAAGCCATGGAGAAAGACGAAGAGGAAGAACGAAGATGGAAGCTGTGTGGGCGAAGGTCGAGTTTTCAAATCTGTTTTTGTCTCTATCCCGAAATTCACGAATATAAGCTCGTTATTTAGTTCTCTCTGGCCTTGTGAGTTTGGCTTTAATATAGTCATGATGAACGTCGCCATGATGAATATCTGTCCTTCGAATCCGGTCACATGGCGATGACCGCAGACCACGTTCTAAAGACAAGAAATCATACGAACCCGTCTCTCTGACTCCGTCGCTTTCTCTCTTCTCTCTAGTTGGTCTTCTCTGACTCCCTCTGTCCTCTCCTTGCTCTCTCATGTTAGGTCTCAGTAACTCTCTCTTCTCTCTCTCTCCTCTCTCTAGGTGGGTTTCGCTCTCTCTTCAGTTATCTCTTAATCAATCTCCCGCTCTCTCTCTCCTCTCTCTAGGTGGGTTTCGCTCTCTCTTCAGTTATCTCTTAATCAATCTCCCGCTCTCTCTCTCTCCATCTCTCTCTCTCTCTCTCTCTATTTTTCGAGTTCGGACTCTTCTCTCTTTCTTTCTCTATCTCTCTAATTTGCTAGTTGAGTCTCTCAACTCTTTCTCTCTACTTTTCTTGTCCAGTCTCTCTCTCCCTCCATTTTTGTTGTCAAGTCTCTCTCTCTCCTTAGTCGGACCTTTCTCTCTCTCTCCGTCTCTCTATTTTTCTAGTTGGGTTCTCTCTCTCTCTCTCTCTCTCTCTATATATATATATATATATATATTTCTTGTTGGGTTTTTCCCTCTCGGTCTCTAGATGGGTTTCTCTCTCTATTTTCAAGACGGGTCTCTCACTCTCTCCCTCTCTCTCTCTATATATATTTTTCTAGTTGGGTTTCTCACTCGCTAACTCTCAGTCTCTATTTTTTTCATAGTTGGATTTCTTTCTCTATTTTTCTTGTTGGGTTCCTCTTTCTCTCTCAGTATATTTCTAGGTGGGTCTCTCCCTGTCTCTTTCAGTATATTTCTCGTTGTGTTTCTCTTTCTCTCTCAGTATATTTCTAGGTGGGTCTCTCCCTGTCTCTTTCAGTATATTTCTCGTTGGGTTTCTCTTTCTCTCTCAGTATATTTTTAGGTGGGCCTCTCCCTGTCTCTCTCTACTTTTCTAGTTTGACTCTCTCTCTCTCTGTGTCTCTCTCTCTTTCTAGCTGGGCCGGGGTCTCTCTTTCTCTCCCTCTTGTTGGGTGTCTCTCGCTCTTTCTTTTTTAGTTGGATCTCTCTCTAGTTGGGTGTCTGATACTCTCTCGTTAGGTCTTTCGCTCCATGCAGTAGTTCTTTTCTGAAGAGCATCAACGTGATCCGCGGGGAAGTAGAGGCTTCCTTGTCGGGTAGCTTTTGGATTCGAATCGGATTGACCCGTCCTGCGAATCTGTCACCCGTATGAAACCCTCCCATAAACAACGCATAACGCCCGCTTTTCAGACTGATTCCTTCCAGCGTTAATTTAACCCTGGAACAGAGAGGGAATCCCGCTCACTGCCGGCAACGCCTGAAGCTGGGCCCCCCGGAGATGAAGGGAAAGAAGACTCTCATGGTGGATACCTGCCTTACTCTTTCGGTTTGCAGTCCATGGTCCTGTAAATATTCTTCGTCAAGATAACGACTGAATTGACTAAGAAATTCACGGATTATGAGAATCGCGCAGCCGCCAGCTGGTGCTGACAGCTAAGTAACCGCCCGTCGGGAGTTTTGCACGTCCAGGGAGCTCTGATCGAATTCCTCGATCCGACCAATCCGATCGTCGATCGGATCAATCGTGTTATTTCACACCTCCCAGGCCAAAACTGAGAAATGATCGAGGCAATGATCGAGAGTGATAAATGGGTACTTTATTCAATCTATAAAACTTCGATCATTTTTGTGTATTTTAATTTTCTGTGAAGTTTTCAATGCACACAGTCGATCAGAGTGACAATAGATTGACAATTGCTCCCTCGATCACGCTGATGATTGATCGAGGGGTCTCTATCCGATCACTGATCAGATTGAAGAAGTGATCGACATCCCTCGATCCCATTATTGATCATACCCAATTGACTGATTGATCAACATATAACTGATCATGATCCCCTCACTCAGATTGTTGTTCCATATTCTTGATGATAATTATGAAATATCTAGGAACCTTCATGGTTTTATAAGCTGACATGGGACCAAACAAGTTGCACTGACACACCTGAAGGTGAGAAAACATTCAGCTTGTTCTTGTTCAGCTTGTTCACCTCAAGGGGAGAAGATATTCAGCTTGATGAGAAAAACTGCATCCATGTCATCCTTGTTCTTGTTCTATAGCAGACTACATCAGAGCATATGGGTGCTAACCCTCAATCATCAAGAACGAGAGACAAACTACGTTGTTTAGAGAGAGAGAGAGAGAGTAAAAAAAGGGCTTCCAAGGGACGTCTGATCTTGTAGATCAAACCTCATGAAAAAATTGCGATAGTCAAAGATTCATTTCTCCACATTTAAGGCAAGTCAAAGTCAATCAAAAGAGATAAATTCTGTATCAAGAATTAAGGTCTAGTTGAACTCGATTCATTCTCATAAGTCTATTCCTAAGTGAGCTTAATTCTTTTGGATAAGATACCACACAAAAAATCACGATAATCAAATATTCATTCATTGTCGTAGAAAAACATGGATTTTAGTCTAAAAGATTTTTTCAAGATACAAGAAAAAATTGAGAGAGATAGAGAGGGAGAGAGAGAGAAAGAGAAAGAAAGATCTAGAAGTCTGATAGAATTGATAATTTCAAAGGAGGCCAAAAGAGAAAATCAGAGGGAAGAGATGTAGAGAGAATTAAGAAAGAGGGAGAGAGGGATAGGGAGATCGAATTTGAGCGAAAGAGGGGATGGGAGAGGGAGAGGCAAAATTGTTGATTAGAGAGTAGGAGAGAGGGAGAATGGGAGGGAGATAGAGAGACAACTAGGAGTGAGGAACATGAGGAGTGTATGGATGAGAAAGGGATCTCAAAGAGAGGGAGAATTTGGGGGAGAGAGGGATAAGAGAATGAGAGTATGAACAAGGAAAAATAAAGTGAGTGGATGAGGGAGGGAGAATTCAAAATTAACGGCAAGAACTTCCCTTGTAGTAGGGAAGTTTCTTGATTCTATATGATAGTTCAAATTGATAATGATTCGTTATCTTTTTTCCCATGTGTCATGCTTCTCTTTATCTCTTCAATTCTCATGGTTTATCCCTAACATTTTGATTATATTATGCAGCCATTTTGTATTCTTTTGAAGATTACTCTTGCTTGCTATACCATGTCTCTTCTTCTTCATCAAAACTCTTATTATCCATTAAATCTTTCACATCATAAAACCGAAAATGTTTCCAATAATATTGAAGCTACTTGAATTTGGTCGAACAAAAGTGTGGATTAGTCTCCGATAAATTCCTAAAGGTTGTATTTCAATTGAAGGTAAGCATATAGTTTAGAAATTTAGGCATTTTAATTATATTATGTAATAATGTATGAAATTTGATAATTTATAAGAGATTGTGTATTAATTCATGTCAAAAAACTTTAAATTATTATTCTATTAATAAGTTTTTCCAAATATAAATGTTTTCATCTTCCAAGATGACTATGAGTTGGTGATAACATGCATTTATACTTGTAGTTACATTCTTATTATCTGATTTTACTTCTAAATTTACATGATTATGATATAGATTTTTCATATTTTTAATAAATTTTTTGTAAACCTCATCCCATTTAGCTTTAATTTCACAAAATCACTTAATACTAAATCACAATTTAATGATTTTATGGATTTCAGGACTTAGGCTAAGAAATAAAGGAGAAATAAGAGAATAAGAAGAAATCAATAAAGTCAATTTCAAGTACACTTTTTTTGACATTATAAATTAAACCAATAGTTTTTTACGATCGACCATTTATTTCTCATAATGATGTAGTGAGAAGAGAGAATGAGAGAAAAATGAGTGTCTAACTTCTTTATGTTGAGAGAGTCTTATATATAAGGAATAAATGAGCCTACCAGAGTAGGCCTAATAAGGAGCACAAGAACAACTTCCCATAAGCAAAATAAAAGAGATAAACACTCACATAACCATATCTTTTTCACACTCCCCTCAAGCTCGAGGAATTATCAAATGAGTGTCTAAAAATGATGTCCCATACATGAAGAATGATCAATCTTTGTCTTCTTTCCTTCTGGCTAGCCATTGCTAGAGGCAAACAAAGAAATATTAAGAACCCTAATATTTTTTTGGTCTCAAGATTTAAATCAGCCCCAATAGACTTTTAGAGCTTGAAATGAAAATCATGCCCACAAAATTTCAGCCCCTAACTCGATCAGGATCATGAGATATTGTGATTTTAATTTGGAGCATTTTTAGTCGTTGATCTGATCTTCTCTCTCCTCAAATCATGCCAGTCAACTCTCTCCAGGCCGGTCAAAATTTGCCAAACACGAGCAAAGTTATGTTAAATACCCCTCAGCTCTCTCTCCTCTTTCCTCTTTCTTTCTTCTCTCCACTATCTAGGTGAGACAAGAAAGTGGGAGACGGAGCAAGGGAGAGAATGAAAAGAGGAAGGACATAAGAATTTTATCGTCCTCTCCTCCTTGCACGTGTGTGCGCGCAAGAAAGAGGAAGAGGGAAAGATGTGTGCTCGATAGAATTTGTTTTCATCGTGCGAGAGAGGAATAGAGAGAGGCAACGTGGTGAGGGGGAAGAGAAGAAGAAAGTGAGAGGGAACAAAGGAAAGGAGGAGTGGGGATTCTCCTCGCCCCTCACCTAATGACAGAAGCAATTTCCATCGCAAGGAGATGCAAGGAGAGAGAGAGAGAGAGAGAGAGAGAGAGAGAGAAAGTGGGAGAGAGAAGGAGAGAGAGAGAGAGAGAGAAGGGAGAAAGAGAGAGAGAGAGAGAGAGAAAAGGAAGAGAGAAATTTTGGAGGAAGAGAGAGAGAGATCCCGAGAGAGGGAGAGAGAGGGAAAGAGATCGGGGGAGAGAGAGTGTTTCTATCATAATTTTTCTCTTTTATTTTATTTTTAAATTAATTTTCTTTATCAAAACATCATTTTTCAATGATTTTCATTTAAAAAATCTCCTAGAAAAATCTCAAAAATAAAAAAATTATTTTTTAAAAAGTAATATTATTGATAAAGAATGAATGTTTGTAAAATAAATGCTTAAAATGTTTTTAAAAAGTAAATGCTTATAAAAAATTATTAATTTATGCAAAAAATCAAGAATATTCTCTTAAACATGAAAATTATTATTTTAATCATTTTAAATCATGATTACATGCATTTATGATTAGAATTTTAAGAAAAAGTGCATAAAATGAATGATATTAATGCATGAAATTGCATGTTATCAGCAAGTCATTACACTACTGAGAAGCTTTCCAAGGGCTAGTAAGACACTTAGACAAGTCTACATCAAGGTGATTATTTTCAGGGCGAGGTTTGATCATTTATTAATCCATTCAGCATATAAACACATTAGGGTCCTCACATGCATATTTAGAGGATCATTTTAGGGGGTAGGTAGTTTCAGTTTTAGCATTATAAATAAATTTATGGGCAAAGACGCCAAGTATCAAATTTGAAGGCAAAAACCAAAGTCAAAGGCAAAGTCAAAGCAATTATTCAAGGAGTTTGTCGTTTTAACAATTTGCTTGTTATAGTTTATATGTGTTAAGTTTAGATTATTTATTGTTATTTGTTTCATATTTATTTAGTTTGAATTCCATTTTTGTGTCGATCCTTGGTATGAGTTTATTTAGAAATAAGGGATAATTAAAATCACTTGCACATGCTAGGGTGACTCTAAGTGAGTCATACATACCCATGAGGGTAAGAGGGAGATTCTTTAGTGAATCATTCCTAGATGGGCAGGTCTAGGAGGTTAACCAAAAAGTCAACTCGAGGCATATTTGTTCTTCACCTTAGAGGTTTATGCAACATTGAGGATGGACAACTCACCTTAGAGGTTTAACACTGAGGAGGCTTGAGTACTTCAGAGAAATAGGTTGGTTTGAAGGGTTGGGAGTGGTGCATGGAGCTTTGGGTGTCGATTCATGTGATACAGGGCAAGCGGCAACAAATCAAAAGACAACGGCAAAGTGAGGTCACTAGCTAAGATTTATGCGGTCGTGAAAATGGGTCACTGATGAAACGATTTATGCGGTCGTTGAAAACACACAATCGTTAGTCAAAAAATTTTTATAATTCCGAACTCACAATGACTAAAATATAAAATCAAGTATAATGAAAAGATGGGGTCGATCCACAGAGAACACGGTTGACTTTGATTAAAGGGTTACTTGGTCAAACTTAGGTTTAATTAGGGATTTTAAGAAATAAAAATAATATATAATTAATGGAAATGATATGAATATATCAGAGAATATATTTTAAGAATTTTAGAAAATAATTTGACGAAGAAAAGTCAAAAGTCAAGGTCAAAGCATTGACTTTGACCACAGGTTGACTTTCTGTAAAATCAGAGAAGAAAAAGAGGGTAAAATATTACAAAAATTATATATTCAGAAACTAGAAAGAAAATGGAAATTTAGATGTATAATTCGTGATTTTTCGAGAAGAATTAGATTTATTATGATTTATTGAAAATCAATGATCATAAAAATCCCGAAATGAACACTTCGGTCCAAATCATCAAATTGACTAACCAAATGATATCCAAATGAAGCAATTCACATATGAATATAAAAAAAATTTTCAAATTTTACCTTGTATTTTAAGAGTAATTGCCCTGCAAGTCAACGCCCAAATTCAGATTGAAAATGAATAGTCGTTGGTCAAACATAAAATTGGAGGGTAAAATGTTGATAAAATTTTACGAATTAGATATTCACGAAAAGCTGATAAAACAAGGAATCCAATGAAACTAAAATCAAACGATATGGACTTAAGATTAGGGAGAAATCCTTGTTTCAAAATCAGCAAAAATCTGCACCCAAATTTGGGCGAAACGATGAAAAGTCCTATTTCTCAAATGAAATTACCTATCTAAATCTAATATAAACTACATAAATGACAAGGGATACAATCGAATCACACTACTAACCCGATTGACGCAAAGATTTGACTTCAATTCGCATTGATTGAAGAGTATTTCCTCGATTTCTTCTTCGACGTGTGTTCGGCATTCAAGGGGTGATTCCGATTGATTCTTGCAATGATTCATGACCAATCCTGCCTCAATATGATGGTCATTGAGTCTAAAACATAGGGGGGTCATGAAGAACTTAAGATTTTACTCCAAAATTGCTTAATTTCTTCACAATTCAATTGAAAGTGCAGTTACAAAGAGAGAACATCATTTTTATAGGAAATTTTATAGTGAAAAACGCGAGCCGTCCGATTCGCTGAAGATGCTTTGGATGGCTGAGATTGCGCAAATTCAGTGGGCCACGATCCCAAGTCCCGTTATTTTTCGCCCGTTCGATCTTCATCGGAGTATCCAGATGTGGCCACGTGTCGCTTCGTTGTTCTTCGATCGTGCGATAAAATCGCGGTCGTCCGATTTCATTAATGAGATCAACAGCTTAGAAAATTGTCACCTGCGTTGATGGTGATCTGGTGGAATCGAGTCCACTCGATTAACGCATCTCAATTGACGCGATCGCATCTAACGCACCCTACATCGCCACGTGTTCTACAAAGAAAGAAATCGGAAAATTGTCCCACACATTGAAAAATAGTGGAAACCGACGGGTATAAACGGTAGGAAGTCCTTTAGCCTATGTGTTGCTCGCATGGGCCAAGTACGCCCCCGGTACTTACTTGGGCCCTCTAACCCGTGGGCCCATCAAACGCCAGCCTAGTCATCTTCGTGCCATGTAGGAGCATGCGTGTGTGTGCGTGGTGCTGCCACATGTGCGCGCTGCCCCCACGTCAACTTCACGGGCCCCGCGCAATTAATAAAACACTTTTTTGAATTTTTCAATAAGTAAATAAATCCAAAAAATTCCTAAAAAATCAAAATAAAATTCAAAAAATTCTAGAAAATTCATTACTTCATATCTTTATTTCTATAATTCCTTTTTGACTCAAATTTTTTCCATTGGATCACAAATTTCTTCATCTTTAATATCATATCACCTAAATATAAATTCAAGCAAGAAAATAAGGTGAATTCAAAATAATCTTAAATCCATCCTTTATAAATCTAATTGTCTTCATTCCATTATTCTTTTCTTGAAATTTATTCTTTTAATCATATACCAAAGTTAAAATAAATCAAGGAAAGTGGTTAATTTCCAATTATTTAACCTTGCAAAAGATCAAACATCAATAAAACATATAATTAGCCCTAATTAATGCAAACATATGTAATTTAGTAAAATGGCATACCAAATGAGAAAATTCATAAAACCATGATAACATGCATCATAATTACATAAGATAAACATGAATATTAGTTAAATATGATAAGAATTTAAGTTAAATATGCATGTTATCAGTTAGATCAAAAGCTTATGTTTGAACTGTGATCTGACTAACCTAGCTCATTAGTAATTGCCATTGCCATTAGTAATTTCCATTCGGAGATTATACAAAATTCTGGTGTATGAGTGACATGAGGATTTGAGCATATAATTAATGACTTCATAAAAGAATTAGAAAAAAAATTCAAAATTCACTAATTCATCTCCTCCCTAGTAAATTTACCATCAAATTAGGGAATTTCACATTATTCTATGGGAACATGATGAGAAGATGTTAATGGTACATTGTTCAAAGGGAAAATTCAAGGATATGTTTTCTATGTAGAGATATTTATGGAATTTCACAAAGTTTAAGTTCTTGGTTTGAGAAGTTCATTTGTCTATAGATCACCTATGGCTTTACTCCGTGCATTATAGATCCCAATGTAGATGTCGACTTTTGGTGTTGTCATTGAAAGCTTATATTCATCAGCACTTTGTAATGTGGGGATTGAAGACCCTAATTATTTCCTTGAGATAGAGTTTTCTAATCAACTACGCAAGCTCCCTCTTTCTCCAAGAAAGTATGCTCAAGATCTTCTGCAATTACTAGGGTTACTGGGCTATAAACTAGAAATTTCCCCAATAGAGGCTTGGCCCAAATTTTGGGATTATAATTTGTGGGTATTGGAGGATGGGAATAGATATCATTGTCTAATAGGTAAGCTTATCTACCCAATAGTTGCTTGCCCAGATACTGTTTATTTTTATATTCTTAACCAATTTATGCAAGAACCTCACACGACGCATTGCAATGTTGTCTTATAGGTTCTTGCATACATCATGTGAGATCTTTTAAATAGGGATAATTTTCAAGGGACCCATTTATCTTTGTATAGAGACACATACTTCAGGTATGATGAGGATAATGAAGATTGAAAATCGACCAAGAGCTATTACACATAAGCTAGTGGCAATATGGTCACCTAATACTTTTACAAACACAAGGTTGTATTATGTTCAAGTGTAAAAGTTGCTTATTGTGATATGGGAGAAAGAAGTTGAGATGGTGTGTTTGTTATCTCTCTTACAAGACTTGGGTACTATGCCTATTTATTGTGATAACTAGGCAGCTATCTTCATTGTAGGGGAATCTTATCTTTGATAAGCATATGAAGCACATTAAGATCAATGGCCGCTATGTTTGTGAAAGGTACTACATGGGGTCATCGTAATAATGCAAATGTCTTCATCAAACAATATGACTATTATCTTTACTAAGAACCTCAAAGATCGATGTCCGCATATGAATCCTTTGGGCATTTAGCTAAGCATGTTTGAGCTATGTAGCCTAGATTAGGGAAAATATTAGAATATGGACTAATAGGTTCAACCATTAGGGCATTGACGAAACAATTGTGCGGTCGTTGAAACACACGATCGTCGGTCAAACAAAATTTCTAATTCTGAACTCACAATAATTTAAAAAATATAAAATCAAGTACATTGAAAAGATCTGGCTGAACCATAGAGAACACGGTTAACTTTTTATCAAAGAGTTGACTTGGTCAAACTTAAGTTTAATTAGGGTTTTAAAGATTTGAAAATGATAAATTATTAATGGAAATAATATGAATATATGCGAGAAGATATTTTAAGAATTTTAGAAAATATTTGATGAAGAAAAGGTAAGAGTCAAGGTCAAAGCGTTGACTTTGATCAGCTGGTGACTTTCTGTAAAATTAGAACAGAAAAAGGTGAGAAAATTGAGAATATTGATATAAAATATGTGAAGTTTCGAGAAGAATTGGATTTACTATGATTTATTGAAAATCAATAATCAGAAAAATCTCGATTAGAAAATCTTGGTCAAAATCATGAAATTGACTAACCAAATGATATCCAAATTGAGAAATTCACATATTGACGGAATGAATTGATGCGGTCATTAATTGCACACCGATTCGTGTCAACAATAAAGCCAAATTTATCAATTTAATGATTTAATTATGAATTGAGGGGTATAATGGTAAATAAGGGTCGAATCCACGGAGAAATAAGGGATTTTTGAGATATCTTTTGGAATTTGATTAAATCGGATGATGAATTGAGGTGAGAAATTAGGGAAAATGATAGATTAAGAAAGAGAACTCAAAGACGAATCCACAGAATAAAAAATCACTCTATTTGGATCAAGATTCGCGGAGAAATCAAACAGCAAAGTAGAGAGAAATTTTTTAACGCGATTTCACAAAAAATACGAAATTAAAGATGAAGTTAACTAAATTAGCTATCATAAATTACAAATTAATGATACATGATGAAAGATTAGGAGAAAAACACCTAATCTTACCTGAGATAGCGATCGAAATGATCCAATTTATCGCCAGATTCAAGGCTTTTCATTCTGCGATTTCGAAAATGATCGTCGATTGCGAATTCAAGAGGCGAATTCTCCCTAATCGATCGACAAAATCTCACTTTCAATCACTCTGTGGACGCAAAAATGAGTCTAGAAGCGATTGGAATCAAGCTATTCAAGGATGGAGGTGTTTAGATAGATCAATGGAGCAAAATCATCCAAGAATGCATTACACATTTGAAGAGCATCTCAATTTATAGCCAATTTGGGTGTAAGTGTCCGATAGGATGTTTTATCTTCAATCAACGGCTCTGATGAAACGCGCTGATGCAAATCGTTACCGTTAAGTCGTAGCCGTTGGATTGTCGATCGACCGCTGAGATTTCGCCCACGTCGTGTGCATTGTAAAAATGCGTGTAATGTCCACCATTTGATCGTGATCCGACGCTCAGATGCATTTCTGGTTGGTTTTAATCTCAACCGTTATAACTCGGTTGATGAACGACTGAGACTATATCATTTTTAAAACGATTTACCGACAAGTAATAGTGCGCCATGTAACCCGCCCTCTTTAAGTGAAGATCAACAACAGATATTCTTCGTGTGATCGGACGCTCCATAGGCTGCATGATAACATGCTAATTAGACATGATAATACATGATTATTAATGCATATTAAGGCATAAAAGATTTCATTCCTATGCATGTTATCATATTTATGAGTATTTATCTATCATTCTATGAAAAATTCATTATAATCTCAAAATAATTTAAATTTAGGGTAAATTATTATGAATTAAAGATAAATTATTTTATAACCTATCTTTACTTGAGATTATAAGTCATTTTTAATGTTTAAATAATGAGAGAAATCATTTTTAATATTCATTTAATTTTCTAAAGTTTAAATTTTAAAGAAATGAATGTATTTTTGAAATAGAAATTAAATCTCTTGTTATTTATTAAATTTGACTTTATAGAATGACATATAATTAAATTTCTGATCAAATGAAAGAAATTTGGATTAAATTGGAATTCTACTTTTGAAAGTTATGAATTTTCTAATTTTTAGGGATTTTTACATAATTTTTCTGAATTTTTAATAAATTTCGAAGGATTTTTCGGGATTAAAAATCAATTTTTCTAATTAAAATAGATATTTTTCAGAAATTTCTAAAGTGTGTAGGTGACGTGGAGGAGCCGTCTGATCGCGTCGCAATCAGAACGGTCAACGCAGGAGGTGATGTGGCAGCGTAAGGGGGTCCGATCGTGCGAAGGATCGTGGCCCTTGATCTTCACTTAAGAAAGAGGGGGTACGTGGCGCAACGGGATTTGTCGACCAATCATTTTATAAAATGATTTAATCAGAGCCGTCGATGTAAGGACTTATAACGGCTCTAATTAAATTGACTGAAAACGCATCTGAGGTGTCTGATCGCGATCCAACGGCGTGCGTTTCTGAGGCGTTTTAAAATGCATGCGATGTGGTTTCATCTGAGATGTCCGATCGCGATCCAACGGCCACAACTTAACAACAACGATTTGCATCCGCGCTTTTTGTCAAAGCCGTTGATGCGTTTTATCGGGCGGTTACGCCGAAATCTCCTATAAAATGAGATGTTCTTCGTATTTGTCAAGAATTCGAGAGCAATTCAATCAAATTGAATTGTTAAGACACCAAATCTCTTGAATCTCTTGATCCTAATCTCTTCTAGACTCATTTCCATGTCCACGGAGTGCTTAGGATCAAGATTTCGACGATCGACGGGGAAGAAATCGACGCTTGAACTCCACGATCGCAATTTTTGGATTTTATATGAATAGCCTTGATTCTGGTGATTAATTAGATCAATTCGATCGCAATTGTGGGTTAGGGATCATGTTTTATCCTAATTTATCATCTCTTACTGTTTAATTTCATTTTAGAATCGTTAATTTAAGTAATTTCAGTCGTATTTTTGGTAATTTCGTTCTTCCGATTTTCAAAAAACTCACCTCTCTTTGATCTTCAATTTCTCCGTGAAATCAAAGTCAAATTTAATGATTTTTGATTCCGTAGAATCATCTTCAAGTCCTCTTTCATAAAATAACATTTTCCCCAATTTCTATCACTGATTCATCATCAGATTTGATCAAATTCGAAGAGATCATAAGAAATTCCTGTACTTACCTGTGGATTCGACCCATATTTACCATTATACCCCTCAATTCGAATTATTTTCATTAAATTGGTAAGTTTGGACTTTATTTTGACATGATTGGTATGCAATTAAATTCTGCATCGATTTGATCCGTCACTGCCACGTTGCCTCCCCGCCTCGACCGTTGATCGCGATGCAATCGAACGGTTTTGATCGCGCTATGTCACCTGGGCGCTTATAAAATTTGAGAAAATCATTTTTAATTAGAGAAATCGATTTTGAATTCCAGAAAATCTTTAGAAATTCATTAAAAATTTAGAAAAATTCTAGAAAAATCCCTAAAAATTAATATTTTGCTCCAAAAATGCTTTATTTCTTCACGTTTCAATCAAACGTGGAGTTTATAAGGAGGAAGAACATCTATTTATAGAAAAATTATCGCGATAAATGCGGTCCGTCTGATTCGTTGAAGGAGATTTCAACGGCTGAGATGGCGCGAAATCGGTGGGCCACGATCCCACGACACGGATTTCCTTTGCCTTTGATTTCGGCCGTCCGATCTTCATCGGTGTATCCTTGTGAAGCCACAGGTCCCTCTAGATCGTGATTGTAGGATCTCACTTAAGCGATCGGCAGTCATGAATTTGGCAAGTGTTTTGATGGTGATCTAGTGGACCGAAGTCCGCAAAATCAACGTGTGTCGATTTCGCAGGCTTTGATCCAACACACCATACTCTGCCACGTCGCATGCAAATCGCGATTTTTAGATGGAACTTAGTCCCACACAGAGAAAATAAAGAAGAAATGTCGGGTATAAAAGGAGAAACACTTATAAGGGATTGCGCCGCCCAAATAGGCCAAGTATGCCCCCCCCCTATCTAACATGAGCCCACTATACCCGTGGGCCCATCAAACGACTGCCCAATTGAGTCCATGCGTCCACGTATGTGTCCACGTGTCCACGTGGCCTTGCATGGCCCTGCCACGTGTGCACGTCGTGCCACATCAGCTTCATGGGTCATGCGCAAATAATAACCCCTTTTTACACTTTTTCATAAGGAAATAAATCCAAAAAATACCTGAAAAATCAAAATAAAATCCAGAAAATATATATATAATTCAGAAATTCATATCTTAATTTATATTACTCCTTTTTGACTCAAATTTTCTCCATTGGATCACAAATTTCTTCATCTTTAATATCATGCCACCTAAAATATAAATCAAAGCAAGAAAATAGGGTGAATTCAAAATAATCTTAAATCAATCCCTTTGATTATTTAAAGTGATTCATCTCATCATTCTCTTCCTCTAATTTCTTCTTTTAATCATCCACAAAGTCAAAATAAAATCAAGGAATATGGTTAATTTCCACTTGTTTGACTTTGCAAAAGGTCAAATATCAATAAACACATAATCAACCCTAAATAATGAAAAAATATGGACTTTAGTAAAATGGCATACCAGTGGAGAAAATTCATAAAACTATGATAACATGCATCATAATTACATAAGATAAGCATGAATATTAGTTAAATATGATAAGAATTCAAGTTAAATATGCATGTTATCAGCTACCTGGTATACTTTCCTGACACTTGCGATTATGTGACTTCTATCAATGTCACCTTCCATGAAGACTCTTCCTTCTTCTCCTCTCCCTCGCTTTCTCCAACTCTTGATGTTGCATCTCCTCCGCCTAGCTTCTCTCCTCTTGTGGTCTTTCCTAATCCCCTCCCTTTGGATCCCTCTCCTTCTCCTCATGTCTCCTTGACTCCACCTACTTCCTCTGCTCCGGATATAGATATGTTGTCCCCCTCCTTGATTGTGAGCTTGCCATCTCCAGACGTCGTTCCTCACACCTCTTGATAACATGCAATTTCATGTATTAATATCATGCATTTTATCTACTTTTCCTCAAAAATATAATCAATCATAAATGCATGTTATCATGATTTAAAATTATTAAAATGATAATTTTTATGTTTAAGAGAATACTCTTGTTTTTCATAAATTAAAAATATTTTAAGAGCATTTAATGACATTTATTCTCAAGAATATAATTCTCAAAAATGATATATTTTTGTTCTTATAACGAAAAGTAATTAAAAAGAAAAGGAAAAAAGAAAAAGAGAAAGTATCTCTTACTCACTCTCTCTCCCCCATATATCTCTCTTTATTTCTCTCTCTCTCTCTCTCTCTCTCTCCTCGCATCCCTCCTCGACATAACTTGCTTTTGTCATGAAGAGAGCTTCACGAACTCTCCTCTCTCTCTTTCCTCGTTCTTCCTCCTTCCTCCTCTCCTGCACACGGGCATGCATAAGGGGGAGGAGGAGGAAAATTCCATCCCCATCCTCTCCCTTAGTCCTCTCTCTCTCTCTCTCTCTCTCTCTCTCAAAAATTCTTTTCCCGTTGAGAGGAGAGGTGTGAGGAGTGTTAAGATCAGATAAGCCCCGACACGTTACTTAGTTTAGTTGCATAATTATGTATGCACACGAGCTCCGTCTTCTGTGGACGGCGTGTGCGCGTAGTGACTGTGGCGAGATTCGCTCCCACGCGCTAGAGCATGCAGAGGCAATGCGCGTCGTGCGGCGTGGGGATGGACACGCTGACGAGACGAGACCGCGAGGTCGTCGATTTCACACGGTCTCGTGTCAAAAATAATGCCGAACTTACCAATTTGGGGAATTAAGAGAGAATTGAGGGGTATAATGGTAAATACGGGTCGAATCCACAGGGAATTTAGATATTTTCGAGATATCTTTTAGAATTTGGTCAAATTGGACGATGAATTGAGGTGAGAAATTAGGGAAAATAGTGTTTTTGGAAAGAAGACTCAAAGATCTATCCGTGGAATCAAAAATCACTCGATTTGGATTAGTAATCACGGAGAAATCAAAGATGGAAGTGGAGAGAAATTTTCGGAATCGCGAAGAACACACTTGAAATTAAAATGAAATTAAACTTAAATTAAAGTCCTAATCCTAAAATTGATGATACACGACGATAGATAAGAGGATAAACTTGTTTTCTAACCCGAGATAACGATCAAATCGATCCAATTGATCGCCGGATCGACGGCTCTTCATTCCGCGAATTCAAACGTGAACATCGGTGTTCAAGAGACAAATTCTCCTTACTCGATCGTCGAAATCTCTCTTATAAACACTCCATGGACGCGGAATCTTGTCTAGAAGCGATTACAAGAGAGAGATTCAAGAGAGAATGCAAATAGATAGGTCAATTAGATCGAAACTCCCAAGAATGAGTACAAAAAGACGAAGAACAAGGCTATTTATAGCAAATTTGGGCGTAATCGTCCGATCATTTAGATCGACGGTTACGATGAAAGCAGTCCATGATGGACCGTTTCGATTAAGTCGTGGCCGTCGGATCTTGATGGACGGCCACGATTTGACTCAAATAAAACGCTTATAAGAAGCGTTTTGATTAATCGCCGTCGGATCGCGATTCAACGGCTGAGATTCAATCTGCGCCGATTGATCTCAGCTGTTATAACCCTTCGAATTGACGCACGTGTTGATTGATCTCTTGGTGTGCCACGCGTCCACGCGATCAGCGCATGAGATGCCGCCACGTGGCTTTAATCCAGCCGTTATAACTCTTCTTATTGCGCACGTGTCTTTGATCTTGATCTGTGGACCGCGCTCACGCGATCAACGCGTGGGATCGACGCGCTCATTCGATCCGACGATTCTCCTCGCGCCACGTCACCTGAAACAAATAAAAAGAGTGTGGATTAGTCCCACACGGAAGATGATTTTGAAACCGTCAGGTTTAAATAACCCGACGGTTTATATGGGTATGACCCTCCCCATATAGGGGAGGACAAAGACCCCTTTTATAACTATGTAAATTATGAATATATATACTATATATACACGCGCCACGTAGGCGCGTTGCGTGGGTCCGCGTGGCGCTGCCACGTGGCCTTGCGTGCCACGTCGCATCCACGCGGGCCCCGCGGCCATTTTTTTAATTTTTTTATTTATTTATTTTTATTAAAAATCGAAAATAAAATCATAGAAAATTCAGAAAAATACGGAAAAATCCCTAAAAATTCTAAAAATCATATCTTTTAAAATACAACTCCAAATTAATCCAAATTTCTTTCATTGGATCTGAAATTTAATTATCTATCATTCTAAAAATTCAAAATATTTAAATAACAAGAGATTTAATTTATATTTCAAAAATACATTCATTTTTAAAAGATTTTAACTTAAGAAAATTAAATGAATGTTCATAAAAATGATTTCTCTTATTATTTAACTTTAAAAACCATTCATAATCTCAAGTAAAGATGGGTTATAAAATTATTTATCCTTAATTCATCATAATTAACCCTAATTTAGTGTATTTTGAGATTATGACATAAATATGCATAGAATGATAAAAATGCACTCAAAGTATGATAACATGCACATAAATGTAATGTTTTATGCCTTAAATTGCATTAATAATCATGTTTTATCATGTTAAGATTGCATGTTATCACACGCACCAATGCACGACGTGAGAAGCTCTCGGACACTCTCATTTTAGGTAGCTTCTAGAAGCATGTTTCGCTTCTATAAATAGTGAAGAAGATCAGAAAGTTAAATAGTACGAAATTCCATTGCATTCTCGTCTAGTTCGTGTGTGCGTGTGATCTTTGACAAGGAAACTTCGTCTTCTCTGGCGCTAGCGATCAGCTGGGAAATCCAACAATTGGTATCAGAGCCAGGTTACTGGCGTTGGACACGTGATCGTGCACTCGAAGACATCTCCATATCTCGGCGACGATCATCTTCTCCGCCCATCTCCAGTTTTGGCAAGCGCACAGACGGTAGCGCCGGGAACGATCGCGGACTAGCTATACACCGTGTGATTAAGGATGGGGGGGGGGGACGGGCCGATGAACTACCCCGTGCTCACCAAGACCAACTACAATTACTGGGCCTTGTTAATAAAGATCAAGCTAGAGGCCAAGTGCCCTCTGGGGCGCAATTGAGCCTGGTGGCGTCGCCACCGAGCGCCATGAGGATCGGATAGCACTTGACGCCATCTGCAGCGTTGTGCCCTCCGAAATGATCTCCACCCTCATCGTCAAGGAGTTCGCAAAGGAGGCGTGGGAGAGCATCCGCGTCATGTGGATGCGCGACGATTGAATCAGGAAGTCAAATGTGCAGCGACTACGGCGCTAGTACGAGGAACTGGTGTTACGGGACGGCGAGGGCGTCGAGGACTTCGTCCTCCATCTCACTTGCATCGTCAATCAACTATCCACCCTCGGCGACCCGGAGGATTCAAAGAAGGTTGTCGAGAAGTACCTACGCATTGCCTGCATCAAGTATAAACATCTGGTAATCTCCATGGAAACATTCCTCGACATTTCCACACTCTCCATTGAAGAAGTCACCGGCCGCCTCCTAGCATCCGAGGATGACCCCGAATCAACTCGAAACAAGCTGGTGGCAAACTGTTCCTCACGGAGGAGCAATGGTTGGAGCGGTACAAGCAGAAGGAGGCGGGGAATGGCCGCACTAACAACGGTTTCGGCGGCCGTGGCAAGCGTCGCGGCTCAAAGGGCAAAGGGCGCGGCGGCGAGAACATGGAAACGCGCGAAGGAACCAGCTCGGCACCAACCCGCAACGGCGACTCCTGCCGCTACTACGGAAAACCTGGCCATTGGGCCAGGGAATGCCGGAGCCGGAAGAGTGATCAACATGCCCTAGCCCGGGCCAACAGGCTCATGTGGCCCAAGACGACGAGCCTACCCTCCTCCTCGTGCACACCACTGTCATTGCCACCACCGTGTCGCCGCCATCACCGATCCCAATTCGAGCTCCGGGCGATCACGCGGTGGCACTCGAATCGACACCCGCGGCACCAGCCCGTCAACGCGTCCAACTGGTGCAGGAAAAGGTCTTCACCATGCTTGACGACGAGAGAAAACGGGATTCATGCCGATGGATCTTCGATACCGGGGCCTCCAACCACATGACGGGGTGCCGAGACGCCTTCTTCGACTTGGACACCGGCATCACCGGCACGGTGCTGTTCGGTGACGACTCAGTGGAGCGCATCGAGGGCTGCGGCACCATCCTCTTCGATTCTAAGAACGGGGAACACCGTGCACTCTACAACACTTATTACATTACCCGCCTCACCGCTAACATTGTCAGCTGCAGCCAACTTGACAAGGTCGACTTCGAGATCATGATCGGAGGCGAGGTGATGTGGGTGCGCGACGAGCAGCGCCGCCTTCTTGCCAAGATTTGCCGCCGGCCGGGGCGACTTTACGTGCTCGACCTCACCATTGCACGATCAGTCTGCCTGACCGCACACACTGGGGAGGACGCCTGGCGCTGGCACGCACGGTTTGGCCACACCAATTTCGTCGCCCTGCGCAAGATGGGGAGAGAGGGTCTCGTCCGTGGCCTTCCAATGTTGTCCTAGGTGGAGCAGCTCTGCGAAGCCTGTCTTGCTGGCAAGCACCGGTGCGCCCCGTTCCCAAACCAAGGGCTGCAACGCTCCGTCCACCCACTCGAGCTGCTCCATGGCGACCTCTGCGGACCAATCACCCCGGCTACCCCGAGCAGCAAACCGCTACTTCCTGCTCCTCCTTGATGACTAGAACAAGTTCATGTGGGTGGCGCTGTTCGACACCAAGGATGCTGCTCCTACCGCCATCAAGAGGATCCAGGCGGCAGCTGAGCGCAACAGCGGAAGGAAGCTCCTCGCCCTGCATACCAATCACCGGTGAGAATTCACGTCGGCAAAATTCACGGAGTACTACATCGAGCTCGGAGTTGGGCACCAGCTCATGGCACCATACATGCCGCAGCAAAATGGCGTTGTCGAGCGGAGAAACCAGACGGTGGTCGGGATGGCCAGGAGCATACTCAAGGCGAAGGGTCTCCCCGGCACGTTCTGGGGGAGGCCGTCAACACCGCGGTCTACGACTAACGGCATCGGGGGGAAGACACCGTCCGAGTTGTGGAATGGGTCCACAGCGGCGGTACATCACCTGCGGACGTTTGGGTGCGTGACCCACGTCAAGAACACCGGACAACACATGAAGAAGCTCAACGAGCGCAAGAAGCCCATGATCTTCGTCGGGTATGAGACGGGCTCCAAGGCGTACAGGGTCTATGATACGACGACACGTCGCGTCCACATTAGTCGCGACGTCGTCTTCGACGAGGAAGTGACGAAACTATTTCGTATGGTCGTTGAATGCACACGATTTAGTGTCAAAACAAAGTCCTAAACTTACCAATTTATGATTAATCAATTTAATCAAAGAGTATAATGGTAATTAAGGGTCAAATCTACAGAGAATTAGGGAATTTTGAGAGATATCTTTGAAATTTGATCAAATCAAACGATGAATTGAGATTAGAAATTGGGAAATTTATTACATTAAGAAAGATAACTCAATTGTGAATTCACAGAATCAAAAATCAGGTGATTTGGATGAGAATTCGCAGAGTAATCAAAGTTTGAAGTAAGGAGAAAATTCGTATCGCGAAATTGACTTAAAACAGAAATTAAAACAAAATTAAACTTAATCTACTATTCGAAATGTAAAATTAACACTAAATGATGAAAGATTAAGATAAAAACACGTAATCTAACCCAAAGAAGCCTTCGAAATGATCAAATTAATCACCGGATGCATGACTTTTCATTCCGCGTTTTCGATGACGAAATTGAAGTTCAAGATGTGATTTCTCCTTTATCTCTCGATCAAATTTTGATTTCAAGTATTCCTTGGATGCGGAAATGCATTAAGAACACAATAAATCAAATGGCACATGAATTGGGTGTCTGGACAGTTCGAATTTCTCGAAAATTTACGGGCACGTTCTTCCATCGCAAAGAACATATATTGAAAGGGTTAATTTTGGGCGCGACCGTCCGATGAAGAGCGCATCGCGATCAACGGTCGCGATGAGGCGTCGTTTGATCAAAACAGTGCGATTAAGTTGCATCCGTTCGATCTTTGATGGAGGGCTGAGATTTTGTCCACGTTTTGTGTGTGAAGTGGAGCGTCGTTTCATCTCGTGCATTGGATCTTCATCGAGCGATCTTGATTTAATCGGAGATCCACTGATCGCAATGAATCTCAACCCTTATAACTCGTGAGATGGACGATCGAGATTAATTCGCTTAAGTAAGAATTAAGCAACGTGCGTGATCTTTGATCGGGTGAACCTCGATTCCACGTGATCTACGTGCGCCATTCATCGCGATTTAATCCGACGATTAATATCACCTAAAAAAGAGAAATTAGTCCCACACGGGAGAAATTAATAGATCCTATCAGGGTATATAAGGTGCGATGGTTTTAAGCGATTAGCAAATTCCTCTATGGATGGCTTATATGTACTATAACCCTATGTAATAAAATTAAATATATGTATACGTCACCTCAGTGCCACGCAGGCACTCGCGCGGGTCCGCATGGCGCTGCCACGTGGCCTTGCATGCCACGTCGCATCCACGTGAGCTCGCGCAAAAAATACCCCTTTTTTGCCATTTATTTAATGTTTTAATTAAATTAAAAATCAAAAATAAATTTAAATAAATTCAAAAAAATTCCAGAAAATTCCTATAAATTGTAAAAATCATAACCTTCAAAATATAACTCCAAATTAATTCAAATTTGTTTTGTTGGATCAAGAATTGAATAATCTATCATTATAAAAATTTAAATTATTAAAATAATAAGAGAATAAATATTAATTAATTTAATACATTCATATATCTTATAAAATAAATTTATAAAAATACATAAATGTTAATAAAGATCTTTTTCTCTTATATTTTAATCCTCAAAATATGATTATGATCTTAAATATAATTAGGATTAAAACTCAAAATGTTTATTTATGCATACTTATACATAATTTGATGTATTTTAATATTATAACATGAAATGATACAAAATGATAGAAATATACTTAAAATATGATAACATGCATAGATTTGGAATGATTAATGTTTTTATATGCATTAATAATCATGTAAATTGATGTATAAATAGCATGTTATCACGAAGCATGGTGGGAGTGGGGCGCACACCCGACGACAATCAACGATGGCGAATTCAGGATTGAATACACCACCGTGGCACACCCAGAGGTGGTGACCACACTCCAGCCGCAGCCTCAGGAGGATGATGCAAGGTCGTCCACGCCGATTCCGACCCCGCTCACGACGTCGACCCCGACAATTACGTCCGTGTCACCACCAAGCGGAGCTAAGGAAGACCTAGACGCAGAGCACGACGACGATGCTCCCCTTCGATTCCACACCATCGACAGCATCCTAGGTCCGGCGACGCCCCCAGGCATGGCGCACTGGGACCAGGACAAAGATCTGCTACTGGTGAACGTGGACGAGCCCGCGACTTTAGAACAAGCGCTGGGGCATGAATGCTGGAGGAAGGCAATGCTCGACGAGATGACATCCATCAAGGCGAACGACACCTGGGAGCTCATCGATCTGCCAGCCCGCCAACACCCAATTGGGCTCAAGTGGGTCTTCAAGACGAAGAAGGACACCACTGGGATCACCACCAAAAACAAGGCTCGACTCGTTGCAAAAGGCTATGTGCAGAGCCCAAGGGATCGACTACGATGAAGTTTTTGCTCCAGTGGCAAGGCTCGAGTCGATCCGGCTCCTGTTGGTGCTCGCGGCGAATGAGGGCTGGCCCGTCCATCACATGGATGTAAAATCGACTTTTCTCAATGGCGAGATACGGGAGGAAGTCTACATCGCTCAGCCGCCGGGATTCATGGTCGCCGACAAGGAGCAGAAAGTACTGCGCCTGATCAAGGCGCTCTACAGCATACGCTAAGCCCCGCGCGCGTGGTACGCCAAATTGGACACCTCCCTAGCATCGCTCGGGTTCCAGCACAGCACCTCTGAACACGTAGTGTACATTCGCGAAAAGAATTCACACTGACTGATCATGGGTGTCTACGTTGACGACCCTGTCATCACGGGGGGAGATTATTGAGCTCAAGCAGTTCAAGGAGGAGATGAAGAAAACATTCCAAATGAGCGATTTGGGGCTTCTACACTACTAGCTCAGCTGGAGGTGAACTAGAATAAAGCTAGCATTACCATCAGCCAAGGCGCATACGCAATGAAGATACTGGAGGCAGCAGGGCTGGCAAACTGCAATCCCAGCGTCACACCTATGGAGTCGTGCCTCAAACTCAGCAAGTTCAACGTCGATTCAACTGTTGACGCTACATAGTATAGGAGAATTGTGGGCGCGCTACGCTACTTGGTGAACACAAGGCCAGATTTGGCATATGCGGTGGGCTATACTTCTCGGTTTATGGAGAAACCTACCACCGAACACCTGGTTGTCGTCAAGCGCATACTTTGATATGTCGCAGGGACGGTGAACTACTGGAGGAAGGAAGGAAAAACTGCTCTCCTTGGCTACAGCGACAGCGATCATGGCGCAGACGTCGATGGTCGCAAGAGCACCACTGGAGTGTTGTTCTTCCTCGACGAAAACATCATCACCTGGCAGTCACAAAAGCAGAAAGCTGTGGCTCTGTCCAGTTGCAAAGCTGAATATATTGCAGCTGTGACGGCTTCCTGTCAGGGAGTGTGGCTAGCACGTCTCCTTGCAGAGCTCAAGGGGGAGGAGGCCGATGCCGTCACTCTGAAGATTGACAACCAGTCCGCGATCCAGCTAAGTAAGAACCCTAGTCTTTCACGATCGCAGCAAACATATTGATGTCAAGTACCACTACATTCGAGAATGCATCGAGGAAGGTAGGGTGGATGTTGAGCCAATCAACAACAAGCTTCAGTTGGCGGACATCCTGACGAAGGCCCTTGGGCGAGATCAGTTCGTGGAACTGCGGTCCAAGCTCGGCATCGTCAATATCAAGCAAGCGTGCAAGGCTTAGGGGGAGATTTGTTAAGATCAGATAAGCCCTGGCACGTTACTTAGTTTAGTTGCATAATCATGTATACACATGAGCTCCGTCTTCTGTGGATGGCGTGTGCACATAGTGATTGTGGCGATATTCGTTCCCACTCGCTAGAGCATGCAGAGGCAATGCGCGCCGTGCAGCGTGGGGATGGACACGCACCAATGCACGACGATAGAAGCTCTCGGACACTCTCATTTTAGGTAGCTGCTAGAAGCATGTTTCCCTTCTCTAAATAGTGAAGAAGATCAGAACGTTAAATAGTACGAAATTTCATTGCATTCTTGTCCAATTCGTGTGCGTGTGATCTTGACAGGGAAACTTCGTCTTCTCCGGCGCTAGCGATTAGCTAGGAAATCCAACAAGGAGAAGCAAATCCTCTCTTCGTCTTCTTTCGTCTCATTTCTCCTTCTTATTCCTTTTTTCTTTCCTTCCCCTCTACATATCTCTCTCTTGCGACATAAATTCTTATTCGTTGTGTGAGGCATAACTTTCCTCCTCTCCTTGCGCATCCATTCGTAAGGAAGAGGAGGATTTTTTTCTTGATCTTCTTCTTCCTCTTCCAACTCTCTCTTATGTTCTTCTCTTCCCTCTCTCGCACACGCAGGTGCGTGAATTCCTCTTCTGCCCTTCTCTCTCTCTTCTGCGCTTTCTCCTCGTTTCCCTCTCCCTTCTCTCTCCCTTCTCTCTCTCTTCTGTGCATGTAAGGGGGAGGAGGAGGATATTTCCCTCTTTCTTTTCTTTCTTGTTCTTTTCTTTCCTCCTCAGCTCCTCTCGTGCCTTCCTTTCTCTCCTCCTTTCTCTGTCTCGCGCGATGAAAAATTTTCGTTGCATGTAAGCTCCTTCCTCCGATGCGTTTCCTCTTCTCTCTATCTCTTCTTTCTTACATTTTTCGTCCCTAGCTCTATCGTATCCTCCCTATCTACCCCCCTTCTCTCTCCCTCGCGCGACAGAAGAATTATGTCGCCGCGAGTAAGCTCTCTCCACTCTCACCATCGCTCGCGCCCGCTTTGATTGGTTCTCGCCATCACAGAGATACTAGGGAGAAAAGGGGGGGAGAGAGGTGAAGACAAGAGAGGGCATTTAAAGTAATATTTTTGAGTTTTAGCAAAGTTTCATTGGCACGAGTTCACTCTAGCACATTGACTAGTGCGATTTGAGGAGAGAGGAGATCAGATCAATGGTCTAGTTTATCAAAATTAAAAGCTTAATATTTGACAATCTTGATAGAGTTAGGGGCTAAAATTTTATGGGCATGATCGTCATTTCAAGTTCTACAAATCTGATGGGGCTAATTTAAGTTCTGAGATAAAAAAATAGGGTTATGAATGTTTTTATTGTGTGCCTCTAGCATTGGCTTGTCATAAAGAAAGAAGGCAGCGATTGAACATTCTTCATGTATGGAACACCATTTTGGTGAGTTTCTTCTCTTCTCTTTTCATTATTTGTGTTGGATGCAAGATGTCTAGCCCAAGCAAACTGTACAAGCTCTCTAAGGTATATTTTAATTAGAGAGCATCACCAGATGTGTTTTCATCATGAATACTTAGATTCAGATAATTTTTATCCATGTTTTCTATGTTCCCCATCAGGTTGTTATTATTTTCTCATTTTTGGAACCCTAAAATCACTTTTCCACCATCGATCAAGGGTTTTCAATCTTCGAAAGGAGTTTGGAAGCACTTGTTTGATTCATTTCATCTCGACGCACATTTTCTTCCTTTCATCGTTCATCTCCGCTTTCTAAATCTAAAAATATAAAAAAATATCTTTCGATTTTAATCTTTTAACCCTCCTCTCTGTGGATTTGACCTCGACTCAACAGTGTTCTAATATAAACATCAGATTTGAAGATTTGAGTATACATTTTTTTTATACGTAATTTGCGCATACAACGATCGTATTTTTATGCATATCACACCTCCCGATGATCTTCACCTTCCCATTTCCCTTCGCAAGGGTACCACGTCATCCTATTTCTCACTTTGTTTCCTATGATTTACTCTCTCCCTCTTTCCTTGCCTTTGCCCTTTTTGGTAGCCTCCGAGTTGATTCCGTGATCTCATGTTGAGGTAGCACAAGTACTTGCATGGAAAGAGGCAATGGACTCGGAGGTGGAGGCCTTAGTTTCTCGCAGGAATTGGACGTTGGTTCCGGTCCACCATATGCCAACATTTTCACGTGTAAATGGGTCTTCACCTTCAAATATCATCCTGATGGTACCATTTCACATCACAAGGCTTGTCTGGTTGCTCGTGGTTTCACCAAGGTGTATGACATTGATTATACCGAGACATTCTCTCATGTCGTTTGTCTCCCATTCGTTCGCGTGCTCCTCTCTCTCGCAATCAATCAAGCTTGGTCGCTCCACCAATTAGATGTTTCTAATGCCTTTCTTTTTGGTGATCTTGAGGAGCAGGTCTTTATAGAGCAACCTCCCGGGTATGTTACTCAAGGGAAGTCATCGAAGGTGTGTTTCCTACGACGAGCTTTTTATGGGCTCAAGCAAAGTCTACGCGCTTGGTTTTGCAAAGCTTAGTGGTCTTCTCTCTACCTTTGGCTTCACATCATGCGCCGCCGATCCTACCATAATCATTAAGAACACTAAGGGCGGTCTTGTCATTTTTGCAGTCTAGGTGGATGATATTCTTTTGACTGGTAGTGAAGACACTGGTATTCACACTACTAATACTTATTTACAACAACACCTCAGTATTTGTGACTTGGGGAGTCCAAGATACTTTCTTGGGATTGAGTTTGCACATCAGGACGGGAAGCTAGCTTTAACTCATCAGAAGTATGCCCTTGACATGCTTCAAGAGACATGACTTCTTGGGTGCAAGCCAGAGACATCACCTGTGGAAGCTTGCCTGCAGGCTTGGGATACTTTGTCTCCACTTCTTGAGGATGCTAATCGCTAGCGTAGATTGTTGGGCAAGCTGATATATCTCACCCCTTCACTTGCCCTGACATTGTGTACGCGGTTAGTGTTCTTAGTCAGTTCATGCAGCAACCTTGATGATTCCACAGAGAGGGAGATCTACGAGTTTTGGCATACATCAAGTGATCCTCAGGAAGAGGGCTCATCTATCGACGACTTGGTCATCTCTGTATCGAAGCCTACTCTGATGATGGGTATGCAGGTGACAAGGGAGATCGTAAATCTACAATAGGCTATTCCACATATATTGGAGGTAACCTCGTCACCTGGCGATTGCGAAAAAAGAGGTGGTGTCATGCTCTAGCGCGGAGTATGAGTATCTGGCTCTTGCTAAGACTGCGCAGTAGATGGTATGACTTTGATCATTTCTTAAAGATCTTGGCATCTCTTCTCCCTCTCCAATGCACATTGACGAGACTAAATCGTATGGTCGTTGAATGCACACGACCTAGTGTCAAAATAAAGTCCTAAACTTACCAATTTATGATTAATCAAAGTAATTAATTAGTATAATGGTAATTAAGGGTCAAATCCACGGAGAATTAGGGAAATTTGAGAGATATCTTTGAAATTCGGTCAAATCAGACGATGAAATGAGTTTAGAAATTGGGGATTTTAGTATATTAAGAAAGATAACTCAAAATTGAATCCACGGAATCAAAAATCAGGTGATTTGGATAAGAATTCAAAGAGTAATCGAAGTTTGAAGTTAGATGAAATTTTCGTTTCGAAAAACGATTAAAAACTGAAATTTAATCTAAAATTAAACTAATCTACGATGCTAAAACTAAAATTAATACTAAATGATGAAAGATTAAGATTAAATCACGCAACCTAACCCAAAGTAGCCTTCGAAATGATCCAATTAATCGCCGGATGCAAGGCTTTTCATTCCCAATTTTCGAAGACGAAAGTGGAGTTCAAGATGTGATTTCTTCCATCTCTCTCGATCAAAGTTTGAATTCAAGTGTTCAATGGAAGCGCAAATGAGTTACGAACACAGAGAAACAAACAGCACGCGAAATGATTCTCTAAACATGGAGAATTTGGTGAAGAATCGCGAACGGTTCTTCACGTCGTGAAGAACAGTTCTTATATAATCCGAATTTGATGTGGACCGTCTGATGGAGTTGATGATCGCGATGAACGATAGCGATTTGACGACGCTTAATCGAATCGTCGTTTGATCTCGTTCGTCGGATGTAAATCGTGCGATTGCGATTTAATTGGAGACAAGATGTGATAGACGGCCACGATGAATTCACTTAAGTGAATTTAAGCGCACGTGTTGATTACTTGATCCCGTGGACCGCGCGTTCACCGAATCCACGCCGCCCGATGATCGCGATTCTAATCCGACGCACGACAGCTCGCCACGCGTCCTGCGCATATGAGATTGATGGGATTTTAGTCCCACACGGGATAAATAGAAGAAAATGCAGACTATATAATACGCGATGGTTAGAGGATATTGAAAATTTTGTCTCCCTATACACGGGAGACCTATACATATTTTAAATATATATAGTGTATATAATACGTTCACACGTCAGCACCACGTCACTTCCGCGCCACGTAGGCGCTCGCGCCTGTCCACGTGGCGATACAACGTGTACACGAGCGATTATCCCACATTTTTGCATTTATTTTATTAAATTAAAACATTTAAAAATTGAAATAAAATCTAATTAAATTTAGAAAAATTCCAGAAAAATTCTTAAAAATTGTAAAATTCATAACTTTCAAAATATAACTCCAAATTAATTCAAATTTGTTTTGTTGGATTCAGAATTGAATAATCTATCATTTTAAAAGGTCAATTTATTAAAATAATAAGAAAATTAATTTATATTAATTTTATACATTTATGTATTATATGAAATAAATTCATATAAACACATAAATGTAAATAGAAGTCTTTTTCTCTTATATTTTCACTTTTAAAACATGATTATGATCATAAATATAATTAGGATTAAATATTAAAATGTTTAATTATGCATAATAACCCATAAATTGATGTATTTTAAGATCATAACATGAATTTACACAAAATGATAGAAATATGCTTAAAAGATGATAACATGCATATATTTGTAATGATTAATGCATTAATTTGCATTAATAACTATGTAATTACATGCATAAATAGCATGTTATCACACATGCATTGTGATAATCAAGTCGCGATTTTCATCGCCAGCAATTCCACTTTTCATGAGCATACAAAACACATTGAGATTGATTGTCACTACATTCGGGACAAAGTTATGTTTGAAGTTATTTTCACCTCTCATGTGACATCATCTCATTAGCTAGTGGACGTTTTCATGTGTACCAAGCTGGACATGTTGGATTTATATGCTCCAGCTTGAGGGGGAGTGTCCAATAGTGATATCAGGCTCCCGACCCATTTAGGGCACCTCCTCTTCACTCTCTATATAAGGACCTATGAACTCTCTTTTGGTTATGCATTTCTAGGGTTTTATGCTTCTCATCGTCAACAAAAACCTTTAGGATTTTTCTTGTCCTCAAGGGTATGTGATGGGGGACCATCCAGACTGCCGGATGAAGGTCCGTGAGCAGCTGCGCTGCGAAGCACGAGCTGACGTGGACCCGAATTTTTGATAATCCGGCGTGATATGGGTTAGTTTTACTTTAATTTCACTAGTGAGGGTGTGAGTGAAATTGTGAGTGTGATTTTAAGATTCTACCTTTTTAGGGATCTTTCCTTCGAACAAATTCTTTTTTTTATTTCCAAATGGATGTTTTTATGTTGCACGTGTTTTGGGCCTTCCCATGATTGCTTGGATTTAAATTTCCATGCCAATTGGGGTGACGCCTTGTTTTTGGCGCCCCCACAATTGGGGCCCATTAGGCTATTTACCCTTCTACTATTAAAGGGATCAATTGAAGCTAACGAAAGGAGGTTATCACTCTTCTTGGTTCCCCACCCCCTCTCCAACGATGGAGAAGAAATTTCTTGTTTTGGGGTAGGATTTCTAATTCCTCCCTAGTAGAAGACACATGAGAAGGAGCAACGAGTTCCATCTCTTCCCTGGGAGTTTCCATTCAACCGATGGTGGTTGAAATTCCAGCAGCTCCAGATCTGTGGCCAGCAACCTTCGGCCATCCGCCTTGTAACAAGAACCAATGCTGACGCCGATTTTCGACGTGAATCGGCACCCTCGGCGTCCAGCCTGCACACCACTGTGCCAATCCCAGCCTCGGTCTAAGCGACCTTCCCAGCGTCGACCGCGCCTTCCACCACCACTGCTGCCGTTCTGATGCCCATTTGCCCCCCCCCATGCCCCCGGCGCAACTACGAGGTCGCTGCCGACCATCACTCGTGATTCCGAAGCTTGGATCAGCGCGGAACCGGCCGGAATGCCCTAGGCACGATCAAGGCTTCCGCCAAGAAGTCCCTGCCATATCCTAGAGCCGGGGTGACTCCCCGCCCGGCGACGCCTCCGCCTTGGGCTGCCGACAACGCCGCGATTGCCGCCGACTTTGACCGGCGAGACTTTTCATTTAGTCCCTCCATATTGAGATTGGGGGTAATTACGGTGTCATTACTATTTTCAGGTCGACCCTATCAACGGCAGGCTGCTTTGATCGCACTGCGACCCCTTGGTTACGCCTGCAGGTCAAGACACTGACCCCTTTCTTCCAGTGCCTTCGTCGTCGGTTCCACCGCCGAGGCTAGTTCGGGTAGGCTAGAAATAGGACTGAGAGGTAGGATTTGCTTTGGGTATTCGGACCATTGCGTTTAGTTATACGAGTGCGGGCGGCTCCAATCATAAGATCTCGTGCCGTCAGTTAATGGAACGATTTAGTGCGGTCGTTGAAAACACACGATCATCGGCTAAACAAAATCTATAATTTTGAACTCATAATGATTTAAAAATATGAAATCAAGTATAGTGAAAAGATCGGGTCGAACCACAAAGAACACAGTTGACTTTTTATCGAAGAGTTGACATGGTCAAACTTAAGTCTAATTAGGGTTTTTAAGATTGGAAAATGATATATTATTAATCGAAATAATATGAATATATGAGGGAAGATGTTTTAAGAATTTTAGAAAATGATTTGACGAATAAAAGTCAAAAGTCAAGGTCAAAGCATTGACTTTGACCAAATGTTGACTTTATATAAAATCAGAACAGAAAAAGGTGAGAAAATATTACGAAAATTATACTTTCAGAAACTAGAGAGAAAATTAAGAATTTTGATATAAAATATGTGATTTTTTAGAATAATTAGATTTACTATGATTTATTGAAAAATCAATAATCAGAAAAATTCTAAAATGAAGATCTCGGTCAAAATCATGAAATTGACTAACCAAATGATATCCAAATTGAGCAATTCACATATAAATAGAAAGCTTACAATTAGAGGATTCCAGAGAAACCAAAATTGTCGAATTTCACCAAGTAAATTAGGAGTAATTGCCCTCGAAAGTCGACGCTCAAATTTGGATTGAAATTAAATAGCGATTGGTCAAACGTCAAATTGAAGGGCCAAATGTTGATGAAATTTTACGAATCCGATATCCACGGTAAGCTGATGGAATAAGAAATCCAATGAAACCAAAATCAAATGACTTGGACCTAAGATCAGGGAGAAATCCCTATTCAAAAATCAGAAAAATTTCACGATCAAATATGAGCGAAATGATGAAATTTCTAATTCCTAAACTGTAATTACTTATCTAAATCTAATCTAAACTACATAAATTGCAAAGATTACGAAGGAATCACACTACTAATCCAATTGAAGCAAAAACAATTTCTTCAAATCGAGTGGATTGAAGAGTATTGATCCGGTTTCTTCTTTGACTTGCATTCGACGTTTAAGGGCGAATTTGACCGTTTCTCGCAATGATTCGTGATCAATCTTGCCTCAATATGATCGAAATTGAGTCTAGAACACAAGGGGATCATGAAAAACTTAAGATTTTTCTCCAAAAATGCTTAATTTCTTCATGTTTCAATCAAAAGTTAAGTTTAATGAAGCGAGAACAATAATTTATAGAGAAATCATCACAAAAAATACACGTCGTCCGATTCGCTGAAAAATCATCGAAACGGTCTCGATGCATCCATGTCGTGCGTGATTAATGGACACCTCCCCATGATGCGGGCCCACCTCTTCCTTAAGATTCACCGTCTGATATTCATCAGAGTATCCAGATGAAGCCATGTGTCTCTCTACGATTAGCCGAGTGCTATGAGTGATCGCAACCATCAGATTTCGTTAATGAGATCGACGATGGTGCATTAGTCACATGGGTCTGATCAAGATCAGGTGGACCGAAATCCACCTGATCAACACGCGTCATTTTGCGCGTGAGATTGGAGGCTCCTCGATGCGCCACGTCACCCTGCAAAAAGAAAGAACAACATAGTCCCACATGGAGAAAAATAAGCAAAATTGACGAGTATATAAGGTGAGTCTCCTTTAGCCATTGTGTCGCCCGCATGGGCCTAGTATGCTCCCCTATGCCTTCCGTGGTCCCACTATACTCGTGGGCCCACATACACACTTAGCCCAATTGAGTCCTCATGCCACGTATGCGTCTACGTGGGTCTGTGTGGGCTCATGTGGCTTCGCCACATGTTCGTGTCACTCCACGTCAGCTTCGCATGTCCTGCGCTAATATAAAACCTTTCTTGCGATTTTTTTAAGGAAATTTCTTTATCTTTAATACCATGCCATATAAATTTAAGGAAGAAAATAGGATGAATGCACAATAATATTAAATCAACCCTTAAGAATTCCATTTTACTTCATCCCATCATTCTCTTCTTGAAATTTATTCTTTTAATCATCCACTAAAGTCAAAATAAATCAAGGAAAGTGGTTAATTTCTAATTATTTAACTTTGCAAAAGATCAAACATCAATAAAACACATAATTGACCCTAAATAATGCAAAAATATGGACTTTAGTAAAATGGCATACCAATAGAGAAAATTTATAAAACTATGATAGCATGCATCATAATTACATAAGATAAGCATGAATATTAGTTAAATATGATAATAATTCAAGTTAAATATGCATGTTATCATCGGCACTCCCCCTCACGGAACTATCAGGTTGCTGGGAAGCCTAAGGCATCCCTAAGTCCCGTTCGTCGAGCTACCGGCTTCCCCGCCCTATGTAAGCCGTGGAATCTTATGCCTCTTCGTTGATTTTCCTCGGACTGCATTCATACCATTTCCGATGCATCATACAGGAACACTCTAACGACTCCTATGGTGTAATATGTGTCATCAATCCCGGAACTGACGTGTTACATTAGTATGTAGAGGAGCCGAGACAAACATACGGAGACAAAGACAACCAACGTATTGGAAATCATAAAATTATTTATTTTATATAGAAACAAAAATCAGGCATTAATTGACGACAAACAAGGGACAACCATCAGCAGCCAGGTGAAAGATTCTCAATAACTCCACAATCTCGTTTGTACCTAGGAACAAAATAAAGGTCTATCTTTCCAGTAAAAAGCCTCAAACCCGAACTCATCGTCTCTTGACAATGTCCAAGCATTCTTCTTCTCAATGTCCACCCCTCGATTCTGAGCATTCGGAAAATTAGGGGAAAAATTGGGAATGGGCAGAGCAAAGATGTTTATGAGGACCACCAAGTCGATTTCACACGGTCTCGTGTCAAAAATAAAACCTAACTTACCAATTTTAGGGAATTTATAACGAATTGAAGGGTATAATGGTAAATAAGGGTCGAATCCACAGGGAATTAAGGTATTTTCAAGATATCTTTTGGAAATTGATCAAATTGGATGATGAATTGAGGTGAGAAATTAGGGAAAATATTAGATTTAGAAAGATAACTTCAAAACGAATCCACTGAATCAAGAATCATCGAATTTGGACTTGATTTTGCAGAGAAATTGAAAATTGAAGTGGAGAGAAATTTCGGAACGGAAAAATCGTGATTAAGCTAAAATTCGATGAAATTAAACTCTAAATCCTAATCTAAACAGAAATTAAACATAAATGGCAGATTAGGAAGCAAAAACCGCTCCCACTAATCCCCGATTGCGATCAAATCGCGGCGATTAAGCCTCTTAATCACGAAGAACACGAAGAACGCGATCGGTGGATTCAAGCTGCGATTTCTCCTTCGATTCTCCACCAAATCTTGATTTCAACCCCTCCATGGATACGGAAATGAGAGAGGAAGAGGATGGAATCAAGAGAAACGAGAGGAATGGTGTCTAGACAGCTCAATTTGATTGAAATCTAAGTCGAATGCTTACAAATGTCAAAGAACATCTTGTTTTATAGGGCATTTGGGCGTAACCGTCTGATCGTTTCGATCGACGGTTACGATGGAATTGTCCATCGTGGACCGTTTCAATTAAGTCGCGATCGTCGGATTGAAGATGGAGCGCCATGATGATCCCATCAATAAGCGTTATAAAAACACTTGAATCGCGCTCGTTGGATCACGATCGGGCGGTCCAGATGCGATCCGCGCCGTTTCATCAGAGCCGTTATAACTCCCTTCTTTTTAACACGTGCTCTTTGATTGATCGGTGGTCCGTACTCCATCCGATCGACGCGTGAGATCGACGAGTCATCCCGATCCAACGCTCCTCCGTCAGCCACGTCACCTGCACGTTAAAAGAATGTGTGGGACTTAGTCCCACACGGAATTAAATAAAGCATTTCGTCGGGTTTATAATACCCGACGATTTATGAGGGTAATAACCCTTCCCATATAGGGAAGGCTGAAGACCTATTTATATATAGTATGTAATAATAATATATACCCCGCGTGGGCCCGCGTGGCGCTGTCACGTGGCCCGGAGTGCCACGTCGCATCCATGTGGCCCCGCGCGGATATTAACCGCTTTTTCCCCTTTTTTTAGTTATTTTAATCAATAAAAATCAAAAATAAATTCATAAAAATCCCTAAAAATTGTAAAAATCATAACTTTCAAAATACAACTCCAAACTAATCCAAATTTCTTTCATTTGATCTGAAATTTAATTATCTATCATTCTAAAAAGTCAAATTATTTAAATAACAAGAGATTTAATTCTTATTTCAAAAATACATTCATTTCTTGAAGATTTTAACTTTAGAAAATTAAATGAATGTTTATAAAAATGATTTCTCTTATTATTTAACTTTAAAAACACTTATAATCTCAAGTAAAGATGGGTTATTAAATCTTTAATCTTTAATTCATCATAATTAACCCTAAATTAACGCATTTTGAGATTATAACATAAAATTGCATGAAATGATAGAAATGCACTCAAAGTATGATAACATGCACATAAATGTAATGTTTTTAATGCCTTAAATTGCATTAATAATCATGTTTTATCATCTTAAGATTGCGTGTTATCAGTAAGCAGAAGCGAGGATTAATCAATGAGATGAGGCAAAAACCCACTTGCCGAGGAGTTCCTTGGCTTGGCGATCGACTCCTAAATCAGCTTCAGTGGGTTTGCTCTTCGACGAAGATAGAGATTGTCGTTCTCCTTCACGCCCCTCTCTTCCCTCCAACCTCCCCCAAATAGATGTTTCCTCCTTTTTTCAACTCGATCCAAGAATGAATGGCTGAAGAGGACCAGACCAAACTAGGACCGAGACTGTCAAAGGCCCATTTTGTGGACAAGCATATTCTTAGGAGTGGAGGAGTTGGTGGACTCACATATGGGTCACAACATGGCAAATGTATTCATCAATGTCCTAAAAGACTATAATTTACAAATAAAGGCAATATTTGGTACTTTACTCTATTATTGATTTGTTGCATAAATTGTTTATCCTACCTACCTAAGATGAGTTTTCTTATTCAAAGGTTTTCATCATCATGATAGATAATTATGGCAACTAGAAAAATGATTATTGCA
>CM044105.1:3427994-3462311 GCA_024174645.1 Lemna minuta
GACCCATTAAACAAGGACACTTTCAACGCCAGACCAGACGGCGAAGGCACTATCAGTGGATGGTACAAGTGGACCATCGAATTTGGCGGGCAATCTTCTCTCTCTCTCCTCTCTCCGGCTCCTCACCAATTGCGTGTCGCTCTCTCATCCCTTGCAAACTCCCTTTCAATCCCTAGTTTTTTTCGAACCATAGAGCGAGAAGACAGGGAGAATCGTTGAGGGAGACAGAAAGAGAGAGGTTGGAGAATGGGGGGAAGGAAGCAATGGAATTCATCTATTGAAGAAAAAAGAGGAGAGATACAAAGAAGGTTTGACTCGCTCTTTGAAGAGAAGAAAGACTGTTCGCGGCATTTCATGAGTTGGGATGTAGCCCCATGAGAGGTGAGGTGCTGAATGCCCCATGAGAGGTGAGGAGTTGTGCACGACAAATGGAAAGGTGGGTGTTTTCTCGCGGTGAAGGAAGCATTAATTAACGTTGAAGTCTTTGTCTCTATTGAAGAGGCCTTCTCCTGCGCTTGGGGAAATTCCGCCGTTAGTTCTAGAGGATACGACATTGAAATGCTTTGGTATGACTTCGAAGCATTCAAACGTCGAGTCCTTTTCCGCTCCTCTTCTCTTTTCTTCAAGCAGTGATCTTGGTACAAGGACTATTGAGCATTAAGTTTATCTTGGAGGTTCCTATTCCTCTCCCTTTCATTGTCGCATCTTTTTAATGAGGATCGATCGAATTCTTTACTCTGATTTCCAATTCATATTTTTTCTCTCCTTTTTCTCTCAAGTGGATCAATTCCTGGATCATCGAGACGATTATGAAGCTATACTTCGAGAAATTCGATAGGCAAATGAATTTTGGCTTTTGGAAAAATGAAGATGGAGGTAAGATCGACACAGACAGCTTGTTGTGGCGTCTTGTGAACGCGATCTTTTGAGCAAAGAATCTCCTTTCAAGACAAAGGAACGGAACACCAAAGTCAAAGCTTTCAAAATGTAAACTACTCAGCTTTTTACTATTAAATAGAGCTGTTGCAGAAGTCAAAGTTAGACACAAATCTCTCTGAATTAGAAATTCTAGACGGACAATTCAGTTTCTCGTTGAAAGATTCAATCTTGTGGGTCTTGACTCGGAAACTATTTGATGAGAAATAAAGTTCTTAGAAATATATGAAATATATGTTCTTAGAAAGTACATAGCCAAAGGTTTTTTTCCTGATCCATTTCTCAAACGAAGTTCTTATAGATTTTTTTTTTCAAACCCTAGATGGCATTAGCTTCGAAAAAAATAGAGCAATTATGGTAGTGCAATTTTGCCAAAGTCAACTGATTTTGAAGCCATCTCTCTTGGCATTTAAAATGCGAGAAGGTAATTCAATTGCGTTGATAGAGTCGATCTAATTGCTCTGAACTTTGAAAATATCGGTGAGAAGTTGAAAGACACTGACTTGGTTGTCTCACTATAGCACGCATTGTCATATTCATATCGTCATGAAGAACTTCCTGTCTGGTAGAAATTTTTCTCTCTTTGAAAAAGTCAAGATCGCTCTACTTTCACGTGACCCGCTAGAAAATCGTGATGACAATGAGTCTGAAAACGTAAGTTTCGCAGCTTATGACCGACAATAAACCCTAAACCCTTTTTTTGAAAAAAAAAAAAAAAAGGCTAATTCTTGGAATTTCAAGAGTAAACAGTAGGATGAACAGGATCAAGGCGATGACGAGATCCAATGCATTCTTTTACATCATTTTCGTCCCTTTCTGCGTTTTCTACTCGACTTCTTTTCATTTTTGTTCCTTGAATAAAGGTGCCAGGCTATGGATAATTCTGAGGCTGCGTCTCTTCTTCCTCGTTCGACTGCAACATTCTCGGACATTCTCAATTTTCATCAACAAAAAAAAATAAAAGGGTCGATTATGCAGATAAATCTAAATCCAGAAGGCAGAGAGGAATTTGGAGGGAGATGAAATAAATTCCTTTAGGGTTTTTTCCAAATTCAATTAGATTTTCCTCGTCAAGGAGACTAGACCGAGGGACGTCAAGGAAATACTGGGCCGTCCGATGCTGTGGATAAGACTGACCCACATGGATAGAGGGGCGAGCGGCGACTCCAGAGATCATTAGAAACGAACACGTGGCGTCGAGAGAGCCGCTCCTGTCGCCTCCCAGCTGTCATCCTCATCCGTGCCACGTGGCGTCTTCCAATCCCCGCGTCCTTTTTACCGTTAGTCGCTGAACCAATCGAGGCCGTTGAAAAAAGAACGGACGGACTCTCGTGTTATCCGATTAATTATTGAGGCAGCGTGAAAATGGGAGGAAAACGTGCCTTCTGCGTTGTACGCTTTGGTTTGTACCGCGGGTGCGTTCGGCCATTCCGAAGAGAGAAATTTAGACCTTGGTGCGCGATTTAGATCTCAGCGAGGGAAGAATCCATTGAGGCGGTGACCGATTGCTTTAATTGCTCCGCTGTATCCTACGTGTCGAGGCGCTGTCGGCATCGCCCACTCGCTCGTCGGTGGGCGGAGACGAGAGTGACAGCATCGCGTCGGTTTCATGTAGTGAATCCGCTCCGGATTTCATTTCCGGACTCGAAAGCCAGTTAATATCCGACAACTGAGACAAAAAATTAGAAAAAAGATAAAAGATTACCAGAGCCCGTATCACGGGTGGGGCCACGAGAGTTGAAAGGCGGCCTCTATATAAAGCCACACTTTCTCCACTCACCCTAGGATTCGGTCAGGGTTTCTAGTCTGTTATTCTCTCCCCGGAAAGCGGCATGGAAGAAGCTCCGACGCGAAAGAGAGACGCTTCCGACAGATCCCCCGAGGAAACTTTGGAGGCGAAGCGGCTGAAGGCCGCTGACCTAATCTTACTAGATATGCTCGACGAAATCGAGTCCTCCGACCGATCACCGGCCGACCCCCCAGCCGGAGACCTCGATACGGTACTAAGGAGCTTCGAGGAGGAGATCTGCGTGGCCTCGACTTCCGCTGTTTCGTATCCGGACGATGTTGTTCAGCCGGATCTCTCTTACCTTCTCGAAGCTTCTGACGATGAGCTTGGCCTGCCGCCGGCCGCTCAATCCTCGTCCAACGATGGAGAATCGCCGCCCCCGCAGATCTGGCGGTTAGATGTCGATTTCTCCTGCTTCGACACTCTCGATTTGGGGAGCGTCATCGGCGGCGAGTGTACTGCCGAGTTCCCTGACAACTCTTGGCGCCCCGAGTCGCTGCCAGCCGTCTGATGTACGCGCTGTTTGAAACCGTCCGATGGATGGATCTTAAATGTGGACCCTTTTGAATCTTAAAAATATCTTAAAGTCAAAGTCAGAAAAGGCCCAGTGGGCCAATCGTGGGTTAGGATAACCGAGGGTTTCTATTGTGGGGCCCACAATGCCTGACACGCTCGTCGTTTTAGCGGGAGAGTCGCCTGGTAGTTTCCCGCGCTTTCTACTCCACACGCCGCACTGTAGAGCGTGGGGATGACGTGGGACCGGTTTATAATAAATAAATAAAAAAGCCTTGACCGATAGCTGGCTCGCACCTGCGGATCACGTGCGCGCCCAGCGTGCCTTCACCACTAACCGCTCTTACTCGTAACCGTCGGATTCTGATCGAACGCCGGACAGGCTTGTCCGTGGCCCGGCGGACATCAGTTTTAGCCCGATTTTTTTTAATTATCTTTCTGTTGCAATAAATCGCTTCCCGCCAAAAAGCAGGCGGTGCATGTTGCGGGAGGAAAACACGTGGCGGGGGTATTCGTGTCCACGTGTCAGGTCAAAGGGCAAAATGGAGTTTCACCTTTAACCAGCGATTATTTTGGGCCTTTTAACGGTGCCGAAACGATGCCGCCGCTTTTGACCGTCACTTCTTCCTCCCTCCTGTTCGGATCCAGCCAGCAGAGCGATTTGCAGGTGATCGCTCGATGCTTTTCCTCTTCCCTGTTTTTTATCCTTTCCTGCGCGGCCGACATGTGATTTCCATCTTCTTCTTAGTTTTTCTTTTTTTTACGCTTCGAGATTTGCGTCGGATAGAGATTTTTTACACTGCGGGGATTGTTATTTCCTTTTTCCCCCTCACAGGAGGAGAGATAGATCTTTGTCAGATAGAAGGGGGAAAAATCAGGGCCTTAGATTCGTCATCTCTCCGTAGTCTCCGCCGATAACGGGTTTTGGACGGGTTTATATGCTCTATCTCTCTCCTTCTAACTCCTCTTTCGCCTTACAGGGGTTTTTGGGTAGGAGGTAAGAGGAGCAAGGAGGCGGGGATTTATGTCGGATTGCTTCACAAGCTTCTTCCTCGTCGTCAATATCGAGAAGAAAGGAAGTTTTCCTCCTTGCTCTTCTTCCTCCCTTGTGCTCCCTGAAGTGCAAGCCGGTTCGATGCCCTTGCGGCGCATCAGGTATACCTTGTCGTGCTCAGCTTTCATCTTCTGATTTTCGCTCACTTCCTCACTCCCTCCGCAGGTGTGGTTTCGGAGTAAAGTACTTCGGCTTCTTGCATATACAAGGGGGCAGCTTCTTCTTCCTCACCTGAGATTCTCTCCGGCTTCCTTACTTCTTTGGTTTTGTTTAGATTCTGAGAAAATGCCTGGCCGTCAGAGGAAGCTGGTGGGTCAGGTTAAACGAGGCATTCCAGTGTACCGCAAGCCCGACCATTCTTCTTCCGCTAAACTCGTTAGAAAGATCCGCCTTCTGGTCAGCGACCCAGATGCCACAGACGACGATTCCGGCGACGAGAGAGAGAAAAAGAGAGTCCTGGGAGAGATTCATATTCATCCAGTGCAGTCAAAGAAGCAGAAGCTTCCACGCGCTTCTCCGGCGAGATCCAACGGTCCGAAATACAGGGGAGTGAGGCAGCGACGGTGGGGGAAATGGGCGGCTGAGATCAGAGATCCCAGCAAGAGCGCGCGCATCTGGCTGGGCACCTACAACACCGCAGAAGAAGCCGCCATGGCTTACCAGAAAGCTCTGGAGCGCATCAACGCCCAGAAGCTCCGATCTTTCACTCCTTCCTCG
The DNA here is from genome assembly GCA_024174645.1 of Lemna minuta. NCBI lineage: Eukaryota > Viridiplantae > Streptophyta > Magnoliopsida > Alismatales > Araceae > Lemna > Lemna minuta. The sequence goes on from CM044105.1 coordinate 3,433,004, forward strand.
TCGTCTTCTTCCGAATCAGGTTCCGCTTTCGTTTCGTCCCCTTCTTCCGTTCTGGAAGTCGTCTCCAACGACTCCAAGAAGCCGGCCCAGGAGTCTTCCTCGAGCAGCTCGCTTGCCTTCGAGGTGGGCCCGCTCGAGATCCCGGATCTGGAAAATTTTGGACTCGATCTCCCCGAGTCGTTCCTGCTGGACGGTCTGGATGTGGGCGACGACGCCGACTTCGTCGGCGGTCTCGGCATCGTGGACGGTCTAGATTTCGACCTTGACGCCGAGTCCCTTGACTGGATGGGCCTCTGAGGAAATCCGTTATTTCTATTTTAAGATGGCGAGTTTAAAAATTCATTAATTTTGTCTTGGTGAGTGTAGGAATGGGGGGACGGTGGCGAATGCAGGAGGTGGCGGATGCTGTCTTGGGTTTTCCCGGCGCTCTTGAGGGCCGTCCAAGAACAGTTTTTTTACTCTGCCATCTCTCTCTTCCTCGTCCCTCCTGCCCGATTGTCCTTGTGTTGAGCAATTTTGCCCTAAGTTTTGAGTTAAATGTCAGTAAAGGAGTTACCTGCATGTGTGATTAAGAGTCTCTCTCTCCTCTCCGTCGTCTCTATCTAAGCTTTCTCTCTCGAAAATTAATGAAAGGGGCCCCCGGCCTCAACCTGTGTCGAGGCAACTTCCGCCGCATGCAGTCATGCAGTACAGGTGCCCAAGGCCCTTCCTGCCGGGCTGCGGCGTTGGAACCAGCTGGAAGGGGAGCCGGGCTCCCGCCACGTGCAGAGAGAGAGAGGGGAGAGAGCTGCTCCGTCCAAGACGACTTTAATGGGCGAGATCATCGGCGGATCTCCTCCGCCAGAAACACAGTTGCTGGCGCGCGTGGCTACAGTCGCCACGATTAATCTCCCCATAACGTAAATTTCTGGGCTCATAATATGTCGGATTTTCGGAGACTAGAGAGAGAGAGAGGGAGAGAGAGTGCGCATTCCAAGAATTTCAGCTTTTCCAGCAGAATATTCAAAGGGTATCTGATGCCTATTTTCATATTTTCTCTCTCCAACTAGAGAGAGAAAGATATTCTAGCCGACATCATCGTTGTCCACGAAGGCAAATTCGCAGACAAGGCCGAAATGATCGCTTCCCCATCTCTGAAAAACATGAAAGATTAATCATAGACGCCCTCAAATGCTTATCAAAGATACCCTCTTCTGTGAGAAGAAATTTACCTCGCTCGGGAGGCATCCCAATTCTCTCACTAGACTGATTCGTGGCGTTTCCACGACTCCGACGGGCGCCAGTCCCGCCGAATGCCTGCTCGTTGAGTGCTTAAAAAATAAAATAAAAAATATCGAAAAAATATTTGGCAAACAGCACCGGACCAATGAGGAAAAAATCAAACATTTTTCAAATATTTAATGGAATAGATTTTTTTTTTACGTCAAATGAAGGTTTCCACTACGAGTACTTCCCACTCAAGGGATCACCCATCCCTGGACTGCCCATGCTCGAGTACCCTTGACCCTAGAGTTCTTCCAATCCTGGTATCCCTCTTCCCAAGAAGTTACCCACCCCTGTTCCTCTCCACCCCAGCGTCCCTCTTTATACTTGATGGAATAGATGCAGGATCCCTCAATGTACCATTTACAATCTTAAGGAATAGATGGCTGTAGATAGAGATGGCTTGATTCGATCGAAAAGTTTAGAGAGAACAAATTTCAGAATTACATAAACATTTTTTGCAAACAGTCAAAAGAAAAAAGTACATGATTCATGCACAAATTCTAATGCTTAGTCAAAAATTTAATTGAAACTTTCAATTTTAAAGAGTATAAAGCAAAAATCCAGATATTCTTCCTATGAGCCTTAAGATGGCGATAGATCTCGAGAGATGTGGTAATAATCTTAAGAATCACCAGATCTGGAGATAGATATGGTTCCCAAAAAGTGTTAGAAAGATAATAATTCAGAATTGCAATGACATATTTGATCAGAAGAATAGTGCACGATTAACATTTTAATGAAAGAATATACAGTAATACCCTTCTTATCAGTCTTAAGATGGAGATAGATCTGGAGAGATAGCTCAACTCACCAGATGTAATCAACGGTTCCCAAGAAGTTGGAGTGGAAGGACGTTACCAGCGGCTCACCGTTTCTGTCTCTGGTATCACTTCTTCCCTGTTAGATGTAAGATCATCAGAGACAGGCGCCATGATGTGTGATCTGTTTTAATGGGGAATCAGCATTTTTTTCTCACCGGAATTCCAGGATATGCGCTCCGGAGATGGAGCGGATGCCTAAGAAGATCCAGATCCTTACTCCCTGCTGCCAGAAATCTCTCCTCCTCACTCCATCCCCATTCCCATCTGAAGAAGAAGATATGAAATATTTTAGGTTTTATGTATTGGGATTAAGGGTTTAAAGTCCTTTCGTGAGAATCGATCTTCTACCTCGAGAAGGAGAAGGATTTCTGCCTGATTTGTCCAGAAATGGCCCTGCGATCATGCTTTAAATACTCCAACTGCAACAGAAGCAAGAAATGAGAAGATTTTCTGAATCTGAAGAACTGAGAAGATTTCTGTGCCTCAGAATTGGAGATGAACTGGTAGAGGCGCTCCGAGGTAAGCTATTGAAATCACCAGCAATCACCACAGGAGCGATTCCCCAATGTTCTGATATCTCATGGGACTTCTCCAATAACAACCGCATCTGTAAATCACAAGTGATTCTTGCATATATACCAGGCATCGGTAGAACTTGTTAAGAATAAAAATCTCACCTCGATTAGGGTTGAGCATTCAATAATCTAGTGTTGAGGATTCAATACCTGACCAAGTTTCACATCTCCTCGATTAGGGTTGAATAAGACATGAACATTTCCTACGAGCAAGGTCTGATCGCGTTGGGACCTAAAACATGATCATGAAGATCTGTCAAAGGAAATCCCAATTTTCATGATAGTGGCTGAAGAATGCGGATCTGGGAAATCTCACCTTGGTCGCGATGGACATGATTTCATGTGTTTTGACATATTGTCTGGAAGAGCGTCTAGAACCTGGACCCAGGGTTAAATTTTATCACAAAAACTAAATGAGGAATTTAGATTTCTCTAGTGCCAGGAGAAGGGACATCATGGGTGTTGATTCTAAAGGGCACCTTGAAAACACAAATCTGAGCCACATTATTACGGAGTCCAAATTCCACAAATTGGATGCTTTCTTCATGCAGGAGAGCAAACCTACATTCAAATCGCAAATGGAGCAATAAAGCTATGATCTTTTTGAGCTTCAACAAAAATAACTAAATGAAGAAAATTCAGAAATATTCAGCGAGGGAGCAAAGAAATTAATGAGGGCTCTGTCTAATCACCCACTTCCAGGGACATAATACACCAAGATGTGAGTTAGAGCCAAGGCCAGATATTGACTAAAAGCTCGGTCAATATTTTTTAATAACCTATTACATCTTTTGATCATTGGTATGGTTATGACAAACTCCCTGGAGGACTGATCGATTCTCCTTTGTGGCAGTTGAATCGAACAGTTGAAGAAGCGTGCGTGCATAAGAGGGAGAGAGAGAGAGAGCTTCTGAGTAATGTAATCAAGAATAGAAAGAAGTACAGAAGCTTCAGTTTCATTCACTCGTAGTCTTAACCCTATGAATAGGGTGCTTATATAAGGAGTAATATTGGGAAATCTAATATTACCTTGAATGGCCATCCTACAATGGTGTCTTAAGGGTAAGCCCAATAAGCTAATTACAGATCTGCGCTTTATTGTCCAACAGTAAACAATGCATTCTCTAAAAGAATAACAGAAATTAAACCCCAAAAAACTGTAAACAGAGTTTACAAGTGGTCCAACAATTAGAGATGGAAAGTAAGGAAATAGATTGTAATCAAGCTCCATGGTGGGGGTTGAAAAAGGCCTACTATTCAACTCTTGGCTGCCCAATCAACTGAGCTTATGATGTTCATATAGGTATTGAGGGATCATATCAGTTACTCACAGCCCTTCCACATTTAGCACCCAGCTACCTTTACCACAAAGTTAGCACCATGAATCAGAGAACTTGGTTAGCACATGGAGATGGAGAAGTTTCTCACTATGCATAGATAAATGGAGACAACTGTGGGAGTCCCTAATGAATCACCATGTGCCCTTGAAGAGACAAGTCACCTCTTCTAAAGAATCCTTAGCATTGGCACAAAGACTGAATAAAGTGGAGACACAATATATCTATAAAGTTGAGACACAATAGAGTCTATGTAGATCATCTCTCAAAGACAGTTCGGTTCAAGATCAAGAGGGTGATGCGATGCGGGCCCGGGTCTACGAACGGCGGAAGCCCACTAAGGGCCCGAACCCACCCCGGAGAGCTCCAGAGACTATAAAGAGGGCTGGAGAACTCCCTGGAGCGGGAGCGCGGAATCCCTAGTAAGGAATACCTGCGACCCTCTGCCTTTCTCTCTCTCCCTCATTCCCCTACCTCCTCTCACTCAATTCACCTGAAGGCAGATCCGAGTCTCCTTCACAGCGTCTGGCCGACGACAGAGCACGGGCGACGACGTCGGACTACTGCGCCCATCTCTCTCCCTCTCTCATCTCTTCATCTCTCTCTCTCGTCTTGTGGAACTCTCGGTGGATAATAGTCCGGGTTAATTACCCTTTAAAGAAGTGACGACGCACAGGATCGCATCAGAGGGTCTCCCAACACTCAATCTACCTAAGATGAGCTCATGTACATTTCTGCACAATTTCATGATCGGCTTCTAAAAATACTCAGAAGAAGTGTGAGCATGTGCAATGGGTTTTTAATGTCCGACATAGGTTGCAGAGTGCTCCTTGCACAGAAGCCACCATGCTGCTCCTTTGCACATTGAGGCTCTTATCCTCTATCTGGTACCACATCCTCTCCCTTTCTAGGGAACTGTTATCCAACAAGATCCCCCAATCATGATCAAAATTGGCTGATCGACAAAGCCAATCATCAACCAAAATAGATCAAGATCGGATCCACAGTTACCAATCACATAGAGGATCAGAGATAGGGAGATATATCTATTAAAAAATGATCTGATCAGCTATCAATCATAAACTTTGATTGATGATTGAATCGATCTGTGGTTCTATGATCGTTGAACAGATCCCCTGCATTGATCATGGCAATCTGATTCAATCACGGCAATCCAATCACTATCGGTGATTCTCATTTTCTATCATTTCCTGTTGAAGGCTGCTCAAGCCTTATACCCTTTGGATTATCTATCACTAGCAAATAGTCTCCTCTAAGATCCACCCAGCCCCTGCTAAAAAGGCAGCCATGAAGTTCTCTGGTTCCCATTGGCTACTACCTCAAAAGGACAACAGAAGTTGCATGGTTGCGCAAACAGATTGCTTGTCATGACTTGAGTTAGGTCTTAAAGGCTTTGCAGTCTCATTGCATTCACTGTCACTTTAAATATCTTTTCAATATATCTAATAGTGCAACAAGCATGCAAGGTTACCTTTAATGAAAGTGACATACAAGCTTGCAAGTCCCAGAAGAGAATGTGACTCTGACAGTTCCTGGAAAGGAGAGTGGCCTTGAGTTATGCATGTTTTGACAAGTAAGAAACAGAGGAACTCCACTTCATGCAACACCTTCAACAAGTTCTATGGTTTCAACCAGACTTTGGCTGGACCAAGAGAACAAAGATATGCAAAAGGAAGAGTTCAGTGTTCATGGGGTTTGGACTATCATAGTCGGAGAAATCCACAGTTATGAGGCTTTGGGACACTTCTCATGCAATATTTAGAACTGCGATTGTCAGGGGCTCGGTCGTCCACCATGGACTGGCCAGCCAGTGATTGGGAAGGTGGAGAGGCATCTGGAGGGGTGGCAAGCCAGAGTGCAGTCGAGGCAGAGCCATTTGGTGCTGTGGCAATCAGTGCTTTCTGCGATCCCTATATTCTACTTATCGGTTTTCCTGTTACCCATTGGTGTCAGTAAGCAGTTGGAGGGCTTGATGAGGAGGTTTCATTGGAGAGGATCAAGGGCAGGGAAAGGCAGGGGGACGACGATTGTCACTTGGACATGGTTTGATTGCCTCATAATCTAGGAGGGCCTGGGGTGTTGCATCAACCAAATATGAATCTGGCACTCCTGACAAGATGAGCGGACAAAATAATGAGTCCCAAGGAGGATCAAGCTATAAAGGTCTTGAAAGACAATTATGGCAAGTGCCTGGATTGGGAGAGGCACGTGGCGCCAATCCGAGGGACATCAACATGCTAGCAAGGCTTGAGACAGTTTTCCTCACAAGCCCGTGAACATTTTTTCATCAAGCTAGGGGACGGCTCCCTATCAGCAACCGGTTGGATGACTGGCTGGCTTGGGGAACATTATAAGAAGAGTTCCCATGATTGTTTGACATTGGGCAAGACCATGAGGGCCAGTAAGGGATTTATGGGAGGGCATGTCGAATCCCATTTTGGAGGGGATCTTGTCAGACCAGAAGGTGGAGGATTTTTTAGGCATGCAAACATCCCTGCTGCATCTGAGACCCATAAGCACAATACATGACTGCAAGAAGTGGGGAGGGACACAGCCCTGAGCCATATCCAGATGTTGGACGCCTTAGAGGACATGCATTCCCTGGTTGCCGGGGGAATTCCACGCAGACGCTTTCACCGGAACGAGGTGACCGAACTAAATCTTTGCAAGGAGATGGACTGGAGACAGCGGTTTCGCCAGCTCTGGCTGGCCGCTGGAGATGCCAACACCCGCTTTTGTCATCAGGTGGCAAGCGGACGCCGGCGGCAAAATCACATACGAAGGATTCGGGTTGGGGATCGAGTCTACAGAGACCAAGCTTCCGTGGGTCAGGCTCTGGTCGATCATTTCCGGGCTTTCTACCGTCGAGGACTGTCTAACCACTGGAACTGGACGCCTACCACGATCTCGACAATATCCCTCACGCAGCTACACCATCTGTCACGTCCCTTTTCAGCTGAAGAGGTCAAGGCTGTCATTTGGAGCCTGAACAGCGAGGGCGCTCCGGGCCCGGATGGGATATCAGTCTTTTTTTATAAAGAGTGCTGGGATATGCTAGGACCCGAAGTGATGCAATTGATGGGAGACTTCCATGCAGGCCGCTGCCAGATGGAATGGCTCAACAAGGTATACCTCGTCTTGATTCCGAAGGTCCCCGGGGCAGAACAGATTGGCGACTTCCGCCCCATTGCGCTGTCCAATTCTATATACCTCGTTATAGCCAAGATCCTGGCTAATCGCCTCCGTGAAGTAATGGACAGCTTGATCAGCCCACTTCAGTCTGCCTTCATCCCGGGGCGACATATGTTAGACAGCGTCATGGCGGCCGAGGAGATTGTGGCGGCATGGCGTCGTTCTGGTACCTTAGGCTTCCTCTGGAAGGTGGACTTCGCGAAAGCTTATGACTCCGCTGATTGGCGATATCTATGGAACGTCATAAGGCGACGTGGGTTCCCAGAGGAATGGGTGCGATGGATGAAACTTTGCGTGACTACATCATCTTGCTCAGTCCTGATAAATGGCCAGACACAAGGGGGATAGTTCCAACCGCAGAGCGGACTTCGACAAGGATGCCCGCTCGCACCCCTACAATTTATTTTGGCTGCGGATGCCCTGGCTTTCTGTACTATGAGACTTTGCTCGCATGGTCACTTATCAGGATTTCAGACGGCAGGACACCCCAGGGATATACCGTTACTTCAGTATACGGACGACACCACGTTCTTCATCCAGGGGTCGGAGACGGCAGCCCCCACCTTTTCCCAGATGATGAACATCTTTGCTGACTTCTCTGGCTTTCATCTGAACCGAGCCAAGTCCTCGCTTGTGGGATTTGGGCTGGCTTCAGAGGAGATAGTGCGCTGTGCTGAGATCTTGGTGACACCGATTGTGACACTCCCCTTCCGGTACTTGGGGTTACCACTGACTAATCGCCGCCTCAGAATCCAAGACTAGCAGCCGGTGGTGGAGAAGGTAGATACGCGCCTGGGGGGCTGGCATGGAAGGCTGCTGTCCCGTGGGGGCCGCCTAGACTTGGTGAAAGCAATCCTCTCCATACTTCATGTCGGCTTTTCGGATGCCTACAAGGGTGCGACGACGCCTTGAGGGTGCCATGCGGAGCTTCCTTTGGCGCGGGGCGGACTCTGCCAGGGGGGGTGCCCTCGTTGCTTGGAGCTCGATATGCCAACATTTTTCTGACGGTGGACTCGGCATACGCCACCTTCTGCATGCCAATTCTGCCCTGCTATGTAAATGGGTAGTTCGAGTGTCGCAGCCTTCTAATGATATGATATCTTGCTTACTCCGTGAAGCTTATGGTGCCACCCTGGACTGGGGCGAATGGGCCAAACCTCGGCGTTGAGATTCCCCCGTTATGGCGGGTCTCCAGGGGATTTTCCCGATGGTCCAGTCTTTCTTTTGGCCCCAATTGGGGGATGGGGCTGACTTCAGATTTTAGGAGGACGATTGGTTGGGGCAGGGGCGGCTGGCTGGCACCTTCCCCTGTCTCTACAGCCTTGCCCCAGCCCCGAACACCACAGTCTGGTCTGCATGGATTGGCAACTGGACCCCGACGCTACCACTAGCACTCTCGGACCAGCGACTGGCTGATCTCCTTGACCTGCAGTCCTAGCAGGCAGACATTAGGCCTCAAGAGGCGACCAGGGATGCGTGGGTCTGGCGGCAACCCCGCTTCTCAGCCAAGGCGACATATCGCCTACTCTGTGGGCAAACCACCCCCCCCCTCACATTATCCAGAGGTGCAGGTTGGTTTGGAAGCAACGCATTCCGTTGAAGATTCGTATATTTGGATGGCTTCTCTTACGGCAGCGGCTCATGACCCGAGTCGCGCGCCAGCACATGCTTCCGGCCACCTCTGTGAGTTGCCCTCTCTGTGATGGGGGCCCCGAGGACTGCTCCCATCTCTTCTTTCTATGCCCGTTGGCTCATTCCGAGGAGGCATTCTAGAGATCCCTATCGAGGGGGTTTCTTCAAGAGGGGGGCAGATTGGAGGCGGATTTTCGCCACTCTGTGGGCAATTTGGATCCACCGGAATGAGGTTGTCTTCAGGGGAGTCACCCCGTCCGGCGATATCATTATACACACTGCCGAGGGGTTTTATTTTTCCTAGCACCGAGGTGGCGCATGCCCCTCGAACTATGTACCCCTGCTATAATAGACCTCGCTGTCTCTTGTCATTAACTCAATGGAAATTGGGGGCACCGTTCGGGGTGCTTCCCTCCCTTCATTCAAAAAAAAAAAAAAAAAAAAAGGGAGGGACCTCTTTCTCTAATCGGGGAGTTTATATGAAGTTGAGACACAGACATGAGGCAGAGAGGAGGAAGATTGCTCCCACCTCATCTTTGAGTGCCCTTTTGCACAGGAGATCTAGACCATGCAAAATATCCCAAGGGTGGACATCACCACTAACAAGGTTTCTGAGGCTCTTTCAAGAGTAGTGGGCAATCTGGATGGATCCTCACAGTGTTATGAAAGAACTGGATGCACCGTAATGAGGTTATATTCAAAGGGAGGACTGTCTCAGCACACAGAGTAGAACACGACTAGAGGGGTATTGTTTCAAGTTAGTGTAGAGGGGTTTTTAGGGTGGGAAGGGGGCCAGAATGGTCAACTGTGTAATTGACTGTGTATATAATACCAGTAATTGGGAGTTCACTGACCTTGGATGATCTTCCTTGTTTTTTTAAAGAAAAAGATATGTGAGATCAAAAACTTGAAAAAGAAGCCTTGGAAAATGAGATTCAGTGTGAAAGAAATGTTTTAGGCATTGATGAGTTTAAATGACATCATCGTGAAGTCTGGAAGCCATGGAGTTGATACTTCAAAAACGTATCTTGGATACTCTGAGATCACACTAATGAACCTCTTGACATACTCATGACGCAATCTAACCTCAAATGGTCAGTCTAGTTTATCTGTGCAAGCGCCTCACCATCTGAAAGCCCGTATTGCTTTTTGAGCTAGCAAAGGGCAATCTGGACCAGAAAATTCGCTCTATCTTGATTGTCAATTACCCAATCCAATGTTGATGATTCGGGTCGTGAAATTGCCATAAATTTAATAACATAAAAAATAAAGAAGGCACTAGCGTCTGGAACAGCTTGGGCCCTGGCAGATGGTGGCAGAGGTAGATGCGCAGAGTGAGAGAGAGAGACAGAGAAAGAGTAAAGAGGATTGTCTGTTTCACGGCCATTATATGGAATCCAGAAATTCATTTCTCCCATCTTTGCTAGTGTTCCAAATAAGAGAAAAACAAAAAATCTGGAGATAAAAAAAAATCATATTTTAACTTACTGTTTTTTCCTCCAAAATATGGCACATCCATCGTTTGCATCCCCAGATCTACCCTAAAAATGGAGCTCATAGAGTCAGTTTTTCATTACGAATCCGACAGAGTAACATGAGGCCTTATTGTTTACCTGATAAACTCCCACATAACCATCCTTGTCGAGAATATTTTCCAAGTCATCAAATCGGTCAACCTCCTATATTCGGCATTTCCGGAACAATAAAGTAAAAAAATACATGAATTATTCGTAATTGAAACATAAAACTGAAAGCATGCCATCCGGAAGGCCATGAAAGGAATGAATGGTAACACTGATATGATTTCCGTCCGAGAAATAGAGTGACATGGGTACGTTAAAGAAATACTATTTCTATCATGAAGAAATCCTCCCATCTACGAAATTTAATAAAAATCAGAGATTTGACAAAAAGGGGAGAAAAGCTAACCTGTAAGCACAGGATGCCGGGATCATAGCGTTTGAGTTCCCTCCGAATCCTCTTCTTACGACGATCCCACTCCAAATTCTTTGGATCAACGAGCTCATAAAGTTCTGGATGATTCGAAGCATTCTCCACGCCCAATATATTATAGGAGACTATTACAAACCGACCTGGAAGAAAAGCAAGCAGCAGGGCATGAGCAATATAGTGGGTTCTGGCCCAAAGCAGGATTATGGAATAAACCGCGCACTTCTGCGTGAGAAATCCCTTGAGGAAAACACCCATTGGCGATTACCACCTTCCGCCCTCGTTCTCTTTCTCTTGGAGCTTCGTGAGCTGGTTGCGGTGAGAGTAGTCCTCTCTTCTACTTTCATTCCGGAGTGCTAGCAAAACACTGCGGAGGGGATGTGATGAATTCGCTTAAAGCCCTGACACCATTTCAAACTCATTCCATGACCCAAATGGAATCAACTTGATAAAAAAAATTAAAAATGTGCCCCTGATTTTGCATGAAAGTGTAGTAAGTGCACTTTATAATTTTAATTGATTATATATATTTTTAATAATGTATTAAATTATATACTTTTTTGAAAATGTATGAACAATATATAGCAATAACTTAAATCTACAAGGGATTGTACTTGAATCCACACTGGCCGGAGCATTTTCATAAGGAAAACGCTTACAAGGCAAAAAGAAAGCTCTCAAAAGAGCATAACTTCACTTATATCTTCATAGGCTATAATCAAGCCCGTAGTTAAGTATAAAAAAGTGAAGCGGATGTCCAAAGGATTTGTCCTTTTGATAACTCAAAGTTTTCAAAATATAACTCTAAAAGCATGCATGTATCAAAGACAGAACTAACATAAGAAAAAGGAAGATTCAAGGTTTTGGTATGCCTCAATAGAAATATTATGTATATTTTGGCAACTATAGAGTTTGACACAAAATATTTGTCTCTAAGTGATCCTATTCACATATTGTCAGCTCCCAGAGATTCTCCTCTAGCCTTCTAAGCTTTCATTGGGCTTACTAAGTGGGCTTTGTGGGCTCTTAAGGTACATTTTTCATTTTATTTTATCGAGTCCCAATGGGCCATTATATTATAGGTGATACTACGTGTAGGTAGTCATGTATAAATACTTAAGGGGGAAGGCAAGTGGTCCTTATGAAGAATAACCCTCGTGAGATTATTTTCTTCCTTTTTTTCTTTTGCAAGCCTAACTATATCGAGAAGTTCAAGAAAAAGCTGAAGATGTTCTAGAGTGCTTTATAAGCGAATGCAATCACCAAACAAAACTTCCACAACAATCTTTTACATGGTATTAGAGCACAAATCTTGTAAACTAGTTAGATTTGAAATCTACAAATCTATTGCAATCAAGTTTTTAGTATTTTTTTTATATCTCCATCATTTTATCTTGAAGATCAGACATGTTTTTAGAGATATAAAATCTTTTTAAGGGGATATACGTCTAGATTTATTAGATTGGGAAAATCTAAGAAAAATCTAGAAATTTCTAAAAAAATATTTAAGAGACATGAGTACTTTTAAAAATCCTTGATGAAATATTTTTCAAGATTCATCAAAATCTTGCAAGAAGAACAAATATTTGCTCCAAAGTAACAAAGTAATTGATTCAACTTAGAATGAGAAACAAAAGATTTGGAAACCTTGGTTTGGTGACTATCACTATGTCTAGTCCTAAAGCTAGGGGATCTTCTAGGACATTACCATCTATCAAAACTATAGTGGTCCGTAGAAATGGTGAGACAACTACATGGATCACTTTATATCAATCAAAATGGTTTAGTCAATTAAGGAAAATTACACAGGGGGATGTGTTTTTCATTGAATAACTCTATTGAAAGGATATTAAAACCTAAAAAACCTGATGCATCATCCTCTAGAAATGGTGAGACAAATATATAGAACACTTCATAAAATTCAAAATGGCTGAGTCAAATAAGGAAAACTATAAAGGGGGATGTGTTTTTAATTGAATAAATCTATTGAAAGAATATTAAAACCTCAAAAATTTGATTCATCATCTTCTAGAAAATAGACTTGAGACCACTGACCCCAAAATACTACTTTTAGTGGCTCAATGAAACCTGAAATTTTGTTGGTGGCTAGATTCCATAAAACCTAAAATTAATGAAATTTTCAAATTAGAGAAAATTTGTAAGACTCTTTTTAAGTAAACATTTTTTCCCTAAAATCCAAGGAGATTCAAGGATATATAAATTACTTGTTGCCACTAGAGAACCAATCAAGGGAAAAGAAAAGTGCAAATTATCTATTGAAACTATGGAGAGAACTTGCTTTGCAGACCCTAAACCCTAATTCTCCAGACAAGAATACATACTCTATGATAGAGTGTTGTTCTTTCCAATTGGACTAAGTCTTATATTTGAGGACTATAGGAATTTAGTGTTCAAGAGAAAGAAAAATAAAATATGGAGCCAACTATTGCCCAAACAACTTGAGAAGACAATTGAATTTGGATGACAAGTGGCTACCAAAAGAAAATAGACCAAAACACTAAAAGTAAGAGATTAATTAAAAAAACCCAACATTCATAAGAGATTAGAGGCCATAAGTGCATCAACGATACAATGGAAGATATTAATACAAGTGATAATCAAGAGTTTTATATGTGCAAAAATGACTAATGAGGCCATACTTTGAGTGCATATCTATCATTTCATGTAAATTTAAGTTATAATCTCAAAATGTATTATTTTAGGGATAATTATGTATTTTTAAGAATATATTTTAAACTAGATATTTCCATCTATATTTGATATTATTGATAACATGCTTATTAGACATGATAATACATAATTATTTATGTATATTAAGTCATAAAAGATCCCATTCCTATGCATGTTATCATATTTGTTAGTGTTTGTCCATCATTCTATGAAAAAATCATTATAATCTCAAAATATATTAATTTAGGGTTAATTATGACGAATTAAAGATAAATGATTTCATAACCCATCTTTACTTAAGATTATAATTAGTTTTTAAGGTTAAATAATGAGAGAAATCATTTTATATTCACTCATATAATTTTCTAAGTTTTAAAATATTAAAAAAATGAGTGTAATTTTGAAATAGAAATTAAATCTCTTATTATTTATTAGATTTTAATTTTTAAAATGATAGATAATTTAATTTCTGATCCAATGAAACAAATATGGATTAATTTGGAGTTGTATTTTGAAAGTTATGAATTTTCTAATTTTTAGGGTTTTTTTCAGATTTTTCATAAAATTTTCTAAATTTTTAATGAATTTTTCAGGATTTTTCTGAATTAAAAATCAATTTAATTTAAAATCATTTTTTAAAGTGCGCAGATAACGTGGCGCGATCTGGAGCGTTTGATCGCGCGTTTAATCGTGACCGTTGATCGTCACTTAAAGGCGGGAGGACGTGGTGCAATCTGATTCATCAGTGAATCATTTTTAAAATGATTTAATCTCAGCCATTGATCTGAGTTATAACGGCTAACATTAAAACCAACAGAAACGGCATCTGAGTGTTCGATCAAGATTGAATGACGGGCGTTTGATGTGTTACTTACAACGCGCGCAACATGAAGAAATCTTGGCGGTCCATCGAAGATCCAACGGCCACGACTTAATCATAACGATTCTCATCTTTGCATTTCATCAGAGCCGTTGATTGAAGATTAATTGATGATCGGACGGTTACGTCCAATTCACTTTATAAATAGAGGTGTTCTTCGACAATGTAAACCATTCCATGGCAATTCGAGTAAATCGAACTGTTTAGACACCAAATCCCTTGAATATCTTGTTTACAATCGCTTATAGACTCATTTCCGTGTCCATGGAGTGCAATTCGAGAATAGGAAGATATTGACTCTTGAACATCAACGATTGTGCTTTTTGAATTTTGTATGAAAAGCCTTGAATCCGGCGAATAATTAGATCAATTCGAGCGTAATCTTGGGTTAGGGGTTTTGTTTCATCTTAATCTTCCTTCGTATAGCTTTAGATTTAATTTTTGAATTGTAATTTGAGCCAATTTTAATTTCAATTTTGGTTTTTCATGAATTTTAATTTTAGAAATTTCTCTCATGTTCATTCGATGATTTCTCCGCAAATCTTGATCCAAATTCAGTGATTTTTGATTCCGTGGATTCGTCTTCAAGGCTTCTTTCCAAAGATACTAAATTCCTTAATTTCTATTCACGTTTTATTGTCTGATTTGATCAAATTCAAAAATATCATCAGAAATTACCCTATTTCTCCGTGGATTCGACCCTTATTCACCACTATACCCCTCAATTTGTATTAATTTCTTTAAATTGGTGAGTTTTGTATTAATTTTGACTCTTGACTGTGTGTTTACAATGACCTCGCGGTCTCGATTCGTCAATTATAACTGGATTTTAATGTTAAATAATAAGCGAAAATACTTTTTATACTCTAAATTTTAATTTCTAAGAGAAATGAGTATATTTTTTAAATAAAATTTATTCTCTTGTTATTTAAATAATTTGAATTTTAGAATGATAGGTAATTTAATTTATGATCCAAAAAAATAAATTTGGATTCATTTGGAGTTATATTTTGAAAGATATGAATTTATCTAATTTTTAGAGTTTTTTCAGGAATTTTTATGAATTTTTTATGAATTTAATTCGATTTATTTTGAATTAAAATGAATAAAAAATAATTTTATATCGTGTGCTGACGTGACAGCTGAAGTGGTGCAGACGAAAAATGGTGTTGCCATGTCGCGGTTTATGGACACGCCACGTGTCACCGCGTATGTGGTCGTGCATGTGTATGCGTGTGTGTGTGTGGGCGCGTGTTTGCACATGCGATTAGAGAGATTAAGCAGCCTTTTCAGGATATTGCTAACTCTCTAATCATGCATACCTTATATACGCGTTGAATTACATGATTTTTCGTCATGTAGGACTATGTTTTTGTTTTAATCTGCGTAGGTGACGTGGTGTCACATGGAGCGTCCGATCCAGGCGTTAAACTGAAACCGTCAATCGTCGCTTAAGTCGAGGGGTACAGGGTTCAATCAGATTGGGCAACAATTCATATTTTAAACATTTTAATCTCAGTTGTTCATCTGAGGAGTTATAATGGTTGAGATTAAAACCATCCAAAACGCATCTAGAGCGTTAGGTCGAGAGCAGACGGCATGCATTTTCTGGCATTACTTCCTCACGCGCGACTTGGCGAGATCTCAATGCTCCATTTTGGATCAGACGGATACGACTTAAAGATAACGATTCGAAGCCTGGCGTTTCATCTCAGCCGTTAATCAAAGATGAAATGCCAAATCCGACGGTTAAGCCCAAATTTGCCTATTTATATGAATGTTCTTTAATGGAAAATATATTCTTGGATGTTTTCGAGTAATCAAACTGTCTAAACACCACCATCCTTGAATCTCTTGTTTTATTCTTCTTCTAGACTCATTTCTGCGTCCACAGAGTGGTTGAAAGTGAGATTTCGTTGAAAGAATAGGGAGAATTAGCCTCTTGTGTGCTGACGATCATCTTTGAAATCACGGAATGAAAAGCCTTTGATCTGACAATCAATTGGATTATTTTGATCGCTATCTCAGGTTAGATTATGTTTTCTTTCTAATATTTTGTCATGTATCATTAGATTATAATTTAGAATCATATATTAGGTTAATTTTATATTTTATTTCGGATTTCTCTCTCATCGCAATTGATTTTCTTATCTATTTTTGCTCTTTGATTTCTCCACGAATCTTGATTCAAATTGAGTGATTTTTGATTTTGTAAATTTTTCTTTGAGTTCTCTTTACAAATCTATCAAAATATTTAATTTATAACCTCAATTCATTGTCTGATTTGATCAAATTTCAAAGAATACATAAAAAATACCTTAATTCTCCGTGGATTCGACCCATATTCATCTCCATACTATCTAATTCGTGATTAATCCTTAAAATTGGTGAGTTTGGTAAATATTTTGACGCCTATCCACGTGTTTTCAACAACTGCACGGATTCGCTTCATCAAGGTGACATTCTCTCTCAATATTGCAAGCATATTTCAAGCTGACCCAAGAGAGAAATACTAGGAAGCCGTGAAATGCATTTTAAGAACTTGAGAAGGACTAAGAATTTCTTTCTTGACTATGGAAGAGAGGAGCTAAAGATCTAGTTATAAAAACTCAAGTTTTCATTCAAACCTAGATAATAGTAAATCTACATCTATATTCTTGTTCACTTTGAATGAAGGAATGGTGTTTAAAAAGAGTTCTAAGCACACCACCACTGCAAACTCGATGATAGAGGCTAAGTACATCGCTGCAAGTGACATTGACAATGAAGTAGTCTAGTTGACAAAGTTCTTTGCAGACCTTGGCATCATCCTTGTGATCTCAAATCCGATTCCCTTGTTCTGCGAAAATAGTGGTGCAATAGCACAAGTGAATGAGTAGAGGTCTCATCAAAAGTCAAAACACATTTTAAGGTACATTCAATTGATTGGGCAGATCATTGCTAGAGGAGATGTAATGGTGGAAAGAGTTTTAATGATGAAAAATATTTTAGATCCATTGACAAGGCCTTTAGCTAGAGAAGTTCTTGAGATCCATTGAAAAACCATGGGTTGAAGTCCTAGGGGTATTTTTTTTTGTCCAAGTAAGATTTATGGATATTATTAACCAAATTATACTTCCATATATCTCGTTTATATTCATTGAAATGAACTTTTTTTCATTATTATTTTTACGTGATATTTGTAATGAAGTCCATAAGCATATGCAATGACTAAGTAAATTATGATTTGATCATAACAAAGTAAATATTAGTCTTTAAAAATATGTATAAATATTCCTATTCGAGATATATTCGAGAAGGACATCAAATTATATGAAAAGAATAGTATTATTTGATCCAACTCATATGATGAATATGTTTGATCTTGTGGCCATCGAGATGGAGACAACAAGAATAGATAGTGGGTACTCTTAAGGAAAGATTTTACCAAATTGATTCGTATAAATCCCTAAATGGTATTATACCTAACTATCCATCAAGTTGATTCATGTGAAGGTTGTGTATATGGTTAGACTTGAAATATCAAAGACATATTATGGGTTGATGATCATATTTTAATTATGACTTATGAATTCTTAGCCATAAGATATTTGAAACATCATAAATTGGATATGATATAAAGTTCTCAAAGGTGATTTTGCGATTAGAAGGGGATTGTCCGCCTGATAACATGCTATATTTACATAACAAAACATGATTTTTGATGCATATTAAGGTATAAATGATTACATTTCCATGAATATTATCATACTTATGTGTATTTTTCTATCATTCCATGAAAAAGTAATTATAATCTCAAAATACCTTAAATTAGGGTTAAATATGATGATTTAAAAGACAAATAATTTATAACCCATCTTTGCTTGAGATGATAAATGTTTTTAAAGTGAAAATAATGAGAGAAAACGATTTATAAACATTTATTTATATTTTCTTAAGTTTAAAATGCTTAAAAATAAATGTATTTTTCAAATAAAATTTAAAACTCTCATTATTTATCAATTTTTATCTTTTAGAATGATAGATAATTAAATATCAGATCAAATGAAAGAAATGTGGATTAATTTGGAGTTATATATTAAAAGTTATGAATTTTATATTTTTAGGGATTTTTTCTGGATTTTTTCTGAATTAATTTCAATTTAAATCATTTAAAATAAATTAAAAAATAGCAAAAATGTGTTTTATTTTCGCGCGGGACCCACATGGATGCGACGTGGCACTCCGGGCCACGTGGCAGCGCCAGTGGGCCCACGAGGTGCCTACGCGGCGATGTGACATATGCGTGATATTTATATTTATTATAATATAGTTTATAAGTACAGCCTTCCGCTTATCGGAAAGGAATTATTACCCCTTCGATTTAACGCACATTATAAACCCGATGCTTCATTTTAATTTTCTCCGTGTGGGACTAAAGTCCCACACAATTTATTTAAGTGCAAGACACGTGGTTAAAATGGAGGCGTCGGATTACGATCGGAGCGCACCGATCGAGTGTACCTGCGGTCCACCGGAGATGATCAGCGCACGTGCTTGAATTAATTGGATTATAACGGCTGAGATGAAACGATGAGGAGCTCATCTCGACCGCCCGATCGCGATCGAAGGGGCGCAATGCAAAGCGTTTTAAAACGCATTTTAAACGGCTCATCTGGACCCTCCATCGGCGATCCGACGGATGCGATATATTCAAAACGGTCCACGATGGACCGTTCCATCGTAACCGTCGATCGTTTTGATCGAACGGTTACGCCCAAATGTACTATAAAACAAGATGTTCTTCGACGTTCTAAAGCATTCGAGTTGGAAATCAACAAATTGATCTGTCTAGACACCTCCCCTCTCGTTTCTCTTGATCTCATCGTGTTCTAACTTCAATTCCACACCTTCGGAGCCCTTGAAATCAATATTTGGCCGTGTAGATCTGTAGAAATTGCAGCTTGAACTCATGAACGCATTCTTCAGTATTTTCATCGATTAATCGAGTTAATTGAGTTAATCCGATCGCTAATCATGGTTAGTGGAAGCAGTTGTTACTAATATTTAGTTCATTTAAGTTTGATTTCAATTTAGATTAGGATTCAAGGTTCAATTTGGTTTAATTTTAGATACAATCGAGATTTCTTCGTCCGAAATTTTCTCTCCACTTTGATTTTCGATTTCTCCACGAAATCAAGTCCAAATTCGATGATTCTTGATTCCGTGGAATCGATTTGAAGTTATCTTTCATAATTTACCATTTTCCCCAATTTCTATCATCTATTCATCGTCCGATTTGATCAATTTTGAAGAATACATCAAGAATTTCATTATTTCCCTGTGGATTCGACCCTTATTTACCTTTATACCCTTCAATTTGATACATTTTCATCAAATTGGTAAGTTTGGAATTATTTTGGACATGAGACCGTGTGAAATCAATGACCTCGCGGTCCTGTCTCGTCACCGCCCTTGATATTAGAAGAGATTGAATGAAAGAATGAGATGTGGTCAAACCATTATCCAAGGTAGATAAAATATTAGAGAAGACGTTTTCGATGATTTCTTTTATGTATCAGTACTAACTTGAGTGACCGATTAGGATTAGATAATTTATCATACCCTAAGTTATTTATAAGTGTTGTGCAAATGAAGGATTATATGTGCACAGTAGCCGATGACAACAATGTTCTATATGGGAGTTCTTATAGACTCCATCCGTAGAGCAAGTGGTATAGCTTAGCACCCAATAAACTAGCAACTCAACTTGTCGAATGTGTTAAAAAGATCATGGATTCATTCATATGGATGACCAAGAAACATTATTAAGTCTATAGAGTTATTAACTAACAAGATATATGAACCTAGAGGGTCATACACGTAGGCCTAAAGATGTTTCTAGATATGAATATAATTACGAGGGTTTTGTGAAATTTTAATATACCCACTATCTATAAATAAGGGGAGAATGACCACACCTGACAGCACCCATGCAAAATTTGTCAAAAACTCTCTTTCTCTCTTAGTGAAGAGCATTGACGAGGTATTCCAACCATCCGACAATCGCATTGATATTACTACAAGCTAGATATTTTGAATATCTTCAAGGACTCTATCAATGAATTCAACAAGTATAGATTGTAATCTATACTTGACGATTGAATCATTGGTTCTTGGCGCCTAAATTTATTTTTAATATTCAATTCAATGTATTCTATTGTGTTAAATATTTTAATCAAAATTTTGAAAACATGTCAAACATCAGATCCCATCACTAATTTCTCACGCTCACTGGAGAGCTTTCTAGCTTCTCCAATTCTTGGGTCAACAACAAGGTCCATGCTCTCATTGGAGGTTCTTACTCTTGAACTCTTTGGTTACTTCCTAATGATTTTATACTTTTCAAAAACCTCAAGTAATAGTTATTTTATGTCATTAAGAGAAACATCATTGGGATGCAAGTTGACTTTGTTATCCTTTGTGTTTCTGTCACTAGATGTTTGGCCCCCTAAGCTGCTCTATGTCGTCTTCAAAGCTTTCCTATTCTTGTCACCTTTCCCAGAGGTCTTCTTGTTTATCTTTTATTTCTCCTTGATTATTCTACCATGATTTTTCTACACGTACAAAATTTCACCCTTGAAGTGTTCTCGATATCGTATCATAGAGCAAAATTATTAGTTTACATATTTATTTAAATACAAAATTTATTAGTGCACTTTGATTTCTTGCCAATTTCAAGAAAGCTTCTAGTGAGGGGCTTATATATAAGAGGCATGGTCATTGTTCATTGAGGCTTAATCTACTGCAAGTTATGCTAGTGTCATGGTGATGGCAAGTATACATTTGGATATAACAATAATCTTTGTTTTAACTTGGTTATACGGTAATCTACAAAGCAAAATACTGTGTCCAAATCCAATTGAGGCAAAGTATGAATTTGGTTCACCCACCTTTAGAGATAACATGGCTATGATCTAATCATTATTACATTTGGCTTTTCATTGAATAACTAATAAATATGCGTTGTGACAACAAAGTCACCATTTTTTTCATACAAAATCGAACCATACATTAGAGCACCAAACACCTCAAGGTTGATTATCATTTCATTTAAGGTGTAAACATCGAGGGCCTTCTTTCCTCTCTTCATTCTTCTACTTTGGATCCTCATTTTGCCTAAATCTTCCCTTCTATAAGTGTTTTATTAGAGTTTAGACTTCTTTTATACCTCTTTTTGTTGATCCTTGAATCCCCCTTTGTACTTTTGGTTCAAAGCCAAATCTTCCTCAAAGAGCCCTTTGATGTGTTAAGGAGTATCTAGTCATCAATTGGCTTTAAGTATTTCTTATAATGAGTGTGCGGGGAACCAATTTTCGGATACCACATTTAGGTGTTGATTGACTTGCTTGAGAAAAAGATGGTTCTCTTGGACTTGTGTTTCAGTCTTTCATAAATGGACACTGAGCATGGGTGGATTAATTGATTAATATTAAAATTCTTTATTCATAAATTCACATTGTTGATTGTAAAAAAAGCACTTAGATGGCAAACTCAAATAGTGCATGGACTAAGCAAATTAGGGAAGAGTCACATGCTTAGATTGCGTCGATCATAATAAAAAATTGGTTGATCAATGGAGTCATTCGATCAACCTACATAGATCATGGTCAGAGCGACGGATATTGATCAGTTGGACGATCAGAGAGATAGAGAAAGAGATCATGGAGATCTTAGTGGATGAGTAGTCAAGGCCATAATCAATCATTTAACCTGAATCGATGATCAAATCAATCAAAGGTTCTATATCGCTGATTGGATCACTTGCGTTGATCATGGCAATCTCATTCAATTCGATCAAAGATCATCGTTCAATAAAGTACTTAATGAAGTAGATCCTTGTTGAGTAGAGGTCTAATCTTTGGACTATTTAATGAGTTTCAATTGTTTCCTTATTTAATTTTAAGATTTTATTTTTTTAGTATAATCTCATAATAAATTCGATACAATGATGAAATTATTCATATATATAATTTTAAAAAAATATGTCAGCTTTACAAACTCATACTGTTATAACATATTTTGAATTTTCTAATTATATTTTCTTCATCATTATTTTTATGCAATTTTTGTGCCGATGTTTTTTTAATTGAAGTTAATGGACCGGTGGGCCCCCGAACAGCCATCTGTGATGCCTGCTTGGAAGCCGCTTCACCTTGATTGATGCTCAGAATTGGAATCAATGCTGGATTGCTGTGCTGTTTGGAAGTATGTTCGTCCTACGATCTCACATTTTCTTCTAAATTGGATCTTCCCTGCAGTTTCCAGATGTTCTAGCTTTTTTCTCACATCGAACGGGTTTGAAAGACTCCGCAGCTTCTTTTCCACTAAGTCATAATTTTACAGAGATGGAGATACACGGGAGTGAACTCTAGTTCGATCCTCAGTTGCCGGGGACGAAGTTGGTGGCGAATGCCCAGGCGTTGTTGTTCACGGGATCGGCCAGGTGGTCGGCGAGGTTCTCCAGGGGCCCCTTGCCGGTCACGATGGCCTGCACGAAGAATCCGAACATGGAGAACATCGCCAGCCGCCCGTTCTTGAGCTCCTTCACTTTCAGCTCAGCGAACGCCTCGGGGTCGTCGGCCAGACCCAGAGGGTCGAAGCTGCCGCCCGGGTACAGGGGGTCGATGACCTCGCCCAGCGGCCCGCCGGCGACGCGGTAGCCCTCGACGGCGCCCATGAGGATGACCTGGGTGGCCCAGATGGCCAGGATGCTCTGCGCGTGCACCAGGCTCGGGTTGCCCAGGTAGTCCAGGCCGCCCTCGCTGAAGATCTGAGACCCGGCCTTGAACCACACGGCCTCGCCGAACTTTGACGCCGTTGCGGGCCAGCAGCTCCGGGAAGACGCAGCCCAGGGCGCCGAGCATGGCCCACCTGGAGTGGATCACCTCCAGCTCGCGGTTCTTGGCGAAGGTCTCGGGGTCGGCCGAGAGCCCGGCGGTGTCCCAGCCATAGTCGCCGGGGAACTCGCCGGTCAGGTAGGAGGGAGCCTCGCCGGAGAAGGGGCCCAGGTACTTGACGCGGTCTGGGCCGTACCACGGGCTGCCGGAGGAGGCCGGCTTGGGCTTGGAGGTGGCCTTCCTCATGCTGATCCTTCCCTCGCCCTGAGCCGAGGAGGAGCCGAGCTTAACGGCCTGACCGGCCAGAGCGGGAGACGAGAGGGCCATGGAAGCGGCGGCCATTTTCAGAGCTGAAAGAGACTGGAGGTTAGGGCACTGATGTATGGAGGTGGGCAATGAGAAAACAGCGGAGAAGGGTGATTAATATAGGCCGACAGCTCTTCAGGCATGGGCAACGGCATCGTCGGCCTTGAAGGCGATTGGAGGAGCAATCGATACCTCTTATCCGGACTCCGGAGCGGGAATCGAAACCTGCCTTCTCATTGGTCGTGACTGGGCTCCTCCGGATCTCCATCCAGAGGATCTCGGTGGCCGTCTCCCAGCCACTACCCTGAACTCCCCGGGGTTTTTACCCGATCACGTGGAAGGAAGAGAGTCACCGTTCTCCAAATATTCTTTAAGGAAAATCATCAAGCTGTTCATCGGTAAAACTTAGGCAAATCTCGGTAATATTTCCGTAGCCATCCATTTACGGTCACGTGGCGTAGTGACATTGGTTGAGATCTGGAACTGTCACAGCAAAGAGATCTATAATAGATCTCCACGTGATGAGTGGGTCCAGATAAATCACATCGTCAAAAGCTGGCCAATAGGAGGTCCGATGAAGATATCGAACGATAAGGTCCACATCTTCTGCGGTTCCGCCCTGATGAGCTCTGTGTTTATTTATGCACTGTGAACGCCTATTGGAAACTTCACCAGCAGCTCCTCTTCAGTACGATCTCTGAGCTCCCACATTTCCTACAGCAACATCAGCAATGGCCGCCGCCTCCATGGCCCTCTCGTCTCCCGCTCTGGCCGGTCAGGCCGTTAAGCTCGGCTCCTCCTCGGCTCAGGGCGAGGGAAGGATCAGCATGAGGAAGGCCACCTCCAAGCCCAAGCCGGCCTCCTCCGGCAGCCCGTGGTACGGCCCAGACCGCGTCAAGTACCTTGGTCCCTTTTCCGGCGAGGCTCCCTCCTACCTGACCGGCGAGTTCCCCGGCGACTACGGCTGGGACACCGCCGGGCTCTCCGCCGACCCCGAGACCTTCGCCAAGAACCGCGAGCTGGAGGTGATCCACTCCAGGTGGGCCATGCTCGGCGCCCTGGGCTGCGTCTTCCCGGAGCTGCTGGCCCGCAACGGCGTCAAGTTCGGCGAGGCCGTGTGGTTCAAGGCCGGATCTCAGATCTTCAGCGAGGGCGGCCTGGACTACCTGGGCAACCCGAGCCTGGTGCACGCGCAGAGCATCCTGGCCATCTGGGCCACCCAGGTCATCCTCATGGGCGCCGTCGAGGGCTACCGCGTCGCCGGCGGGCCGCTGGGCGAGGTCATCGACCCCCTGTACCCGGGCGGCAGCTTCGACCCTCTGGGTCTGGCCGACGACCCCGAGGCGTTCGCTGAGCTGAAAGTGAAGGAGCTCAAGAACGGGCGGCTGGCCATGTTCTCCATGTTCGGCTTCTTCGTGCAGGCCATCGTGACCGGCAAGGGGCCCCTGGAGAACCTCGCCGACCACCTGGCCGATCCCGTGAACAACAACGCCTGGGCATTCGCCACCAACTTCGTCCCCGGCAACTGAGCTGTACGGAGCAGCTTCTCCTGCTGTAGGAGAGAAGGAAATCTTCTGTAAAATTAATCTCTGTAAACCGTGGATTCAGTTCAATCAATTTACTGTAGGAATTTCCCAAATTGGACGTCTCTCTCCCTTGGAAATCGTCGGAACCTTCTCCGGCTTCTTTTTGCATGGCATCTTTGGGGGTACATATGAGAAGTCCCATAATAAATTAACCAGAAATTAACCATCGGATTCAGCTACCACAACTTAGCTTCTTTCGAAGATGATGATCTTGAATCTACTAAAATTTTTTATATTTAAAATTTTAATTCACAACGTAGTTTGATGAAATTTAAGCCTTTTATATTTATTTAAAATTTTAATCTGACTTTCAGAGGTGGCTGTCGCCATTGATCAATGATCAGATTGATCACATACATTTGATCAATGATCTGATCAATCACCACATCGATCAGATCGTCTAAGTGATCAATTCTCATTGGTGGTTTCAGGATCACCATTTGTCGATTGATTGGATCGATCAATCAACCAGAGATTGACCATGATTATAACAGCCATTATTGGATTGTAATGGACCCTGAAACCACCCCCAAGTTAGTGGATGGTAAAACAAATAATGAAAAATTTAACCTACAACACTAGGTCAATCTTGAACAAGAAGAATAAAGAGAAAGAGAGACGAAGAGCTATAAAAATTAACTAAAATTTTGTGCTCCAAGATAACATGATGGCTCCAAGATAATTGGGGGGCGGGGGGAAATGAGAAGGGAGAATGGCGAAAATGGTTGGTGTGCATGATGGACAGGAAATAAAAGAGGGATGGAGAGTAGAAAGTAGTGGATTGGTGCATGGATGACAGAAATGTGGAAGAGAAGGGGGGGGGGCAATTCATGGAGGTTGAGAGAGAAAGAGTGGGAAACAATAAAACTTAAAATTTTTTAAATTTTAGATTATGAGAGATGATTTGACTTAGTCAATTGCTCAAAATTAAAGGTTTAGGTCAAGAGTAAGGTTTGGCCAAGTCAAGGGAAGCGATCTTAGGATTCAAAAGACTAGGGGGTGGTACCCCCATCTTCTTGGGCTTATTCCTCTTCTTATCTTCAAAGCTTTTGGATATGTACATGTCTTTTGATGATAGATTGTTGAATTTCTTATTTAAGACCAAGATGCTATTTACTTGATCTGAATGACTTCTAATGCTTGAATTTCTCCTTAAGTTGTATTGCCTTGGTGATTCCTAGGATGTTTTTTTGTTGTTGTTGAGGTGTCTCCCCCACCAATTTTCTTGTCCAAAAACTCTACAAGCTTAAATCGCAAAATAGTTCATTCAAAACTCCTATGACGAATGGTAAATTTTTTTGGAGGATTTCCACTTTCTCATTAAAGCCATGTGTTGTCCAATAAACATAATAACGCCGCCTTAGCGCAGGAACATTGGAGAACAAGGGCTTGACTCCACAAGCCTTGGTCTTCAAGAAGAGTTAGTGTCTGAATCCACAGAACTAACATCTTCAACCATTAAATCCACAAGGGGGTGTACTTGAATCCACAAGCACATAGCACTCTCTAACAGGGAGAACACTCAAGAGGAGAAAACAAAGCTCTCAGAAAGAAATAACTTCAAATTGTGAGTTCAAGGAGTACAATGGGGGGCCTCATCTAGGCCTCAAAAGGTGAAGGGTTGTCCATGTGATGTGACCCCTGAAATGGCAACTCAAAGTCTTGGAAATATAACACTACTAACATCATGCATGTGTTAGCGATTAGACCTGACACCACAAAAAGGAAGCTTCTAGGCTCAAATAGGCATGAAAAGAGATATTCCAGCGTCTCTAGAATCTGACACAAGATATTTGTGTCCATAGGTGATCCATTGCAGATTTTGTTAGTTTCTAGGGATTCTCCCATACCCATTAAGCTTTACCGGGCCTCACAACTGGACTCCAATATATTGGGCCTTCACTTGTAGATATGTCACCTACATCACATAAGCTACACATCTCACCATATATTCTCATGTTGTCATTAGAGCCCACGCCAAAATTAAAGCTGACTAAGGTCATTATTTTTTCAACTATCATGCATAAGGGCAAATGATTGCCTCACAATTAATGATAGTCCAATTAATGCCTAAACTTACCTTTAAGGATGTTTCACATCTTCTATGACTCAATTTCATGCATGATGCATAAAATTCTTTCGGGGAACAAAGACTTAATTTTATTTCTTTGAGAAAAAAATGAGGAAATTTGTTGTTTTTCTAGACTCCAGCATTTCCTACTTTTATCTCCTCAATTCACATTGGTTTAATAAATAGACAAAGGATGAGACAAGATTTTAATGTTTTTTCATGCACACCGAAATAACACCGATCCCTCTCTATCGCTAAGTCGTCTCCCTTCCCCTGCACTACTGACTTCCACCTACCGACACGCAGAATCCGTTCCGCCGTTCAACAGAGTTCAATCCCTCGCGCGTCCCGGTTGTTTCTCCACCAGCGCTCTGCTATCTCCCGATTCGTTCCGCCCGCGCCGCATTGATCCTCTACGGTCGCGTGGGATCCATCCGTGATTCGTCTCCCCGACGAGCGCCCCGCGTCCACCCTGGTTCACCCCGCTGCTTGACTTCAGGTCGCGACGGTGACCGGACCTCCAGGTCGCGTCGGCGTCCTCCCTAGAGTGTGCCCGAGCCCTGCTCTGGGTGCGCCCGCACCACCAGCCTAAGTCGCACCTACGGTCAACCTATCGACCAGTTGGACCCTGACAGTCATAGAGTGGATCGAGAGGTATCAACCTATTGAAGGTAACAAACAATTGGAGCTGAAGCAAATCCATGATTCGTCATTCATTCCAGTAGTCTAAGTTCACAGGAGGAGAAATGTGGAGCAAGAGATTGAGGAATTCAAGTGAGGGAGTCCTACGTGTCCTAAAAGGTGGGAGAGCCTGCCCGGTGAGAGAGATCAGACATTAACTGATGGGAGGAGATCAGACATCAACCTCTTTATCGGCGCACCCCTCGACTGGGCTGACCCGAATCGCGAGTTTCACCATTTTCGGTCGTCAACAATAAAAAAAGAAGGCCAGCTGGAGGCTGGAACAAAGTAGGTTTCCGTTATAGCGCACGCGCGCCGTTGCCTCGCCTTCCTCGACGACCGCGCGTTACGTGCTATGTAATCAGCCGGCCAATGAGAAGACATGTTTCGATCTTCTTCCGGATAAGGACTCGCGATTTGGTGATTCCCCCTCCAATCGGCTTCCAGGTGGAGGATGCTGATGAACCTATAAAGTCTTCTTCTCTCCCCTTCATCTCAACAAGCTAAAAATCGTCTGCCCCTCTCCCTCCTTCCGATCTCAGCAACTCCAGCAATGGCCGCCGCCTCCATGACCCTGTCCTCCCCCGCTCTGGCCGGTCAGGCCGTTAAGCTCGGCTCCTCCTCGGCTCAGGGCGAGGGAAGGATCAGCATGAGGAAGGCCACCTCCAAGCCCAAGCCGGCTTCTTCCGGCAGCCCGTGGTACGGCCCAGACCGCGTCAAGTACCTGGGCCCCTTCTCCGGCGAGGCTCCCTCCTACCTGACGGGCGAGTTCCCCGGCGACTACGGCTGGGACACCGCCGGGCTCTCCGCCGACCCCGAGACCTTCGCCAAGAACCGCGAGCTGGAGGTGATCCACTCCAGGTGGGCCATGCTCGGCGCCCTGGGCTGCGTCTTCCCGGAGCTGCTGGCCCGCAACGGCGTCAAGTTCGGCGAGGCCGTGTGGTTCAAGGCCGGGTCCCAGATCTTCAGCGAGGGAGGCCTGGACTACCTGGGCAACCCCAGCCTGGTGCACGCGCAAAGCATCCTGGCCATCTGGGCCACCCAGGTCATCCTCATGGGCGCCGTCGAGGGCTACCGCGTCGCCGGCGGGCCGCTGGGCGAGGTCACCGACGCCCTGTACCCGGGCGGCAGCTTCGACCCGCTGGGTCTGGCCGACGACCCCGAGGCGTTCGCGGAGCTGAAAGTGAAGGAGCTCAAGAACGGGCGGCTGGCGATGTTCTCCATGTTCGGCTTCTTCGTGCAGGCCATCGTGACCGGCAAGGGGCCCCTGGAGAACCTCGCCGACCACCTGGCCGATCCCGTGAACAACAACGCCTGGGCATTCGCCACCAACTTCGTCCCCGGCAACTGAGCTGTCCCGAAGAGTTCCTCCTGCAGGAGGGGAGAGGACAATCATCTGTAAATTGATGTCTTATGCAGA